>CM032473.1:13433352-14033352 GCA_019059595.1 Marasmia exigua
CCCTGGCAGGGAGACTTAGTTCGGCTGCATATACAGTCAAAAAAATAAGACATCTGACCGATATTGAAGCAGCCAGACTTATGTATTTCAGTTATTTCCATAGCGTTATGTCTTATGGTCTGCTGTTATGGGGCTCTGCGGCTGATATTCAAGCTATTTTTGTGCTACAGAAACGAGCTGTCAGGGCCATATACGGACTTAGACCGCGAGACTCGCTTAGAAACTTGTTCAAAGAAATTAACATTAGCATCACAGTACATCTTTGACTGTATTATGTATGTTTATAAAAATTTAGAAAACTTAAATAGAGAAAATCCGACAACCATAACCTAAATACTAGAAATAAACACAAGCTTGCTGTTTCACATCTCAGACTTCATAAGATTGGTAATTCATTCGTAGGAATGAGTATTAAAATATTTAATAAGTTACCACAAAAGCTTGTTGATTTACCAATGCCCAAATTTAAAACACATGTTAAAAATTATTTAATGGAAAAAGCCTATTATACAGTTAATGATTACTTAAATGACAAGAATTTGTGGAAATGATAAACTGTTCGCCTACACCCATGATACTGTACTTAAAAAAAATTAGTGATTAAAAAGAGTAACTGGTGAGTTTCTTGCCGGATCTTCTCGTCAGAATCAACTTTCCGATTCCGGTGGTAGAATCACATTATATTTATTAATTTCTTAGTATATTTTTTGTATCGACATATATGTTTAATAACATGTATAATATACTTAGCTATAATTTATATTTTTCATGTATGACGATTTGTAAGAGCTGTATATAAGCCTATGCAAATAAAGTACTTTTGAATTTTTTTGAATTGTATAGCGCTGTCCTTCAATACAAATCTGAGGTTATAGCACAAAAAATTCCACGGATAAAGATTTATCGAATCGGCCATAATTAAGTAGTAGGTATAAGCAAGAAGGCCAGCGCTATACCATAGATTTAGTATCGGAATAAGATTTCTCGTTTTTTTTTTAATATTTCACAATATCACATATCTACATTGATCTGACTCCGAGATAGGTAGCTCAAGAACCTGTGTTACGGATATCAGAACCAACAGCGGGATTACAAATATATACATAAAATCTATGGTATAACGTCAGATTTGTATAGAATGACAGCGCTTTAACATACCTAGTTTTTTTTTTTATGGTGTTATCTCGCGCACGGTTACGGCCGCGCGTGTGACTCCGCCAATGTCAAGTGTATATATCATACCTAGATTTAGCATCGGAATAAGATTTGTCAAATCGGTCCTTACTGTCCAGTGAGTTATTATGTTAAGGTGACGGGTAGGGCACACTAGCAGCGCTAATTGATTTAAATTGTTAGCAATTAAACCGGATATCTGGGTCCTTTTTTGTACGCGAAAAATTGAATCACGCCAAAAGCGGCCGCTTTTGGCGTGAATCAATTTTTCGCGTACGGTTATTGCGGTTATCGCGTATGGTTATTTAATAAATAGTATAAGTGTTTACCGAGAGGTTGTGACCCCGAAATTGTTTAAAATGGATGCGGTTTAGTAACTAAAATTATAATCGATTGGCGTCGCTAGTGGCCCTACCCGTCACCTTAAAGGCCGATTCAACCAATCCAGCCTTAGTCACTACTCTGTATTATGTTTATACAAATGGCGCCCCGCGGTTTCACCAGTTCTCGTATCGTTATTTTTATGAAGTGGCCTAGGTATGTGTTATCAACGTTTCAAGAAAATCCATTTAGTATTTTTTGCGCGAAAGTGCAACAAACATACTGTACGAGCTACGTCGCACAGACCAGTTGGTTGCTGAGTTCAGCAACGACCTACATGCAGCGCGGCTGACCGATGGACCGTCTTCTTGCACCGTCGGTACTCTACACCGACGGCACACTAGCAAACACCTTTTAATGTGATAATAACATAAACAATCTATATAAACTATTTACTCTCGAACATTAAACAGATTTCAACCGTCTGTGTTGGGTTTCATTTCTCCCGCTGCGGCCAAGACACCTTTAGCCGTCACTATGATCAGTCGAGTGAGCCTGCTCGACTGGCAGCGGTCCCCTTCCTACCTACCGTTATGTATTTATTCCCATGGATAGGCAGGGCTAGGGCTCTAGGGACTTAGTGTCTTAGACAAAGGGGCTCTAGGCTCACTAGAGAGTTAGGTTCCCTTCCTTTCCTTATATTCTGTTCGCCGGGACGCGGTGCCTTACAACCATCGCTTCCCGCCCGTACACATACTTACCTACATCCTCACAAATATCGCTTTTATTATATTAGTAGGACTGTAGTTATGAAGGAATGAATGATGTTTCAATTGTGAAGGAAAATAATTGTTCGTATAAATACGTACCTACAGAAGTAGAGAAAGTAAATATTGGTTATAATATATATAGTATGTATAATATAGTATAATTTTACTTTCTCTGGTCCTGTTAGCTTTTGAAGCCTACAATAATGTTCCAAAGTCAATTTAACTAATTTAGATAACAAACTCTTTCGGTCCCGTGTCAAGTCTAAGTCTAAGCTCTGATACTTTTGATACCACGACAAACTTCACCAGCCTCATTCTCGACTAATAATAATTAATCTTCATAATAGAAATCTAAGCGACCGCGACATGGTCGTCGTCGCTTTGATATCGCCGGGATATTATTTGCGTCAGCTCAGAGATCACTTTTAGGGTTTTTGATTTGAAGACTGAAAGCTAAATCAAACGAAGACAAATTAATGCATTTAAAAGGAATTTCTATAATGCTAGTTGACATTAAATAAATTGAGGGTTAAGATTTTGTTTTCTTAAATATGGAATAGATTTTTTTTATGTGATAGTTTCCAGACAAGCAGACGGATCACCTGATGGTAAGCAATTGCCCATGGATACATTAGCAAAATGTCAAAATGTATAAGGACTATAGATATTTGCATGTGTGGTTTTTTCGCTTTCACTTGGATCGTTTTGGTTGCAGTCTATATACTCAAAGGTTGCAGTATAGGCCGTGCAGTGAACGCCAAAAAAGAAAGCATTTCCAACACTTCAAAATAGCGCAACAAAAACCAGACCACGTTGGGAGTGGCTAAAAAAATTCCAGTCCAGCTGCGACCAGGTGTCAACCGCTTGTATAGTGGCCCGCCTTCACTTCGTTACCTACGTGACATTAGTTCCTCTTTATACCAATGGATGGCGCTAGGTGTCGATTACATCGCGCAAGCGTGTCGTGTTTTCGGATTACGTATAAGCGTTGCCGCTGACAGATAGATTGAGATTCTATAATACGATGTTTAAAAATGCCATCATGCGTCGTCGAGTGGCCAGTGCGCAAAATCCAAACAAGATAAAAAGTTTTCTGTAGTCACGTTTCATTTCACTTATAAGTGCAGCCAATTTTTAATAATAAAAATGTATATATTAGGAATGGTATTACGAGTAACTTGAATGAAGAATGAGTAAAAATGTTATCACATACTATTATCACAGTATAACAATAGCTTTCCTTACAGTAGGGCGACGCCTTTGAAGTTAGGCGATACCGCCTCTTGAGTAGGTATTTAAGAAAATAAGGAAGGATTGTTGAAAGAATTGTTCCTTGTTTATATTCGTTCACTGTTGCCGTGACCCCCGAACCGATACGTACGTAGTTTACTCTGCGATTAATCCGCCTTTATTAACTATGTCCGTCATTAGCTACTATTTGGCATTGGCATATGCGCATAGACCGGAATGACAGTCGCCTCATAATCTATCTATCTATATTATTTACAAAGGGATAAATTCTACGACATTGAAACACTAGCGCGATGCAATCGACATCCAGTGCCATCTATTAGTACAGATTGGAACTATTAACAAAATTCCGAAAAGAACTGAGGGCGGACAACTATGCACTAATCAGTAAAACATAATAATTAAACAATTGTGTTACGGATATCAGACAACAGATATAATCCAGAAATTATTTTCCTAATCTTGTCACTCCACCTGGTGTTGGGCAGAGGCAATCGTTTGTATCTAAAAATCTATGTCTGTATTTCGTACCCTTCGTTCTAGCTCGGCAATGTTGTAGATACATCGTGAGGACACCAACATCTAAGTACATTTTATAGATGTCTATAGTTATTCGCGGTTTTTTGCTCAAAGGAGGTGAAAATTATGCTATTTATCTATGGCTTTCAGCTGTTTTTGACTTATTATAACTAACACGACTTTCTTTCATGTTCGAGTATGTAAATATACTTGGTATTTCAGACCACAAAGGTAAAGACATTTGTTATCAGCTTTTTGTTTTTCGACTTTAAAAAAATATGCAATTAATTCTATTCACACGAATTTGGTAAGACATGCCATTGCTGGAAACAAATTGATAACAAATACTGTAAAAGTTCTTACTTAATCTATAAACATGAATGACTCAAATGGCAGCGAAAATTCAAGGACGTTAATTCAAAACGAATGCCAAGTAGATGTTTAACCCTAAAGTTATGCTCAGCGGACAATACAACCTCTGCCACAGTGGAAATATACCCAGTCTTTTTCCTCCGGAGCGGTTTCAACTTGCACCCCCAGCGTTGGCGGAATCGCCGCTTTGTTTCTAAACTCACCCAAAACGCGCGATTCCATAAGTTGCGCGTCGGTACAGGCGGGAGCCGTAATATAGTTATATTATATGTTATTACAAGTTTGTATGTTTGAAATAATATCCTCCAATCGATTACGGCAACGGCGGCTAATCTCAACGATCAGCCACGTACTCAAGTGTGTGTGCAAACACAAGTGCACTCTTTATTCCCTTACACTCATATGGGATCCAGTGTGACACGACCGGATAGGGATCGGGCGCAAGGCCAAGGGCTTAAAGTACTCTTTTACCTCCGTGCATACCACTAACGTCCGTAGCACTAAGTTCCAGACTCCGGGCTAACACTAAGAATTTCTAATCGAAAACATAGATACTTACAAATTTTTGGCCTGACCCGGGGTTCGAACCCGGGACCTCTTGCGCAGCCAATGCTTTAAAGTGTGACTCACCATTTACTGCGCCAAGGTACTCATTTTAGTAATAACATACCTAACCACAATGCTATAAACCCCATTTAATCTCCTTAGAGGACGAATACAAAATGCTCAAAATACTTTTACATTTAAAATTTTATAAGAAGCTCAAAGATTGAAAATTTTATAAGAAACTCATAGGTCTCTCATCTCTTTGATTCTAATTAAACTATCATTAACCAAATTCAGCGGTCAGCGAAATTTTTACGCATTTGTCCACCCGGGGAAGGCGAGCAGAGGGTGGACATCGGAACTAAAATGTTCTGTACAACATTTAACACACAACACTACTACAGTTTCGACAATGACCCTACCAACAGCGACCTCTGGCTACCTCTCCAAAAATGGAGTTTCCCGTCAACATATTCTGAGTCCTGCCACTGACAATATTTAACTGTGTAAACAAAGTTATTGTTGAAACTACCTACCCATTGTTATACGCCTAAAAGTGGTCGGCGTAGTTCTGTCTTTACTCATTTATATGTCTCTAGGTACGAATAATATTACAGGGTTGATATAACTTTACGATAGCTCATAATAAAGATTGGATGTTTTTTAAAATAAGTATTCATAATGTAGGTAATCAAGATTAATGCTTTCATTAATATCCAATGTACCTGATGCCAAGCTCATTTAGTACTGCATTAAAGTTTAATGAATATTCTCGTGATTACCAGGCTTTCAAATTCCTGGATCATAGTTTAAGTGAGTATGCTTATCGGGTTCTGGAGATATTTATATACAGGGATAAAACGATATACCTACAGGGCCCATATTCTTTTAGGCAAACGTGGTTTTCGGGATGTACCTAAACGATAAAAAAATAACGGCGTATATTTATTTTTCTCAAAATAAAAACGCGGAACATACAAAGGAGCGTTTCAGGTTAGGCCTCTCGTTGTGAGGCATCTAAAAAAAATTTTAAGACCGCTGTAAATAGGCCAACCTGTAGGTATACTCTCTCTTATGCGATAACTAAGTATGGTTTTGAGATAAATGTTATACCGAAAATCACGAGAATTCTGGGCAGGAATTAATACACACGTACGTTCTATTAAGATTTTAGAATACTAGAGTTTAAGAATACTTAATGTTAAGTATCATTAAGTTCATCACACGAATAAATGTACGATTAGGAATCGAACCCATGACTCTTGAATAGTCAGGTCACCACCGTGAGTGAGTTATCGGGCTCGTCAAAAATAAATATCAAGTGTATTCCACCCGCAGACCCGGTAGTAACAACCCTAAAATATCCATTACAGATTTACAGGCTTTCCTGACACAATGGACTGGCTACACACTGGAGGTTTTCTGATCTTGTGATTTCAGCGGCAAAATCTAGAACTAAAACAACTAAACCCTGCAAATACACTTTCGTCCTATAATAATTTTCGTACGTACGCCTGTTCAAATATGTATTTGAGATGCAAATTGTTCTAGCATCAAAATTAGAGTATTCTAATCTAATTTGGGTCGATAAATCGTGACGCGCCCCTTCTAAACAGGAGATTGGAATCTGAGCACGGACTTCAAATCTTTACCACTAGCTTGGCAGTGACAGGAATCACTGCATCTCATAAGAAAAAGTAAACGTTTGGCTAGTTTCTTAAAGCTGTCGGTACTACCATGTACTACCCACAATGGACTATTGACTGATTTGTTTATTTTATTCGGAAGACCAACATCATCATCATCATCATCATCAGCCCATTTAAGTCCCCACTGCTGAGGCACGGGCCTCCCTCAATCACATGAGGGGTAATTGCCATACTCACCACGCTTGGCAGACGGGTTGGCGAGGGTTTTGATATAAATGCAGAGTTTTCCTTCTCTGGGTGCTGATGATCATGCCAGCAGCTTTACCTTAGTCGCCTTTTACGACACCTCGGTAAGAGTGAGGGTGGTGGAGGTTGGAAGACCAACAGCTGTCTTAATACATTAGCATTTACAATGAATGTCTTAAAGCTAATAACAGGTCTTCACTGAATAAAATAAAGTAGGTAATAGTTTTAACATGCGAAGATCACGGAAAGCAACATCAAATTGGCAATGAAAAGTAAAAAAAAATTTAACAAACACTGTTACATACTGTTGCTGTTATTGGCGGCTTCCGCAGCCGCAGAACAGAACGAATATGTAGGTAGGTACTATGCCTAATTTCCTCAACAAATGAAAACTAAATTAGGGTAAAGATCTATAGAAGAAATTTGACAATTTTGTAGTTTAATGTTTGGGTGTTTGTTAGAGATAAATGCACTGTATGAATAGCACGCTAAAATGCTCGCATAGCAATATGGCGTTGTTTACAAGAGTATGAGGTAACGCAGCGTCAAATAACATAACAGGAGTTTTAGACGTTTCGCTAAGAGAAAAGTGAGAGTTCCTGTTCAAAAGCTTAATATTCAGAGCAACAAGTCGTTTATATGACCGATAGATGGCGTTGAAGTTCCAATTGAATTTTTTAATAGAGAAATGTCAAAAACTTAAGGAATTAGACAACAATACAGTGCAACACGGTTGATTGGGCACAAATGTGACATTGACAATTTTTTCGACATTTTTTCAACAGGAAAGTGTCAAAAACACTGTTGCCGATGTGACACTTGTTCCAATTTTTACCACGTGCCAAAACACTGTTGTCGCCCTGAAATTATTCTAATTTTCACATTAATCTCAAAACAAGTTGCCGCAATGTACCTTGCAATGATTGAGGTCATTGACTAGAAGAGCCGCAGACAATAAATAGGCTTTGGTAAATAATGGGTACCAGATGTGAAGAACATTATAATGAAATAGGTAACTACATATAGGTACTGTTTGTTTAAGAGCATTTACGGCGAAAATGCGCAAAACCGTACTATTCAGACCCGTTTATCTCCACCACTCGTTATCTTACAATTTAAGTAAATTGCAGAAATATTTAGGAAATTTCTTAATCTAAAGAAGTATCGGACTATATTTTTCGATTTAAGCAATTTTTGTACCTTTCATCCAGATAACTTTACGAAGGTTTTAATTTTTTCCCATTCAGGGTTAGATTCAGCCCCAAAAATCTATGAAAACACTAAGTTAAACTATTAATAAAATTTTATTTATCAATAGGAAATATTCTCAGGAAAAAAGAGAGGGGCTTAGAATTTTCAATTTAGTGGAATTGCAATAAGAAAAAAAAACTGAATTACCTAAACCTAACATCGCGCGCGGGCCGCATACATGCTCTTAAGTCGGGTGTTACTGACTCGAAATAAGAAAATTATTATCTATGTACGGTCGTGAAATCCACTGTACCGTAGTTTAATGTGCCTGGCATTGGTCATTTACAGTGGTATGTGTCGTCATTTACCATCAATCAATGTGGAATGTTTTTGATTAAATGGCGTCCTTCTCATCTTAGCCTGATTCCCGGTAGCGTCTAAAACTGTCGTTTTAGTGCCCGGTACGCTTAAACGATTTAGGATTTGAGGAGTCTGGTAATTACCTACATTGAAGCAACTACTATCTGACCTTCGCAACCCTTTCGATAGGGGAACCAGACCAGATGAATCATTACCAACATGTTTCAGAAACTATCCGAAACGTGCAAATTTCTTCACTATGTTTTCCCTCACCGCCGAGCTAACGGTAGAAATACGCACATGGACTCTCTCGACTGTCCCCAGCCCTCCCCCCGACCCCGGGGGGAGAAGCGCCGTGCCCGCCGAGTAGGCGGGCGTCCCTGTCCGGCGGGTGACGTGGTGAAAGGCTCCGAGCTTTGGCCCCATGTCACTCGCCCACTCATGGACAGATGAGGGAGAGTCCCAGGAGTTTTAGTCGGTATGCCTCTGGCCGGCTTCTCGTTAGGAGAAGCCGTCGCCAGAGGAGAGTCCGACATAACCCATCCGTTTACAGACGGATGGGTATGCGTAACGCATTTCTCCTGGGTCAACAAAAAAAAAAGAGGACTGGCAGGAGGTGGCTCAGGATCGACCAAGATGGAGGCTCTTATTATCGGAGGCCAAGACTCACTATGGGTCGCTGCGCCAACCTAGTTAGTTAGGAATTATTAAACCCATAAGTCGAACCAGAAAAAAATCAAACAATAAACACTGGCCATTTTATTATTTCCTAAATCCATCCAAAAGGTTTATGAGTATTTCACAGGCAGAATATATGCTTAGTCACAAACGAATAAGTTTTATGTAGGTACGTAGCTACGTTCTTGAATTCGGCCCCTATTCGTCTACTATCTTGACCTAGATATGTAATAACGCAGAATGAACAAGTCATGCCTATCGAGTTAACTTAGGGCTCAATTCTGTGAATGACTTTGCACGTTTCTATTTTGTATGAATCAATACGGAAGGAATTTCCATATGGAAGAATGTTCAGACAGCCACACATAAGGTTAATGCAATCTGACAAAGGCCATGTCCAGAAATTGGCTATGATATAGATTTTTATGTCATAGGTGGCAGACGAGTAGACGGATCACCTGATGGTAAGCGATTGCCGCTGCCCATGGACACCCGCGACACCGGTGGAGTCACAAGTGCGCTGCCAACCTTTAAACCTCCCTTCCCTCGGATTGATAGATAAATAGATAAAACATTTATTCGCATTTAAGTTGACACACATAAATATAACGAAAAAAAAAACAAAAAAGGTACAATTAATACAAATGCATTTAGAAAAAAACAATAATTTAAAAAAAAAGTAACTCCAACAAACATTAAAAATATGCAAAAAGACGGATCATGTGTGTCACAGCAATGCGAAAGGGCGATAGCTTAGCGATGTTTTGCGAAGGCATAAGCAGCAAAAGCAAACAGCTGATTTTCAGCAACCACCCGAAAAGCTTAAGCGCGTGCAACACCCCAGACGCGCTGCAGTCCTATCACAAAAATATTCTCAAAAGTAAACAGTAGGATTGGGCCTCCGTACCCTCACTCACGCAACGAAACACAGCAAAGTGCTGCTTCACGCTGGTTTTTTGTGACGCCGTGGTATCACTTCGGAATAGTACAGTTTTCCAAAAATTCAAGAAAATTCTGTTAATTTCGGGAAAAATCCAAAAATACTTTAATTACGTAGTCCCAATCAGAAAGCAATTTAATAATTTTAGTCTTAATCACGCATACAATACCAGAGTCATATAATAAGACACAATCATAGACTGCAAAATGATAACCACTGTCAGATATCACTTGTCACTTTGACATATCCAATATGTTTAATGTACATCCTAAGTCTATGGTTTGTATACTGTCAACACCTCATCATAGACAAGTCAATCCCGCCACGATGGTTTTTGCTGTATTGCTATATTTTTCTATGATTTTTATTTTGCACTAGATAACGAAGCCATTATGAAGAAAATAGATAGTGACCAAATATTGTAGGTATATTTGCCATTTTTTCGAACGACTGTTCAAGGTCCTAGCCAAGTCTTCACACAGTTTTGGACTACACCTTTCCTGAACTTAACTGATATTACTGATATATAACACAAACTAAGAATATACTACGTACAAACTGTGCGGATAAAGAGTGGGATCAGAAATGGCGGCGCATCTATGCACTTCTCGCTCGCACACTATTTGCGTCTATACTCGCACTTGTGGGGTGCGTTTCATTCTTTATCCGCACAAGTAGCATCATACTTCTTTCGTATAACGTGGCTTAAACGCGACGAAAATTAAATTGTAATACTTACTAGCTTGCTACATATAGTTATCTGTGATACTTACTGCTTGACGTTTCGACCGCGTTACAACGGCCGTGATCACTAAGTGCTATGAACAAACCACGGACCTCAGCGCAATTTGGGGCTAATATAAGTAAAGAATAAAAGCCAATTTAGGTGACGAATAAAAGAGTGGTTTATATTCGAAGTTCTCTAGCCTATAAGTATGCTCAAATAAAAATCTCGTCATCGCGGTATACAACTTTTAGCCGACGTTGTTTTGACTAGCGCCATCTGTTGGCGGCCAGATGGAACTACCGCGTTCTTTATATTGAAGCAAGGCGCCATATATATTTACTTACATATTTACAATGGTTTATTACATGCTACAACAGGCTATCGTAATATAAAACCATCTTATATAATTTATTGTTGAATAAGTGATGGAATTAAACGAGAGTTTGAACTTTTAACAATTGGTTTATTTTTGAAGAATTAAATTATGACGGTGCATATGACTTCGTAAACGTCAGAGGCGCGAGAGAGATCCTTACACAAAGTTTCGTCGTACAGACATTGCGCGCGCTACTTTGCCGTGGTTACATTGTAAGGAGTTAGGGTTTCGCGTACATTTATTTCATCATCCTCCCCTGGACGCAAACCCATCGCCATCGTAAAGATCTCGTGCTTTGGACGGTGCAATCCTTTAGTTAAGATGTCTGCCATCATGTCTTGAGTGCTTTTGTAGCGCACGGAGATTTGCTTATTGGTGATACGCTCTCTTACAAAATGATAGCGAATATCAATATGTTTGCTTCTGGCATGGTAGATGTCATCACCTGAAATACTGATAGCACTCTGGTTATCACAAAATATTATAATTGGTATACCTGACGTGGAAGGCCAAAACTCTTCTTCCAACTGTTTGAGCCAAAGGGCTTCCTGTGTTGCTGTAGCCAAAGACATATACTCTGCCTCGGTGGTAGACAAAGCTATTGTCGGTTGTTTTTTTGAACACCAACTAATGGCGGCGCCCTGAAATGTGAAAATATATCCAGAACATGATCTCCTGTCTTCAGTATCAGTTGCCCAATCTGCATCACAGTGACCGATTATATTTGCATCAGTTTTCTTAAAAGTAAGTTTCAAATGCTGTGTTCCTTTTAGATATCTTAATACTCTTTTTGCCGCTATCCAGTGCTGTGACGTAGGTTTGTTATTGAATCGGCTTAACTGGTTTACAGCATAGGCTATATCGGCTCTGGTGCCCTGTGATAAATACAGGAGACATCCTATTAGCTCTTGGTACGGGACATCTTTTAAAACATCGCTCTCAGTTTCAGCCTTTTTCAGTTGTACATTGGCTTCACACGGTGTATGCACTGGTTTACAATCACTCATGTCGAAACGAGTCAGTACTTTTTCAATGTATACTGACTGATCCAGGGAGATTTCATTTGATTCAGTGTTATGCATTATTCTTAATCCAATGCAACATTTTGCCTCTCCTAAATCCTTCATGTGAAATTTTGTACTCATCTTGTCTTTTATCATTTTGACAGTAGCTTCATTATTGAAAAAGAATAGTATATCATCAACATAAATTGTGAGGATTAGGATGTCATGTTCATTAACAATCCTATAATATATGCATGGATCTACTTTAGATCGTGACATTCCAATTTCTAACAAAACTGCATTGAGTTTTTTATTCCATTGTCGGCTTGCCTGTTTCAGGCCATAGATAGATTTTTCAAGTAAACATACTTTATCTCCTTCCTCAAAATATGGTGGCTGCGCCATATAAATATGTTCCTGTATGTCCCCTTGCAGAAAAGCTGTCACAGCATCCATCTGGTGAATTTTTAAATTATATTTTACAGCCAAGCCAAAGACATATCGTAAGGAAGTACAACGGATGACAGGTGCGTAAATTTCGTTGTAATCTATACCTTTTTTTTGTTGATAGCCTTTTAGTACGAGTCGTGCCTTCATTCTGCATACATTGCCGTTTTCATCTGTTTTTGTTTTATATACCCACTTGCAGGGAATAACTTTTTTATTTTTCGGCAAATCGACTAATTTCCATGTATTGTTATGTAGTAGCGATTGATATTCTTCTTGCATCGCTTCAATCCATTTCTCTGCATTTTTACTTTCTAAGGCTTCAGAAAGACTTTGTGGATCCTTATCTAAAATACTCATTGCGGATTCGCCATTCATACACATAAAGGATGCATTTTCTTGTGTCTGATCGTCCTCATAAATTTCTTTTCGACGTTGCGACCGAAGGTGTATCTTAAGCGGTGAAATATCGATATTTTCTCCAGGATCATAAGACTCGTCTGCTACATCTGAATAGTGTGATGATGGTGATGAATTTAATGAGTGCGAATTTATACCTGTGGATATTGTTTCATCATACGTTTTATCATTGGTAATGTCAGTGTTCTCTTCATCAATGTTTTGTTCAGACAAAGGTAAGTAAACTGTTTTTGATATGTTTGATTCCTCATTAGTTTTCCTTTTTTTAATTATTTTATATGTATTATTATTTATTTTACTAATGTTTGTGTTTTCTTTTTCAGGTACAGACACATTGGAAACAATGTTTCTCTTCACGGTGGCTTCCAGAAATACGACATCTCTGCTCATCACAGATTGTTTAGTCTTCGGATCTATGAAGCGGTAGCCCATTCGCTGGTGCCACAAGTACATATCATTTTCAGTAACAGCAGGCATGGCTTGAGCATTTTCAGTTATAATATTTAGTTTATACATACCATTTATTAAGTTGGCATTGGCTACTTTTTGACCATTTTTATTCAATATAATACATCCATTGTTACTAAATTGAATGCTGCAGCCACTTTTTATCATTTTACTCACTGATATCAAATTTGTGGATAATTCAGGTACATAAATTACATTTCTCACCTGTATTTTATTTATATTGCCATGTGTGTCCAGTAATCTGATAGTTACATTACCACAGCTCTCAACTCGAAGTACTTTGTCGTTAGCAATTCTGATGCTTGTTACAGGTGGTGGTGTTACATCCTCGAGCCACTCCTTGTGTGGTGTCATATGCATCGAGGCCCCGGAGTCAATGTACCAGTTCAGCGAGTCATTCAAAGTAGTGGCTGAAAAAGCAGCAATAAAACCATTATTATCTTTACTGTTAGTTTTATTTTTTTTATACCAACAATTTTTACTTAAATGCCCGTATTTGTTACAGTGAAAGCATCTCGGCCCCTTTGGTTTGTGTGCACCCTTTTCAACATTTTTACCATGTTGCTTGGAGTTTGAGTAAAATGCGGTTGTGTCGATAGTTTTTACTTCCTGTAATAATTTTGTTTTGATGGAATCGGCACAAATATTTACTCCCGAACTCTCGATAGCCATTATCATAGGCTTGTACATGTCTGGTAACCCAGCCAGCATTAAGGTGCCCAACCATTCGTCATCTACTTTAAATCCTATATTTCTTAGACGATGGGCAGATGACATTATTTTGTTTACGTAGTCTTCTATGTTTGCACTACTTTCTAATGTAGTGTTTATTAAATCCTTCAAAAGACCCACTTTGCGAGTCAAACCTGAATCGTCAAAAACTCGTGACAAGTTGTCCCAAACCTGCTTGGCCGTAGTGGCTTCTCTTACGTGTACATATATAATGGGATCGATAAGTAAAATCAGTTTCGACTTAGCTTTTACGTCCTTTTTTGCATCTACTGGTTTGTTGTCTTCACATGAAATACATTCCCATAAATCTTCTAGTTGTAGATATGCTTTGACTGCAAAACTCCAAGTGGCGTAATTTTCTCTTCCAGTTAATTTTTCTATACTCATTAGACCACTATTTGAACTCATTTTTGTGTATTTCGTGAAAATATGCTGAAATAGAAACCACGATGTCGAACTTTTAGGTTATGTACTTTTACTTTATTTTATTTTTCGAGAAATGCACTATATTTTTATATTCTTTTATATTACAGGCATGGGGCGGCCCATAACCTGATGGAATTAAACGAGAGTTTGAACTTTTAACAATTGGTTTATTTTTGAAGAATTAAATTATGACGGTGCATATGACTTCGTAAACGTCAGAGGCGCGAGAGAGATCCTTACACAAAGTTTCGTCGTACAGACATTGCGCGCGCTACTTTGCCGTGGTTACATTGTAAGGAGTTAGGGTTTCGCGTACATTTATTTCATCAATAAGGACCCTATAAATAATTTATTTTCATTAATATTCCATATTTCCTCTAAAGAATCATTACAAAATATACTGATTATTAAATCATCAAAAACACTTGGTTTAGAAATGATGGCGTCGAATCATTCGAGTGAAAAAGGCCAAACTAAGATACTCTTAAATAAGATATTCGATAGTAACATTTTCTCTGCGCTATGAAAGGAATTTGCTGTGAATGTACAATATCCCTACTGGCCACTTTCATAAATTGTAGAATTCCTAGCAATTTCAAAGCTCCTGTCTTTGAAACATCATCCTATTCCCACATGTAGGGTTGACGGGTCTTAAAACAGAAATGTGGGTCTTTGGGTTAATTAAAGTGGACACTAAAGGATATGACCCATATATGGCTAGGATATTGTACCTACGTACAGTTATGGAAACAATCAAGGAAAATCTTGATTTGGGGAAAAATACAAAATGTACACATCATTACAATCATACAAATTACAACAATTTAGTAATAATTATTTTACACCCGCATCAACAAAATCTCTCATTCCCTATGTTTTCTATGCTAAATTTTTGGTAAAAATTGTCAAAGCCATTAAAATAAATTGGATTACGATAGCTTGATGAACTTATAAAGTTCGCTGGCTGCGCCAATGCGAAACGTATGCCCAGGGATGGGTAAACATTTTTTTTCACGTGGCAATATTTACTAACAAAATTCATGAAGGGCCAAGTGGTTGCATTTTTTGCTTTGTCATTTCATTACTCAAATAAAGCCCTCGCTCACTCAACAGTGGGTTTAGCAACAAGACGAAAACTTTCTTTGTTTCATGGTTGCAAGCTCTGGCCTGGATGTAGGCTTCTATAGCATTTCAACGCTTCACGGGAGTTTCCCCGTCCCTGCGTATGCCAGAAGAGTGAAGTTGGTTCAAAGTTACCCATTCATACAGCCTGATATTCGTGCTAAGAGCAAACACAAGGCTTGGAGCTATGTATTAGTAAAGTATTTTTTTGATCAAAATGTTCTGATTATAAGTATAGACTCGCTAACTCTGAGTTCAACGCTTATGCTGAATCTCAAACGTAGTAAGTAATTGCCCGTTTCGTGCGTCATCGGAAAATTCGGATCCATTGGCAAGTGTGCTACCCACGGACACGGACGGATAATATTGTCATTTTATAAATAATAATTATTTCACAACATCACATACATTGACCTGACTCCGAGATAGGTAGCTCAAGCACCTGTGTTACAGATATCAGAATCAACAGTGGGATTACAATAATATACACATAATACTTTTCTTTTGTAAATACATACTTATAATATTTAGATAACACCCAGACCAATACAAACAGATATGCTCATGCACACAAATGTTTGCACTGTGCGGGGATCAAACCCGCAACCCTTGCACCAGAGGCAGCGTTCACTACCACTGTTCCAAACGGGTCGTCACAGTTTCAATAACCACAATATTATCCGTCCGTCAAATCGTGAAAGAAAGTTTAATAAAACTAAATTCTCAGAAAACCACAATCAGCATGATATCCGAAAATTATGGAAAGCAGAGCCATTGTCGCACGTCGTACTGTTCTATAGAAAAGCTTTTGCTAGAAATTGAATGGGCGGTATTGTATAGTACTGTTGTTTCGGTTTTTTTAAAACGGATGAATTTTTACAAATAGGTACAGATAATAATATTCCGTCGATATTGGTGTCGCGTACTGCGTCTATTTATAAACGCGGAGAGAGCCTCCAAAATTGTAAGTAGGTATATCTACGTACCTACTGAGTTCTTAGTTATTATTTCGAAATAAATACTTGTTGAGGTTTAAGAACTATATTTCTCAAAAAGAATTAACATTAACTTACATGAGAAAATAAACAAACTAAAGATAAATATTATTTTAACAAGTGTGAACATTCGTAACAAATAACAATCTATCAAAATCAAACTCATAAACGAAGGTAAATTTGAATTCTTCGCACAGCGAACAGGCACAGTATGGACAACAACACGCTCGCAAACATCGCGAGTTTTCGGTACTATTCGTATGCATTCGTGCACTTTTGACTGTCTTGTTAAGATTGACTCGTTAAGATGAATGAAATTAAAGAAAAGTATTATCTTATTTAGAATGGAAATGTAAGGGCATAAAATGAAACGATTTTTATTTTAGATAAAAACATGACATTTTAAGCAGTAAGTTTTTATTGATAAAATCAAATAAAATAGAATAAAAACTTCACATTTTTATTTGTCTAAAGTTGAAAAGATACGTTGTTATCTGTCTTCGGTCTCTTCTCTGTCTGAATATGCTATAAGTATTATAAATTTGTTGTCGTTCTTTTAAGACGGTTGCTACCAAATTTTAAGATATTCTGGGAAGAGAGAATATAAATAAATAAAAAAAGAAACCTTTACCCACTCAACGAAAGGCAACGCAAAAAGTTAAAGCTATTTCACAGCTGAGCACAGAAATGACGGTGGTCTTACTAATCAATGTTGGATCAGCCAAAACGAGATTGTTGAGTTGGGGAAAGGTCTAGCTACACTTCTTTTGATTAGGTTAGTTAACCCCCGCCTGGTATCGCCTAGAGTGATTGGGACGACACGGTGCGGCCAATCGACCGTGACACCAAAGACATTTCATATAAGAATGAGAATAGGAAACATTTATTTAGGTAGTTACTCAACGCAACACACCACATAACAAAACATAAAGCAGTACAAAAAATTAAATACCAGAACAAAATGAGCAAAGAAAACAACGAATAGACCATTCAATACACCCTCTGCTGAATTTCACCACCGTACTACACGCCGTAAACTAGGATTCTACCGGTACCATCTGGATGGGTGGAGGTCCATCACCTCCTCATTGTGGAATCAACTTCCCGCAGCGGTATTTCCGAACCGGTACGACATTGCGAGCTTCAAGAAACGAGCTTATACCTTCCTAAAAGGGCGGCAACACATCTCAACTCCCTCTGGTGTGGCTGATGTCGATGGGCGGCGGTGATCGCTTGCCATCAGGTGACTCGCTTGCTCGTTTGCCTCCCTTTCTCATAAAAAAACACCAAACAAATTAAATATAAAAAAAGCGCTGTTCTTAACTTTTGACACTATGCGAAACGTGCATGATTGTTCCCTTCGATGTTTTCGTCATGCCGAGATAATGGTAGATATTGCGCAAATAGATTTGAAAAATCCTGAGATGCATGTTCGGATTTTCGGCTCGTACCTATGCAAGGACTAATGTAAGTAAAATAGTATAAGTAAAATAAATAAAAAAAAAATAAGTAAGTACTTGTATATGATGTTGTGAAATATTTATTTATTTATTATTATTTTATTTATAATTAATTTTATCTTTTAGTGGTCAACCAAGTATGACCACAGATCACTATATACGTAGCAAGCTAAGTATGACTCTACCGCGTGGACCGCATAAATTACGTCCCCGTCGCCTAATTTCACGTACCTACTGACGTAGCATGCGCGTAGCACGTTTGATGACTCCTTCAAGTATCTGTCAAAAAAATAGCTCCATTTTCAGTTGTCTAATTGAAAAGACGTGCCGTACTTCCGCTATTTTGATTTAATCTAAGCATTGAAAAGTAGACTCATAGAATTATAATATTACTCTATGAGTAGAATCAACAATGGTAACTTCGAGTAAGATCATAAATAAGTTTAAATGGAGTGTTGAGTGTGCCGGGACTAATTTAAAGTTTTTTGCGTCTTGGTATGAAAAATATGCAATAATATACAGCTTATGATTCCTCCACAGATTAACCTTAGGTTCACGATTGTCGTAGGTAGGTAAGTCTGGGAATAAAGATATATCAGTTTGAACTTATACTTATACACATATATATGACATCATTTCGTAATAACAATATTTTAAGACGCTAAATAAATAACCCAACAAATATTAGGCCATTGTTCTTTATTGTTTGGTATAAGCTTCTGATTTTATTCACCCGCTCGCCACGGAATCTTTGACTTGGTTTTCAATCTTCAACTCTACTAATTCATCGCTAGAACTTAATGAGCTTAATAAGATGGATTGCTTTGGCGAACTCGACAAGAGAACTGCATTAAGTCGGAATTAAACTGCACGCAGGAGTGACGTACAGTGGCGGACAGGTCAAGCTAT
Organism: Marasmia exigua; assembly: GCA_019059595.1. Taxonomy (NCBI): domain Eukaryota; kingdom Metazoa; phylum Arthropoda; class Insecta; order Lepidoptera; family Crambidae; genus Marasmia; species Marasmia exigua. The sequence continues at coordinate 13,452,455 of CM032473.1, forward strand.
ACAAAACTGTCAAATTTCCTCAATAGATTTCGAACTCAATGTGTAACAATATAAGGTTTATAATCGAATGAAGAAATTTGACAGTTTTGTCTAGCTTGATGTGTCCGCCACTGTACAACTACAGCTGCAGTGGCGTAAATTTCACAGTCGTTATTTGAACTGCAAGTAGCCGCGACCAACTGCTACAAGAGACTTGAACTACCGTCGGAAACTTTGTATTGCGGTCATAAATTGCGCCGCTGGGCTACTGTTTGTATGGCCGCTACCGCTTGTAGTTATATACAAGATATGAACCCAATAATTATGCGGTAGAATATAATATAACCACTAGTAGTAACCATTTACTAATGTGCATTTTACCAATAGGCGCTGAGTGTCGATTGCATCACGTAAGTGTTTCGATTTTTTAGCTTGCCTTTTAGTCTTGGCGTGGCATAGATGAATGGAAGTGATGACATGATGGCATCACTTAAGTTCCGGAAAGTGAAAATAGTTTATTCAATTTAGGTCATTAAAGAACACTTATGAATGTCAACATGTTTAGCACTGGTTTGGAATGTAATTTTCTGGCAAGAAGACACCAGCAAGAAACCTAGCTGTTTTATAAAAACGTTGTTTTACAAAATGTCACCATTGATTTAAAAATAAGGTCATAAAAATAATAAAGTACAATTTTTGTGTTACTAATATTGTCTTTAAATTATTGTCATTCAAAAATCATCTATATTGTAATAGCTTTTTTTTATATAGGTACAATTTAAATTTATGTGTCAATTATAATCTGAGGTAACATATTAAACATTTTTATGCTCAATCCTATAAACGAACTGCCGACCTTAATGGAGCCTGATATTCGGAACGGCAAGCCTGAGCTTATTTCTGGTGTTAACTAGTTAGTTGCTCCATTAAGGCTGTGACAGTCAGACTTCTTCGAGAACAGATGGAGATTCTTAAGTACGTGCATAAGGCAATCAAGGATGTATTGAGAAGCCACGGTAAGTTTGTTGATTTCTTTAAACATGTCTAAGGTAGTCGCGCCATTTAATGTCATAAATGAAGCGGATGGCTCTCTTCTGTAATACGAAATTAGTCTGTATATCTGCTGTAGTAGACCATAACATAATGCTACGAAAGTAGTTGAAATAAACCAGCTTCGCCGTTTCAGCATCAGTTAGTTGCCTTATCTTTCTAACTCAGAACTAAGTCTACCTGCCTGGACATCATTATGGGTTAGACATTATTATGGCCATTGCAGCTTAGAATCTTATGTTGTAATTCCTAGAAATACTATTTGATGAATACGAATACTGTATAATGAATTTACGATTGGAAAATACCCAATAGTATATTGTTGTATCGACGGCTGCGCAATATCGTTAAGGCATATTTCATGTTAAGGCAGTGATCTTATTGGAATATTAGGCAAATCGACGTTTGGGAGAGTGCGATAACGATGCCGTGGACCCGGCGCGATACCTCGTAAATGCGAAATTAGACTCGAATGGGACAAAAAGAAAAAGGCTGAAAAAACGGAAAATTCTTTCTCTTTTATAACCGTGGATAAACTTAAATCGAGTTGAATTTAATCTTAGGCTAAACATTTGTAAACGTGCATGCAGATTATAAAGGAATCACCTCATACCTTTAATTATCTCGAATCCCTAGTCTGTGCTGTTGTTGTATTAACTATTGTACAGACACATTAAGTTACTATCAGTCCTGTCAAATATCCTCAATTAATATATTTACTAACCACGTGTGATCGTGTTTGAATTATTAGATCATACCTATTTTCCCAATGAAGTTAACAACCATGGCATATTATTATAATACTAGGGGGTTGCCCGTGGTTTCGCTCGTGTGGAATTCGGTTTGCAACAAAGGTGCCTATGTCACTCTCCATCACTTCAACTAAGTATCTTCTCCCAAAAAAAAAAATCATGTCAACTTGTCGCTTCGTCTTGCCGTACAAATAGGCAGACACAAAGACAAACACTTTCACATTTATAATATTATAGTATGGATTGAACTTGGCTCTCATTTCACACGTAACCTTTTGATGGGAAAACTTGCAAATGGATTATGCTGAGACGTTGTGGATTCTCCTTACCCAAGAGGTTTTGTGATGCGTGCATCCAGCTTTTATCTCGAGCTAACCTAACCTAAATTCGTAATATGCAGACTCCAAGGGTCGATTACAAAGGTCTCATTTAGTGTGACCACATTTATGTTTTTTCTCGGAAAACCTCTTAAGGTCATATACTCATTCCACAGTAGCCGGAGGGTTCGCAGGAGTAAAATTTTCTGGAACCGATTTTTCTTTTACCGATCGCGACCACTTTTTGGTTTCAATACGCGCCGATGCGGTGAGCGGTGCGGGGTAAAATGGGGATGTGCCAGGTTTTTATAATTTTGACTCGATTAGTTGACTTTAAAACGACGATTATTTTCAAACGACAAAAAGTAAAGCATTCAAAAATCATGAAATACCATATGAGTTGTGTTCTGATGTGTTGATATTTCCTGTGCATTCTTCTACTGCATAAACATACAATAATTGAGGGACACGTTTAAAAGATCGAACGGGTCGTACATTCGACATATGGATTTCATCAAAGGGGTTTGGAACTTTTGGCTCACTATTGTTTGATTTATTCTTAATATAGCGGGTCAAGGATAAAACATTAAAAAAATCGATAACTTCACAAAGTTTTATTTCAGGACATTATTGATGTATTTTGGTGTGATATATCGGTTTACTTAGGTTTGAATACTTTGATTCTAAAGCCGACTCCGGGCTCCGCAAAGCCCAAAGCCCCGATAGCTTGACAGGATAGGTTTAGGTTTAAAGATATTTATTCTCATAAAGACAAAATACAGTCGCTTACATGAGAACAAGCTTACTTACTAATTATGACATACTTTTTCGTCCGAGCTTCCAAAATACACAATCATTCATTGAAATTAAATAACACTAGTCACAACAAAATTCACACACTCAAAAAATACCCTTCCAGGATAGCCTTTCTCCTCTCTGATTTTTTCATTTTTATCGGAATTTGGAGTAGCCAGGATTAATTGAAAGGTGGTCACACTGGTCCCTAACGTCGGGCGGCAGAGTCAACAGGCGCCGACCTCCGGGAGTGCCAACATTGCGATATTCAAATGAACGTATTCATAATTGTCCCGGTTGTCGTAAAAAGCCGGAAGGTGCCCTACTCGCAACCCGTTCCATTTTATACGAAATACTTGCGATATTACTCCGCTTTTTGTTGCACAATAGAATATCGCGTTATGAAAAGAAGGACATAGGAGCGCAGGTTTCTTTGGTTTTTTATGTGATCGGTGGCACACGAGCAGCATAATTATTTTGGGAGTGGGCATTCAACATTCGACTTATAGTAAGGTTCGTGTGAATGTGATTGACTTGGCATATCTCTATTACACGGATTAATAAGGGAGCAATTTCAGAGAGTAATCTGCCACGTGCAAACGTGCATACATCTTATTCGGTAGCTGTTGTGTATGTCAATTGATGTATATGCATCAAATTTGGTTTGTTTTTGTGTAGAGTTTTTTTTTCTTATTTTTCCTTTTTTAAGGAGTTTTTATGAGTTTATTATTTGTACATCGTATTTCTAAGAATCCAGTAGAAACATGTTTAAGTCATGTCACGAGTTCACGAATCTAATTTGTGAAAACAAATTAACACAAACTCACTATAAACGTTAACCACCTTATTATAAATCGCGAATCGGGCTGGCACGAGTTTTGTTCCGGGACTATCCTTAGTTCGGGATTTGTAATAAGGGGGTAAAAAACGAAACTCCAAACAAAATATAAATCCTTTGTTAACTAAGTCCGTTTGCTTAAAAGAATAATAATAAAACGTAAACCTCATTGTTCATTAACATAATGTATACCATGGATAATATCCTCCAACCGATTACGGCTACGGCGGCCATTCTCAACGATCAGCCACGTACGCAGGATATATTATAGTGCTCAAGTGTGTGCGCAAACACAAGTGCTCTGGCTATTCCCTTATCCTCATATTCCGATGGGACACTACTGTGACAAGACTGGTGAGGGATCGAGCGCAAGAACAACGGCTTAACGGGCACCGCCAACTTCCAATCTCCGGGCTGACTCTGAGAATTTTAGCTCCTAGAATGTTTCCTCGTGGTCCTTCATAACTGAAAAACTCAGGTACAAATTTTGGCCTGACCCGAGGATTGAACCCGGGACCCCAAGAGTAGCCGTCGCTTAAAAGTGCGACCCACTACCCACTACCATACCATACTATGTATACTATTTCCCTAAAGGGCTAAGCTGGGAATATCTAACCAGACTTTCCCAACTTTCTATTTCCATGCTAGAGGCGACAAAGGAGCAAGCGGGTCACCTGATGGTAAATAGTCACCGCCGCCCATAAACATTTTTGAGATCAGATGATCAGAGAGTCGCCGCTTTATCGGCCTTTTATAGGAACGAGTACGCTTGGAAAAAGAGTCGCCCTGTTGGTTTAGTGGTTTAAGTAACGGGCCGTGATCTCGGGGTCCTGGGTTCGATTCCCAGGTCGAACAAAAAGTATGTTTAGAATATTTCGGGCATAGTTCGGGTTTGTGATCGCCAATCCGCATTAGGCAAGCGTGATGATGATATGGTTGCTGCTGCAGCTCGTAGAGATTAGTTAAGTTGTAATATACAAACAAGCTCGGTAAGCGTAGTGTAGGACGCCCTGCGACAAGATGGGATGATGACATTCGAAGGCTGGCTGGTGCGGGCTGGATGAGAGTGGCCGAAAATCGGGAGCAGTGGCGTGCATTAGGGGAGACCTATGTCCAGCAGTGGACGAGTGTGGGTTGCTGATGATGATGATGATGATAATACAAACAACCGTACAGTTGACAGCACACCATTGGCTCTAAAACCTTAAGAAATAAGATTCTGTATACCGATTCGGCAACACATAGGCAAAACATACAGGCAAAACGTGGTTAGCTAGAACGAGGCCGTAGCTGGGAAATTAGATTCTGCACTTAGAAGGAGATGGGCTTTTGCGCAAATTTCGCATCAGCCGATATTAATTCGCGGAATCGGTAGTCGCTAGTTACCGAGTATACCTAATTAATTTTCTAACTCAAAGCAGCGAAATAAGTCGATGTATTTCTATGGATTCCGCAATTGGTCCTAGTACATAAAACCCCTATATACAGAGTGTATCTGTGAACATTTACATCCCTTACACCGCGTGTTCTACCATGTTTTGTATCTTACCCGTTTGGATGACGACCCGTTTGGAACAGTGGTAGTGAACGCTGCGGCTGATACAAGGGTTGCGGGTTCGATCCCCGCACAGTACAAACATTTGTGTGCATGAACATGTTTGTTTGTATTGGTCTGGGTGTTTGCTATGTATTGTAAGTATGTATTTACAAAAGAAAAGTATTACATGTATGTATTTGTAATCCCACTGTTGATTCTGATATCCGTAACACAGGTGCTCAGAGTCAGATCAATGTATGTGATGTTGTGAAATATTTATTTATTTATTTATTTATTATTATATTTACCAAAGTGTTTCATAAATTAAAATTTACCCAAAGGCAGTCACGAATTTAATACAGAAGCTTTTCGTGATAGTTTCATCATTATCATTTTACCACACATTAGACATTGCCCAAACGTCAGATTATTTAAACTAAAGTATAGAATGTATCTTTTAAATGAACAAAAAGCCGAATAAGCATATTGTCATTTATCACATAACAATATAAAACAAATAAATTACTAAAATTCATTTATTTATTACATACCAACACACCTTTAAAAAAATTACCTACTATAAATAAATCACATATACCTGTAGGATTGGCGATAGGTAGATGCATGATAAAGCACGTGAAAGAGATCGATATTTGAATTATAGAATGACGTGCGAGAGTGAGATAGACGACGTATGGCCGACGACTGTGAAAGGCGTAAAGACGTAGGGCGATTGTAATTAAAGTATAACTATTCCCGAAACCAGTGGTGTATTATTTATTCTGTCCCACATACCTATATTACGCCGCCTTTATAATAATATTCGAATTTTATATTTAATTTGTCTTTAATACCTAGTATATCTCAATATTTTAAACAAACATTAAATTTGTAAGAATATTTGATCTAAACATGTTATATGGTGCATTCTGAAGCGATCTCTGTTTTTTATAAGTCAAATAATAATATGTATTTTGTTAGTATCCGCAGAATATCAGCATCGAGCGTCCGTGTCTCGACAAATAGCTGACCTTTTTGGCGCCTCTTAGAATTTAGATATTATACTGTAATACTATACCTAGATTATGATTTATTTGATAAGTAATGTATCTGTAATTTTGGTGCCAAATAAACATTTTTGTTCTCGACGAACGACGAAGTCGTTCGTGCCGCTGTATTATAAAATATACAAACCGGCCAAGTGCGAGTCGGACTTGCCCATGAAGGGTTCCGTAGCAGCAAGTAAGATATATGGAAGGTAAATTGCGGTTTACGGTTTCTAACGTATTAAAAAAAACTAATCACTATATCTAGTTCAAACCAATTTTCGTTGTTAGTATTCATGAATATGTACATCATATATTTTTTTTAGTTTTATAATTCATTTATTATAGAAGTTAGAGGGGAGGGGGGCGGACACACAATTTAACACTTTGGAAGCGTCTCTTGCGCAAAGTATTGTGTTTAGAAAAAATGTTAAAAACCACACGCATAGGTTTAAAGAAAAAAAAAAATTCGAGTTTCAGTTTCAAGTATGGAGACCCCCCCAATTTTTTTATTTTTTACAATTTTATGTAAAACTCGTAATGCGGTTAACAAAATACATCTATTTACCAAGTTTCAATAATATAGTTCTTATAGTTTCGGAGAAAAGTGGCTATAACATACGGACAGACACACAGACGGACAGACATGACGAATCTATAAGGGTTCCGTTTTTTGCCGTTTGGCTACGGAATCCTAAAAACGAATAGTCCTTTCCTCATCTGTAAAAAAATACCTACACCTTCCCATAGAAAAGTGATCAGCTGAAAGATGCAATTTGTAGGGAAAAGCGAATTTTTGATATAAGACCCTGTGTTTCTTGGGGAAAAATAAACCGAGTTTTTCCTTATGAATCTCAAAAATGGTGTTTTTTCGGATTTTTCCCTAAATCAACAGATTTTTCTTGATTTTTTGGAATAAGTACTGTAAAATACAACGTCCCTGCCAGTTACTGGACATATCCTTTGTATGTTTAACACTGATCTCAGAATAGTTCTCTTCGCCAAACGCGCAAAGTTTTCGGTCTGGCTTCCCTGTCCGGTTGATTTAGGAATGTAACTTTTTAAGTTGGCCTCGAGCGGGACAGATATCTGCCTAGCGATCGATAGCTAGTTGTATGTATAGCCACTTCTTACAAATAACATGTTCTTTAAAAAGAAGGTTGTTCTAAACCTAAAGAGAGGGTTTAGAATAACCTCATTGTTTGCGTTTGTTAACGAACCTAAGGTGGTTTTTACTTTAATAATAAATAATAAAAACAATGGTTACCCTTCGTGTGCGAGTAGGGCTCGCACTAAGCCGATTTTTCCATCTTTTTTAACCCCCGACGCAAAAACGACGAGGTGTTATAACTTGGACGTGTCTGTGTGTGTGTCTGTCTATGGCATCGTAGCTCCCGAACTAATTAACCGATTTTGATTTTGTTTCTTTTATTTGAAAGATGAATAAGAGGGGAGTGTTCTTAGCTATGTTGGATAAAAATCGATCCAAGATGGCCGCCGTCACAAAGATATGGATTGTATGTTTCAACACAACTCCCACAATATGGGTATCACATAAAAGGGCTTGAGTAGCAGAATATATATTATTGTGACAAATTTCAAATCCAAGATGGCCGCCGTCAGGGGTTTTTTAAAATTTCAATTTTCATACTTCTAACTGCTATTTTAATGCTCTTGGTTTTCCGAATAAAAACAAAAAGCTCGTTCTGATTATAAAATCTTCAACGCATTTAAATTCGAGCAAGCAGAAACAGCGTTAGCAAAATCAGTTTTTACTATAGGTAAATCACCTCATTTTTTTTAAGTGATAAATTGTAATTTGTCATATTAGCAACAAGTGGTCTGACAATAAATAATAAGAGTTTTCAAGACTTTTTGTGGTTGAATGTAATGACCCGAGCGTATTCAAATGTCACATAATGTGTACAAATTTGAGTAGTAAATCTATTCTTTTTGGTTAAAGCTTGGTTACATTATACAGATGATTAGTTCATTTGAGAACATTAATATCACCTATTTGTAGCATAAAAGCAGAAACATTTCTAGCAAATATTCAGGCAGCTAAAACACATAGGTGTCAGTCACTACCGACGAGTATAATGGCCTTCAGAATATGAAATAGCGAGAAACGTTGAAATTGCTAGTCATTAGTAGGTTATTTGATCGCTGATACAGAGATCAAATTGACCTAATTAGACAAAATATTAAATATTAGTAGGCAGTGGCTAGGACAATACTTGCCTACATCTATTAAAATAAAAGAAAGCCGTGTTAGTTACACTATTTATTTTTACTTAACTTACCAACGGCGGCTGAAAATTGGTAGAGAGGTAAACCTCTACACGATACCGATATAACCTGTATATATACAGGATGTATAGGTAAACATTAACATCCCTTTGATCATGTGTTCTATCAACTATTCGGATTCTGAACAACATTAAGTCGTAGAACAAATTTTGTTCTAAGACTGGAACTTGTTTTGGAAATGAGTCACGTGACCGACTTAGTATGAAAAGTTGTTTTTGTACGCGCATTTCAAATAGTCATAGAATTTAATAATGTTCAGAATGGGTGGTAGAACACGAGATTAAGGGATGTAAATGGTGACCTCATTGGCAGGGCATGTGAATTCCGTTAGTCCCTCAAACATTCTTTGCCATGACATTCACCATGCATTATACACGGTGATTAATTCGTAATAGCAAATGCGTCGACACAGCTATTATCTGATAATCCTCTCACCGCTCAGCGAGGTAGCGAGTCTCAGGGCTTTACATTTGATTACGTCACAGTGGCAATCGGCTTTACTGGATTGCAGTTATTGTCACTGCGCCGAATTCACTCACTCACGTTTGTAGTTGAAGCTATCCTTGTAATCAATTCAGTGGAGCTCTTAATTATGTTTCATCACAACCATACCTACTACTGGTCTCGGTGGCGCAGCGGTTAGTGGGTCGCACTTTAAAGCGACAGCTGCGCAATAGGTCCCAGGTTCGATCCCTGGGTCGGGTCAAAAATTTCTACCTAAGTTTTCGGTAGAGCGGTGGAACTGTTCAATGGAACTAGTGGGAATAAAGGGAAATTCTTACCGGCAGCCCAGATTCTGGAAGTTGGCGGACTTGTACCCCCGTGTCCTTGCAAAGCACGTTAAGCTGTTGGTCCTACGCCCGATCCCTCTCCGGTCGTGTCACAGCAGCGTCCCATCGGAATACGAGGGTATGGGAATATAGAGTGCACTTGTGTTTGCGGACACACTTGAGCACTATAATTTATCCTGTGTACGTGGCTGATCGTTGAGATTGGCCGCCGTAGCCGTAATCAGCTGCAGGATATTATACCTGCTATTTGTATAACAGGTTGTCCTCATCTTAGCGTGTCCAAAGCTGTCGGTTTGGAGACCAGGGTATGCTTAGACCATGATTCTGGAATTGGCGGGTCTGGTAATTATAATAAAGCGACTGCCGTTTGACCTTCGCAACCCTTTAACAGGGGAACCACACCAACTTGAATCATCGTTACACTTTTCAGAAACTATCCAAAACGTGCAGGTTTCCTCACGATGTTGGTTCCTCATGATGTAGAAAGACGCACATAGATTACCAAAATCCAGAGATGCATGCTCGGATTAGAGCCACGAACCCCCTATTGGAAAGCTCGTTCTGAGCCCTTACCATGAGTTTGGAAAACTGTTCTGGCTATCGAAAACTATCGCTTTGTCCGTTTCATTGTATTGCATGTGAAAGAGACAGAGCAATAGTTTTGGATAGCGAGGATAGTATTTCAAACTCATGGTAAGATCTCTGAACTTTTCTCGTTTGTGTACTTATGTAAGTGCAAAATGTTCGCTAGTCAACATGGACCGATTCATCATTATCATCATCAGCCCATTTAAGTCCCCACTGCTGGGGCACGGGCCCCACTCAATCATATGGCAGTTGCCATACTCACCACGCTTGGCAGACGGGTTGGCGAGGGTTTTGATATAAATGCAGAGTTTTCCTTCTCTGGGTGCTGATGATCATTCCAGCAACTTTACCTTAGTCGCCTTTTACGACACCTCGGTAAGAGTGAGGGTGGCCTATTCTACTCTGCCGGGAACCACACGCCGATTCAACCAACCTTATTCCGATACTAAATCTATGGTACAGCGTTGTCATTCGATACAAATCTGAGGTTATACCATATATTATTGAATTTGATTGATTGATTAGAATCGAGCCTGAGCCATAGACATGCATCCTAAATAGACTGTACCTTTTCATAGAAAGCCATACTTGAAGAATCACGCGAAACCGTTAGTACCGGGTTGACGTGCTGGCGTCGTTCTTTCTCTACCGCACCCGTGTAGAGTCTACGTCAGGGCCGGTTGGATCTCTTTCACACTTTGTGACCTTTTTATCCGAAAATGGCACATTCCGTTTAAAGTGCGTGTTTTCTATTCCATGGCCTAATGAAGGGTCATGGGTACGCCCTAAGGGCGTCATTGAGGTTTGACGACAGAAGTGTCTCCTCCACTAGATAGATAGATAGATAGATATTCTTTATTGCACAAAAATAAAATACAAGCATGATACAACAACAACAGACAGTACAATAAGGCGGTCTTATTGCTTGTAGCGATTTCTTCCAGACAACCTTTGGGTAGAAGAAAGAAATATCGTATTCGTAATAAGGGAAGGCAGTGCAAAGTAGTTTAACAAATTAAATTGAGAATGGCAGAAATATACATATTTTAAATATTAATAATATTACATTACATAAATAATAATAAACAAGACATACAAACCTAATAATATAAACATAGATAGATTTATAACAAAAATTGAATAAAATATATAGATAGTATATGTAGGTAGTATATATAGGCAACACCAGCAAGCTCAGTATTATTTTCTGTTTGTTCATAGTCTCAAGACAATAATAGTTTTGTAAATGGCAGATTTAGCTTGGAATGGTACAGTTTGCAACATTTTAGGTAAGATAAATTAGCTGTTTATTGCAATGCGCGCTGGGGAAAATTTCACCCAACTATTATTTACCTTACTTTATGTTTTCACCCCAGAGCTCAGAGACTGGAATTTATATATCCTCTTTGTGAAATATTGTTTAACGTTAAGGGTTTTTTTGTATCTGAACATTGTACATAGCTGTCGTAATAAACACTTTACGCATACAACTAAGTACGGTCAGCATCAAAAGTGGCTTTACACTTTAATACCATGTCGAAGTAACATTTTTTACGAATCCCTTGGAAACTGACTATAATGGGCAGAACAGTTACTTGACCTGGTACTAAAGTGTTAACCTATTTCCGTTGCTGATTGTACAGTCAAAAGCAGAAGTAGCTGCACATATTTGGTAATTTGTAGTACTTATTCCGAAGAGCATAAGTCACTAGCTTCGAAAAGCGTGCATCAACTTGTGCTGTTGACTGTACCACTTCGTAAAGTTCAGTAGTGGGCTACCGCATTAGTATATCTAGCGGCAATTTAAATTCTATGAGAAATCATTTGGTTTTTCATTAGTATTATATTTTCTTCCAATCACAGCAATGCACAGCTATATGTTATATACCCAGGGTAGGGTATCCTAGAAATCGATGTGAAGCTTGGGTCGAGCAATAAGCTTCTTGCAACAGAAAATGAATGAAAGAAAAATGAATTTCATGGCTCTCCTAATAAAAAAATATTAAATTATTGATTGTAGATGAATTTGTATTTTTAGTAGAGGTCAAGAAAATTCATTGAAAGAAAAAGCAGCTGCCTTAATTAATGAGACCAAAAGTATTATACAATATTTAATATTATGTATACAGTATAATACAATATTTAATATTATGATGAGTAAAGGTATAAGTAGGTATGAGTCGCACAGATATTATTATTGTGGTGATTCCATGTATAAGGACACTAGTGGCCCGCCCTCACTTCGTTTCGTACACCAATAGATGGCGCTATGTTTGCATGGCGCAAGAGTTTCGAACCGGGCCGACAACGGCCCCCACAGGCACCTCCAGGGTTTCGCTCCCCTCCAGCGATGTAAAGCCGCCCTAAGGGCGCATTCAAACACACGTCGCGAACGCTACTACTCCCTAGCGACGACGAGGGAAATTAACTGCAAGTTCCGCTGACCCCACCTCCACTAGACGGCGGTTCACCGCCTCCACAACACCTACCACCTTTATCACCGTTACCATCACTGCCACCACACATACTAGGCATACAACGGCACACTACAGGCTCCCCTACCCCAACTCAGGCCCCTTCAGCCCCGCATCCCCCTCCGGACTCCCCCCCCCCCCCCCCCCCCCGCCTTCGCCCCTGTCCCCGACTACGACTCCGAATCCTGCCCGCCCAGCAGGAAACGGAAGACGACGGCCAGCAATGGCCCGGGTAAAGGGTTTACCCCAAAACCCGTACCGCACCAAGTGCGATGACGACAGTAGTAAGAGTTTCGTGTTTTCGGATTATATTATAAACGCTGCCGCTGTCTGTGAAACGGTTAATCCTAACCGTTTTATAAATAGGAATACTCGTAGATTAGGCATAAACGAGATAGGTAATTATATTTCGCGAGGACATAATTTGATAGCGAGTTCTAGTCCTTGAGCGTTTACACCTTGATATGGATATCGCCAGCGTGTAGTGTCTTATTTTGGCAAGAGAGAAGGTCGACAGTAGCTATTCAAATGAACAAGGATTCATCACGTTTCTTGGCGAGGCTTCACCAGCGCTTTATATTTGATAAGGTCCTTGTGGCCATTGGCTTTAAGGGATTACAGCTAGTCTTGCATTTTGTAGCCTAAGCATTTGGAGTTCAGTATTATTTGAGGTTACTTCAGTAGTACCTACTCATATTTCACGGGTGCTTGATTTCAAGTATTATTGTGTAGCAGTATTTTAACTCCACTAGTGAAGTGGTGTTTAGTTGATTGATAGGAATATAATATAGACCCTTAAGAATATGTTTAATATTAAAAGAAAACATGAAATAGGCATCTGTAATGTTTATTTAGGTATGGTCAGAGACACATACTTGTATTACTTGTACAGCTTCTAGTCGTGCTATAGATCTACATTACTTATTCAAAACAAAAAATACTTTTGCACGTCTAATAATATTTAAAAAATCAAACAAAAAGAACCGTTTTATAAATATCACAAGCATGAAAGTAAAAATTAAAATTATATTTCATGCACTTTTTTCAATAACAGTCCACGCGAAAAGAAAATTGGAACTACAGATTTATTAAAAATATTGTTGCCGACCACCAACTACTTTATAAATACCAAAGAAGCATTCCAAATACTTGACATTTAATTTTGATTCAATATCAATGGAGAAAAAAAATACAGATTGTAGTAACCCGCGTAGACTTTCAACATTTGAAAAACATCTGAAAATCAGCGCTGTGGCTCAGGCCATAGTTAAATGCTGAGTAGGGACCGTTTCGGCACTTAGCATTTAAGATATTTCGTCTGTAAATGTCGAAAAAATTATTTATTATTTTTCTTTTCTTATTTCAATAAATAGACACAAGGTCTAAGATAAATGAATTAAACTACATTCAGTTAAGGCGACGGGTAGCACCAACTAGCGACACCAATCGATTTAAATTGTTAGCTACTAAAACTGGAGTCTTTAAGCAAACATTTATACTATTTAAATGATAATAAAGCACTTCTTTTTGATCTGTTTTAGGCACTCGAAAATGGCTGTTTTTGGCGGTAATTCAAATTTAGAGTACAAAAGCAGACCCAAAAGTTAAGTATAAGTATTAAATAAATAGTAAGTATAAGTGTTTTCCGAGGGCTGCAGCTTAGAAATTGTTAAAAAGATATCCGGTTTAGTTGCTAACAATTTAAATAAATTGGCGTCGCTAGTGTATCCTACCCTATAAGAACCTATCTCTACAACACTTTTGTAGAAGTTAATTCCCATGGACCGAAGAAATTAATATCCACGAGAACTTAAATTGAATAAATGTAATGCATTTAATCAACGTAATTTGTTTGGCTTTCCTTTCTTTTGATTCGGAAATCTTCACTGTGTAATTTTATATCTTCTTAATGTTACTGTATTTTAGTTAAGATATTGTTGCTTGAATGATTGGCATGCTGTTTATAAATAATTTTAGATTTACAGACTATCATGAATGCACAGCTATGTAACCTTCTTTTATTATTGCGGTAACTCTGTTGTGTGTAACTAATAAATAAACTAAGAGCCGGGTAATGAACTAATTTAATTTAAACTAAAGCGAGCAACTTTAACTAAATTATTGAGCGCTAATGACAGTAATTTATGTTTTTTTTTATCTCTTCTCATCTCAGCGTCCCATAATATGTATAAGACAGAGGTCACCAAATAACTAATACAAATATTTGGCCCGACCGGGGATCAATCTTGAGTTGTCGGTTTCACTATTCGTCTCTCCGGTTGCGAAGATTTGCTTTTCAGCTGTTCTTATTCTACTTTTTTCTTCGGCTAGTTCACGCTATTCTCATCTGGTTCGGGTGTAGTAGCCCATGTGGTGGGAGATGGACTTGAGCCAGGTGAATATTGGTCTGAGGAGGAGCGTCGATCTGGTGGGCAAAATCAAGCACCTCGAGAGATTGAGGCTGTCATGACCGACCTTCGCCGGATGGCGGTGGAGGACTGGATTAGACGACTAGAGGACCCTGGGGCCGGTATTCGCACGATTCGGTCGATCCACCCAGTCCTGGCGCAGTGGCTTGAGAGGCGCCACGGTTACCTCTCTTACCGGCTGACACAGGTACTCACGGGGCACGGTTGCTTCGGGAGATACCTGTGTCGGATAGGGAGGGAGCCAAACGCTGCCTGTCACCACTGCGACGCTGCGGATGACTCGGCTGAGCATACGCTCGCGGTATGTCCTGTCTGGATAGTGGAACGGAGAGATCTTTGCGCCACCATCGGATAGGACCTGTCCCTGCCAACTGTTAAAGCAGTATGGTCGAGAACAGGGTGGCCTGGGAGGCGGTTTCTTCTTTCTGTGAGCATGTCATGCTCCAGAAAGAAGAAGCTGAGCGCGAACGCGAGCATTTAAATCCCTCGCGTCGGAGAAGACGTCGCAGGGGCCGTCCCGATGGGGCGTCTTAGAGTGACTGCTCTACGCCCTGTGGCTAGGGGCGTTTAAGAATACGTCCAAGGTTTTCCCGGCCTGTCGTAAGAGGCGACGAAACGGGCTTTCGGAGTACGTGAGCGTATCCACTGCTGGGGAGTGGCTTGCTCAGCATACGACTCCGCGGGGGACGACATTACTGGGTGTCCTGGTAGGTCGTACAGCGTTGAAGGGCTGTATTGCGCGAGATAGGGGTGCAGCGGGGAGCGCGATTAGCGGTACGGTCTAGTCCCGGCTGTGGCGTTTCCGACCGCGATTGCGCGGAGATGGACACCCCAGGGGTTTTAGTTAGGGTTTGAGTCCCACACCCCACCTTGTTCCCTACATGTAGCAAGGTGACGGCCATGATGGTTTCCCCTGCGAAAAAAAAGGTGAATATTGGTCTGCCGATCTTTAAATTTTGCGCCTTAAATAATAATAAATAAATATTTCACAACTTGACATACATTGATCTGACTCCGAGATAGGTTGCTCAAGCACCTGTGTTGCTTGTAAATACATACTTATAATACATAGGGAACACCCAAACCAATACAAACAGACATGTTCATGCACACAAATGTTTGTACTGTGCGGGGATCGAACCCGCAACCCTTGGACCAAAGGCAGCGTTCACTACCACTGTTCCAAACGGGTCGTCAAATTTCATTGTTGCCTGTAGTAAATGGGAAGCTGATCGTCGTAGAACGTGGCCGTTTGCAAATTTTGAGGTATTTCATTTTTTTATGGTGACACAGTATATTGGGTCTTCTCAGCCTAATGATACGTAAAAGAAGAGCCCACATTGCAATTACAACAGAAAGGATGTCAGGCATCACCTCCGCTGGGACTGCCAAACTAGCCCGTGAAATGCTTCTTCACGCTTCGTTTGAAGGAATCCATATTGTAGAAAGGAGGAAATACATGCGCCGGCAACGAGTTACATTACTTGATGTTGCGGCAAAAATAGGAACTGCCATTTTTTCAGTCCGCGATGGAATGTTTCCCACTGTGAAGCGATGACAGCGTTGTCTGGTGCGTGTAGTTCTCTTAGTGATTATTAGTAGATCGTGGAGCTTGATGTTTCTTGGCGGGTTCCTGGCATGGTTAAGCAATTAAGCATTTCTTATATAAATATATAAAAGGAGATCCTTAGTGACTAAGGTATTAAGTGACTAGGATTGCACTCACAGCCCAAACTACTGCAAACTTTAATAGTGAAAGTGAGTACAAGGATTTTAGATAATTCAACCTTAAGGGGGTAATAAGGGGATTATAAGTTTGTATGAAAGTCCGCCATCTTTGATGTTAGAAATGTGAAAACTTGTATTCAGACAATTAATTTGAAATAAAAAGTAACCCTTTTAATGTTTTTTGTCATAAAATAACCCTTAAAGGGAGTGAAATTGGGGACGAAATGCCAGTATGGGGGCTTAGCCATTTTAAAGTTACTGCCTCACAAATTACTATTTTATATTCTTTAAAAATAAATTTAATTTGCTATTTATTACCTTTTTAGTGTTTGTTAATATTGTTAAACATTATTGTATTAAAATTAAGTTTTTATGATTGTAAAATTGTGCAATATTAGTTATTGAGTAAGTAATTAATAATAATGTGCGCCCTCTTATAAATTGCTGTGCCCTGACAGGGTGTCACATCTATATTTAATTTTAAATGTACCATCTTTATTTTTGTATGTGATACGCAATAAATGCTTTGAATTGAATTGAATTGAATATGTGATTCTAAACTTTAGTAATAATATAAACATTGTGAAAATATTGTTTCTTTTGTTGATTATACATATAAGAAAGATATTACTTCCTTGTGTTAAAATTTAAATAATGCATAATTATATAATATAAAATTGTCAAATTTAATTTTATAATAAATGATAAACTAGCATGTTACTGATAGTTAGAAATAAGTTAGTAATAGTAAGATAACATGTAATAGACCCTCTTATTTGCTATGCTATGCCCTTGCAGGGCGTCACATGAATACCTTTTTATTTATTCCACCTATGTAATTGTTTTGTAATGTGACACGCAATAAACGAATTGAATTGAATTGAATTGAAAGTAAGAATCTTGAAAATCGCTATACGTACGTTTTCCTTATTTTTAACCAAGAACAAGTTGTTTTAACATTTTTATAAATTAAACCCTTAAGGGGGTGAAGAGGTGGTTTGAAGTTTGTATGGAAGGTCGTCATCTTTGATTAAAATAAAAAGTAATTCACTTAAACATGTTTGGAAAATCACCCTTTCAGGGGGTAAATTAGGGGACGAAAAGCAAGTATAGAGGAACAAAAAGTTTAAATGTTAATATCTTAAAATTGATGTTTGGGCACCGGTTTTGAATAAAAAAGTGACTGTTGAATTTTCAACCCCTAAAGTTGCGCGGGTTTGGAGTTTTAATTAAGACTTTTGTAATAAAGACTAAAACTGCATGAGTAACGCCACGGGCGCAGTCTAGTCCCTTATATAGGATTAGTCGCTTATTATCTTCTTAATTAATGTCAATCACTTAGCTATCCCGATAGCTGCTGCCTTTAGCCCATAAGTAATGGTCGGCTCGATGACCATTTTGTACAACAGCCTGGCTTCTTGCCTGGTTACCGATTCTATTTTTTATTTTTTATTAGAGATGTGAGGACTTTGGAGTTTTTAACTAAAACCAGCAGTTATATAGATGCCTAGGTAGCGAATCTCGTTGACTAATTTGATATTTGTTTCTGCTAGTCTTATGAAACTTCGTTCGTTTGTTCGATTAATATTGGTTTCGATCTTATTTTAAGTCCAGTCCTGCTGTACGGTCCACCATTGTAATTTCATTTCTTAAAAAGGACTCCGAGCGAAACTAATTGGTGATCCTTGATACGGAGTTCGTTTCGTTACCTAGCTCAAATTTTAGGCATTTTGTAAAACGAAACGAAAGAAGTCCGTAGTTCCACCAACTCGTCCAATTTTACTAAAAGGAAAAAAGATAACCTATAACGAGATTCCTCCATTAGAAACAGACCGTTTCAAACGCTTGTATCAATTTTCGTCGGACCTTTTAGACTCAAAAGTGCAGGAAATCGGGAATCTTCTTTTAGACGTGACTTGAAAAAGGGAGAAACACGGATATCGTGCTGTATTTTATACAAAATGTTAAAATCTTGACCCCGTTTCCAAGCTTGTGCTATAAATCGAAATATTAGGGGTGCGATCGGGTCATCAATCGACATTATGTATAAATATATTTATACAACTTTTTTTTTATGATATAGGTGGCAGACGAGCAGAAGGATTACCTGATGGTAAGCGATTACCGCCGTCCATGGACACCAGTGGTGGCACAAGTGCGCTGCTTACCTTTTAGCCCCCCTTTCCCTTGGATTGGGCCTCCGGTACCCTCACTCACGCAGCGAAATACAGCGCATGCACTGCTTCACGCCAGTTTTCTGTGAGGACGTGGTATTACTCCGATCGAGCCGGCCCATTCATGCCGAAGCGTGGCTCTCCCACTGATAATGATGATGATCTATTATACTTGCCTGATTCCGTACTAAGTAGGTTACCATTGGGTATTCTATCACAGTATAAATAAAATTGATAACTCCGTCCAATGAAGAATGAGTAGTCACAACCAATATAAGCCGATTTCCGAAATATTGCTCCTATTCACTGGCCACATAAAACATTAGAATATTAGTTATTTCTTTGCAATAGGAATTTCAGTTTGGTAGCAGCATTTCAGCAGCTCCGAAAGTCCGACTGTTGGACCCTGCGACAAGATGGGACGATGACATTCGAAGGCTGGCTGGTGTGGGCTGGATGAGAATGGCCGAAAATCGGGAGCAGTGGCGTGCATTAGGAGAGACCTATGTCCAGCAGTGGACGAGTGTGGGTTGCTGATGATGATGATTCAAGACGTGAAGGTTTTGTCTCACTGCCAAGCTAATGGTAGAAATACGCACATAGATATAAAAAATCCAGAGGTGCATGCTCGGATTCGAACCACGGCCTCCGTATGTAAGGTGCGTTCTTATCCACTGAGGCACCATCGCTCTGCTTGCAGCTAGCGTGCATATTTCATAGATAAAATGTAAATGGAACTCTGTCCACGCAGAGGCAAGGTCGAATCCGCTATTGTTATGCAATGCGCTTGGCTTACGGTTTACGTGGGTTGTGGAACATTTTGTACTCGAATTAGAATCACTGTAAGAGGACGAAGGTTAAAGCGTTTGTACCCTCGACCCTGCTCTAGTTGTCAAGGACAAGCGCTTCAATCAATGTAGAGTAAATTTTCTGCGAAAAAAAACCGCCCTCAAAAACCACGAACTAAAAAGTGTAAAATAATATATTTATACACTTTATACACTTCAAATAACATTTTACAACAGTATATTCGAGAAAAGGTGTCACCAATACTATCTTGTAACTATCTTGTATTCATTAAATTAATACAATCAGTCGTAAATACTGGTGCAGTTTTGGAAAAGATACAAAAACATTGTGTGCCTTTAAAATTTATGGGTTCCCCTCAATTTTTCCAGGATTCCATCATCAGATTCTGATATCCTTACCGTGGTACCAATCCGGAACTATCTACTTTCCAACAAAAAAATCGGTTCATAAATGGTGAAGTAATCGGCGAACAAACATAAAAATATATATATATATATATATATATATATATACTTATATATACTTATCGAATTGAGAACCTCTTCCTTTTTTTTTTCATCATTTCAGCCAATAGACGTCCACTGCTGGACATAGGCCTCCCCCAATGTTCTCCACACAGATCGATCCTGTGCCGCCCGCATCCAATGGATTCCCGCGATCTTCACCAGATCGTCGGTCCACCTTGTGGGGGGCCTGCCACGGCTGCGACTTCCTGTGCGTGGCCTCCACTCCAGGACCTTTCTGCCCCAACGGCCGTCTGTTCTCCTCGCTATGTGCCCTGCCCATTGCCACTTGAGGCGTGCAATCCTTTGGGCTATGTCTGTAACCTTAGTTTTTTTTTAAGTCGGTTAAAAAATAAGGCCAAATTAGGGGTCCGATGTGTATCGGATCAGTACAAGATTGATTAAATTATGTCGTTTGTATCGTCACGCGATCCTGTTGTTAGAGCACGGGCAGTCTTTGATATCGACTGTTACCTACCCACAGCCGTCCAAGAGGCTACATTGATCACGCAACTCAATTAATGACACATTGAATTTAAAATTACTTCAGTAAAATTTGAAGGCGAAGGGTACCGCATACTAGCGATGCCAATAAATTTATTTGACCAACTAAATTGGATCTATTTTTACCATTGTGAACCACCACCTCCCATGGCCATACCAACACTATGGTTATACTGGTCGAATCGTGGGAGATGTACCTATTTATTAAATTGTGCACTTTTTGATCTTTTTTGTACTCAAAACATTTGTGGCGATGCGCCACGCTTTTGTAAATATAATTAATGTGTAAATTATTTTGTATATATTTTGTGCATCAACCAACGCACGGACGGTATGACCCTTTTATATGTATATAGTTTGAGGTGTATTTCACGCAGCGCGCATGACGTGTCAGCGGCGCGCGCATGCTCTGGTTCTGGTCATACTGTTCGTCCGTCGGTTGACAATCAAAAAACGTCATTGAATTTAAACAGACTGATTTTACTGTGAATTATTGTACAAATTAATCTAGCCGTTATTCTTCTTATATTTTCTCCCTTTTCCTGCTTTATGTTCTCCTTTTGTCTTTATTATATGTGTGGTGTAAATATTGTTTCGTCGAATTGTAAATAAACAGTTGTACATAGAGTAATTTCTTTCATACGACCACCCGCCATACTACGGCACACGACATCCCCCATACATTGATTCGCGGCCACTGACTAAACATTTTAATATGATTATCAAATAAATAGTACACATGTTTCCCGAGTCGGTCCGCTATTGTTTAAAATAGATCAAATTTAGTAGTTAAAGAATTAAATCAAATCAATTGATGTCGCTAGTGTGAGGTGCCTTTCGCACACATAATTTACCGCACCCCGTTATAAACAAATAAAGTAATACGGTATTTGACTATTTTTTTTAATTTTTGTAATCAAAAGACCTCTTAATGATAGAAACATCTTCGAAAAAAATATTTGATTCTCATTTAAACTACCTGAGATATCACAACTTTAAAATCATATTATTTTGGCCAAACCCAAAACGCTCCATACAAATGGCTGAGATGTGACGTCACAAACAAGTATTTTGTATGCATTTCCTTTGAATTTTGTATGGTACCTATATCAAATGTTTCGTTTATTCAATGGTTCTATTATAACAGTTGGTGCAAATATTATGGATTATTCAATGGTATAATTCATTTTTAATAATTTCATAGGTTTAAAATGGACTTGCCCATGAATCTTTGAATGACCACAAAACCGGCTAGACGTTATATTTTTAATTGAGTATTTTTGCTATTGGCATATATTTACCTATATTTTGATAAAATATTTATATCTTGAAAGCTCGAGAGCTTATAATCGACTATTGAAATTTAAATCCATACCTGAGATATACACTATTATACTTATTTGACTACCTCGATGGCGCAGTGGTTAACGGGCCGCACTTTAAGACGACGGCTGCGCAACAGGTTCCGGGTTCGATCCCCGGGTGGGACCAAAAAATTGTATATAAGTTTTTGGTAAGAAATTCTTAGTGGCAGCCCGGAGTAAAGGAATAGAGAGTGCAAGTGTGTTTGCGCACACACTTGAGCATTATAATATATCCTGCGAACGTGACTTATCGTTGAGATTGGCCGCTGTAGCCGTAATCGGTTGGAGGATATTATTACACTTATATTCTGTGGTGTGGTATATTATAATCAAATGTGGCAATGGGAAGTCCTGTCCTGTCCTGTGGGTAGACCACCTGCCCAATGGTCCGACGATATTGTGACGGCAGTGGGGATACAATGAATAAGGCTGGGAAGGGACGGAAGGAAATGGCGTGATAAAGATGAGGCCTATACTCAGCAGTGGGTGGATGTGCGCTGATATGATGATGATGATGATGTGGCAATGGGCTTCTTTAGACCGGGTCAAATTCGGAAAAGAATATACTTACTAGTAATTCGCTAGAGAACTCAAGTCACCGACATGGCACAGGATCTGCAAACAAAAGTAGAGTTCATTAGGGTGGAGTGGTCGCCAATAGAGAAACGTAGTAGGAAATACACTAGCTGTCAACAGATTGACGATCTGAAAAAGCTTGAATTGGATGCAGATTTCTCAGAACTGGGATGGTTGGGACTCTTGGGAGGAGATAGATACTCTTTATTGCACAACAAAGAAAACATAAAAGCTAGGTATACAGAGATACAATGTACAATTTAGGAGGTCTACATTCAGAAATGAATACCCTGGCTGATTGATTGATTGTGCTAGAACATTTTAAAAAATATATTACATATCTCTCAAGTGCCTAATTCGGGCCCTTATTAACAGACGTGCCGCTAAAGAGCCGGTAATCATTTGACTGCTACCATTTCTGGGCTGATGGGAAGAAAAATGAAGGCGCTCCTGTTCAGGATATTGCTTTGATGGGCACCCGAAAAGCCGATCCTTAGTGCCGGATATCATCCCTTTACAACGGCCAGACTTACATTTTGAATGTTTATAGGTACGAGGCTAAAAGCAGCCATTAAGTGAAATGTCCCGATAAATAACGTTTCCTATATTACTGATCCAAAATTCAGCAAACGTGTTGCAGCTTAGTAATTAGCACCTTAAGACAAAGGGTACCGGACACTAGCGACGCCAATTGATTTAATTTACTCTTCGCCTTATTTTTCGATTCTTGATTTTTCAAATCTATATGCATTTTCTACCATTATCTCGGCGATGAAGGAAAACATTGTGAGGACACCTGCACGTTTCGGATAGTTTCTGAAACGTGTAACCATGATTCAGTTGGTTCGGTTCCCCTGTAAAAAGGGTTGCGAAGGTCAGACGGCAGTCGCTTCATTGTAGGTACCAGACACCCCAAATCCTGAATCATAGTCAAAACGTAGGTACCCTGGGCTTCGGGTACGTGCTAAGATGAGCTATCAGTTTCTAAAACTCAGTAATATACCAAAAGTATTTGGCGTATCGACTTGTATTTTATTTGTCTGTATCATTTGGTTTAAAAAATTTGGAGTACCAACATATTTAGAGTTAAAATATTTTTCTAATCTTGGAATCACAAAAATATTATTTGTATGCTGTAATTCCATAAAATAAGACATCGAAAATATGTTTTTTTTTCCTTAATATTTTATTTAGGAATAACAAAATGAATTCGTTTTGGGTAAGTTTTTTATGAATTATGATAATAACACCAAAAAATAAATAGAAAACAAAATTATTTTATAAAATTTATTTTTATCGTAATACATAAAATTTAAAGAAATAAATCGTGTGGATGGTAGAACTTTGGAGTCAAAGCACTTACTTCGTAAAAATATTTTTTTAGTATAATAACATAGACTAAGATCTGTAGTTTTTTGCAATAAAGTGTATCTATCTATCTATATTTCTGAAACACACATACGTACATATTTAATGAGTATCAGAGTCAAGAAAGGAACCAAAATTATAGACTTATATATTTCTTTATATATTAAACCACCCAGACACTGAATAAACACAAGATTTTGTCTAGAGTGGGAATCGACCCACGACCTTTGGCGTATGAGACAAGGTCTCTACCAAATAAGCCGTTAGGCATGTCATCACATAAGCTTAACCTATACTAATAATATAAATGGGAAAGTTTATATGTGTGTATCTGTTTGTTATTCCGTTTTTCACGGCAAAACGGTTGAATGATAGTCGAAGGGGAGAGTGACAAGCGGTTGTTATCAAAATAAGTAAATACAATACGATTGATATTTAATAATAAATAAATAATTTCACAACATCACATGCATTGATCTGACTCCGAGATAGGTAGCTCAAGCACCTGTGTTACGGATATCAGAATCAACAGTGGGATTACAAATATATACATATACTAATATTTTTTTTGTAAATACATATGTATTATACATAGGAAACACCCAGACCAATACAAACAGACATGTTCATGCACACAAATGTTTGTACTGTGCGGGGATCGAACCCGCAACCCTTGGACCAAAGGCAGCGTTCACTATCACTGTTCCAAACGGGTCGTCAATAAATAATATTTGATAATATCTCCTTGCCCGCTCACTCACGACAACTATGTAGATTTCACATGAAAAGGCTAGGTACTTTTGTGCCTTTACTTTCATTTCTTTTACTTACTCTGTTTATGTTCTATAAACATATAAATAAAAAATACAGACAGAAATATGAAATCGCAACGTCACGCGTCAAGCGAGAGTGTTCTGGGAAATTGCACGGCTATTCACAGCCAGCAAACTGAAATCGCTCGATGTCTCTGAGAAAAAGCTATTTCTCACTATGTTTGTTTTGAATGGCTTAATACGGTATATGACTATTTTTTTTTATTTTTGCAATCAAAAGACCTCTCAATGATAGAAACATCGTTGAAAGAATCACTTGATTCTCATTTAAACTACCTGAGATATCACAACTTTAAAATCACATTATTTTGGGCAAACCCAAAACGCTCCATACAAATGGCTACTAAGATGTGACGTCACACGACAGTATTTTGTATGCATTTCATTTGAATTTTGTATGGTAGCTATATCAAATGTTTCGTTTATGTCAATGGTTCTATTATAATAGTTGGTGCAAATTGTATGGATTATTCAATGGTATAATTATATTTTAATAATTTCATACTTTTAAAATGGACTTGCCCATGAATCTTTGAATGACCATAAAACCGGCTAGACGTTATATTTTTAATTGAGAATTTTTGCCATTGGCACATATTAAACTATATTTTGATAAAATATGTATATTTTGTAAAATCTTGAGCTTAGTCATATACCCTATTGTGACTGTGAGGTAGAGCTGAGCAGAACACAAATCCCCATGTATGACTCGTGTCCACACCGCGGTTTATCACACTGTTGTGGATACGAAGAATTCCATAATAACACTCAAACTGAAAACTTCAAAAAGTTAAATCAGGATGTTTCGACCATAAAACAACAAATAAATGATATTAAAACGACAACAGATAATCTAACCGAAGAACAATCTAAACTGAAACAAGATATATCTAGTCTACAAGAAAGCAAGAACATCACGGAAAAGAAACTTGACCAGATTGAATCAAAACTCCAACGCGAAGAGGCTGGTTCCTCTTCCGCGGTGAATGTACGTGAAGAAATAGTAACTGAGCTCAACGAACGTGGACAAAGGAGCAAAAATATTATTATCTCTGGGGTGCTAGAACCAAATGCCATTAGCCCTAGTGAAAGGCAATCAGAAGACAAATCCGCAGTACTTAAAATCATAAACAATATAGAAGGTCACACCAACATTCCTGAACCAGAAAGAATTTACAGACTGGGTAAATATCAATCAGACAAATGCAGACATCTTAAAGTATGTTTCTCCTCCCCGGACATAGTTAAATCAATTCTGAAAAATAGAAAAAATCTGAAGGAAGAGAAAATAAAGGTATTTTCCGACCAAACACCCCAACAACAGGAGTATATGGCTATGTTAAAGCAAAAACTAGAAAATCGCATTGCGAGTGGCGAAGACAATCTTTGTATTAAGTACATACGAGGAGTCCCTAAAATAACAAAACAAACTCCAAAAAACTACAGCCAAGACAATCACCAAGCAAAGTCATCGAAAATCTAAAGTCTAACAAAGTTTCCTACCAAAGTATTAGCAAGTACGCAGATATTATGATGAGTAAAAAATCACTCAAATGTCTTTATGCTAATTCTCGCAGCATCGTTAAACCGGGAAAATCCGATGAACTTGCATGTATTGTGGAGTCATCTCAGTACACAATACATATTATCTTATTAACTGAAACATGGTTGAAGTCCGAGGATGAGGCCAAGAGATTTCAATTACCGGGCTACACACATTACTTTAATATCAGATACAGTAGCAGAGGAGGAGGTGTTTCCATCTTTGCTCATAACTCACTAAAGCATAGCCTTATTGCGGAAAGCACCATGGACGAAAATCATTTCCTCTGGATCCACGTGAACAAATTTTCACTTGATATAGGTGTAGTTTACAAACCAGAGCGCACCAATAACAACGAGTTTTTGGAATACTACACAATGCAACTAGGAAATAGAAAAAGGGCCTTGGTATTTGGAGATTTTAACGTGGATCTCCTAAGCACGGATCGATCTACTACTGCCTATAGACAAGTAGTTAAAGAAAATGGTTTTTCCATCATTAACAAAATAAATAAACAGTATAGCACCCGAGAAACAAACTCAACAAATACGATACTCGATCATGTAAGTACCAATCTAAAACAAAACCTCTTTCACTTAGCAATTACAGAGTCAGATATGTCCGACCACAAGCAAATATATTTGGAAGTAATGTATTGTAAGCCAGAGCCTATAAAAACAGTAGAATATCAAGCAATTAATTATATCAACCTATATAAAACAATTGAAAACGTAACTACCTGCAACTATAATTCAGAGTATGATATTTTCGAGCAAAATCTTACTACAAGTATACAGTTAAATAAAGTGACCAAAACAAAGAAAAATAACCCACCAAGACAGGACTGGATAAATAAGGATATTATAAGTGCGATAGATAAAAGAAACACGCTAAGACTATATAACAAGAGGAATCCGAATGACAAGCAAGTCGAAGAAGAACTTATAAATGAGAGGAAAACATTAGCACAAACTATCCGACGAACTAAACATAATTTTTACTACGAAGCTTTTATGGGATGCAAAAACAAACCAGCTAAAATATGGAACCTCATAAATAAGCTATCTAACAACAAAATTAAAGACGCAACAGTTCCAGCGAAACTACAGACTGAAACCGGTGAAATCACAAGTGCACAAGAAATATGTGAGCATTTCAACCAGTACTTCTCAACTATCGGAGAATCCTTGGCCAATAAAATCCCAACAGAATATCATCACGACAGTATCGCCTCAGCTTCGGGCTGTCAAGCAGGACCAAGTGAAGAAAAGCTGTCAAAAATGAATTCAACGACTAAAGAAGAGATCATCGTTGTCGATGATCTTAAATCGACAACTTAAACTTGAACATAGCGTCAGGCGTAGATGGCATCAATAGCAAAACTATAAAGTGTATTAAAAATCTTATCGCACCCGAGCTTACCAAATGCATAAACAAATGTCTAGATCTTGGGGTCTTTCCGTGTAGTCTCAAAATAGCTAAAGTCACTCCTATATTTAAATCGGGATGTAAATCTGATCCTAGCAACTATCGACCCATATCGGTTCTTCCGATTATCTCAAAGGTCTTCGAAAAAATTCTATATAACCGCCTCGAAACATTCCTAGATTCTAAAAAGATATTACACGATAAACAGTATGGCTTCAGAAGAAAATCTAATACCTTATCAGCAACAATTGATCTAACAACGAAAATAAAAATAAGCATAGATAAAAAACACATAGCATTAGGAGTATTTATAGACCTTAAAAAAGCTTTTGATACTGTTAGTCATAATAAACTTTTGAAAAAACTGAACCATATAGGTATTACTGGGGTCGCGCACAAAATTTTAGTATCTTACTTAACCAATCGCCATCAAGTTACCAGAATTGGTGAATGCCAAAGTAACTCTAAGCCCATAACATACGGCGTGCCACAAGGTTCGATCCTGGGGCCACTGCTATTCTTGATATATATAAATGACATTAATGAAATAGGCCTCAGAGGCGACATAACCCTATACGCAGATGACACAAGCCTGTTTTACTTCGGCCATTCAATAAACGCTATTGTCACTGAAGCTCAAAATGACCTTAACCTACTGCATAAATGGTTTCAGTATAATCTCCTTACAATTAATATATCTAAAACAAATTACATCATATTTAAAGCGAAAAATAAGAAAATAATAGATTTTGAACCTTTGCACATAAATAGCCAACCAATTAAAAGATCCCATTGTGAAAAATATCTAGGCTTGATACTTGATGAAAGACTTTCATGGACAAACCATATTGAAAAGATTAAATCCAAACTCTCAACAATTACTGGAACTCTAAGAGGTATAGCTCCAAGTTTTCCGCATAAAATCCGTTACCTGATCTATAACTCCCTTATTAAACCCCACATAGATTACCTAATCGAGGTATGGGGGTCCGCTGCAAAAATTAACTTAAACCCTGTTCAAAGAATTCAAAATAAGGTCATAAAAGTTTTATTTAATTACAAATATTTAACAGAAAGCAAGAAAATATACAAAGAAACTAAACTTTTAAACATAACCCAATCGTACATCTACTTTACTTGTTTACTAATTCGCAAAATTATCTCTAAAGATATTCATACACAAATTAATTTCACTAAGAAAAAACTTATCCAAAAAATGAAACTAAGAAATGCCAACGATCTTATTTTACGAAAACCAAGAACTAACTACGGGAAAAAAAGTCTTATGTTTGAAGGAGCACAAATGTACAATAAACTCCCTAAAGATATCAAAGAATCGCAGTCAAGCCTATGTTTTAAGAAACTTCTAAAATTCCACATATTAAATACAATAGTATAAAAATATTTTAATAAAATCTATACTGTCCCACCCTTTCTGAATCACTAGCATCCGGCCCGCCTGGTGCCGCTTCTAGTGTGCAGTGAGCGTGGTTCGGCTTTATATCCATGTTTATAGTAATGTTTCGCAATCACGCCTGACGGACGAGTTAAGACGCTCGCCCGAGATGTAATGCAAATCATTATCTTCCTACCCCCAACTTTTTCGTTTTCCTATAAATTGTACTTATTGTAAATTTTTATGTTCTCATGTTAAGTGAATTTGTATGTAATTCTTAATGAGAATAAAGATCTTAAACCTTAAACCTTAAACCTTAAGAATTCCATATTAAATGATTAAAACCATGACTCGTAGTCACACTGCTAGTGTGGAACTTGTAGTGATTTTCCTACCTAAATTATGATGAGTTGAATTTTTTTAAAAATATAATTAACTCAAATCTTTCCTTAACTTCTAATCTAATCTTAACTTCCTTCTTTTACACCTTTTTTCTAAGTTAAATAAGTAGTCCATGAAATCAAAGTACCAGGGCAACATAACTTTGTAAGAGGCAATCCCGGGCACTACGTAATGGAATGCTTTAACCGTTTTTACCGTAGGAGAGCCTCGGCATAAATGATTCTATGGCCTTACAGAAAACTGGCATGAAGCGACATCTGTGCTGTGTAACGCTGCCTGAGTGAGGGTACCGGAGGCCAAATCCGGGGGAAAGAGGGGCTTAAAGGTTGGTAGAGCATTTGTGACTCCACTGGTGTGTCAAGTGTGCATGGGCGGAGGCAATCGCTTACCATCAGGTGATCCGTCTATTCGGATCTATCACATAAAAACACCAAGTTATTACCGTAATAAAAGTTATGACATCCCGTTCCGACTCACAGTGTTACAAGGGGCTGGAACGAGGTTAGTTTCGGAACTACGAAATGGGACTTTTCTAAGGTCGCGTTTTGTAATAAGAGGCTACAAATCAAGTTAACAGGCAATACGCCAAGCTTATCGCAACCGCATAGGCTCAGGTCAGATGCGATTGCTACTTTCTGTGCCACGACAAAGACATGACTACTTACTTACTTACTTACGAGTATTAAGTATTAGGTACTCGTGTGGGAGTACTTTCATTTCCAGTTCTAGAGATAGAGGTTCTTTTTTTACAAGAATAGGTGCTTTAATTTATCAAAAACACAGGAGTTGTGACCTGAAATCTCACGGGAATCACACCACTTTGTTTAAGTGCCTGAAGTTTGTTTAAGGTGACGGGTAGGGCACACTAGCGACGCCAAGCGATTTTAATTTTTGGCTATTAAACCAGATCTATTTTGAACAATTTCGGGATTACAATCTCTTGGAAAACACCTATACTATTTATTTAGTACTTATAACTGTTTGGTCTGCTTTTGCACTCGAATTCTGGATTACCGCCAAAAGTGGCCGCTTCTGGCGTGAATCAATTTTTCGCGTACAATAACGGACCCAACATTTGTGCATGGTTATTTAATAAATAATATAAGTGTTTGCCGAGAGATTGTAACCCCTAAATTGTTTAAATAAAAGATACGGTTTAGTAGCTAAAAAATAGACTCGATTGGCGACACGACGACGACGTTAAGGCGTCACCGCGACGCTAGCGCCGCCACTTGATTCATATTGATTGTGCCGGTTAAGACATTTTTAAAAATGTGCTTCAATGAATATTTAAAAAGAAAGTATTTACAAATATTTGCGACCCACCTACGTAAGTAACAATAATTTCCATAATTGCTTAAAAGTTATGAAAATTATTGTAACTTGTAGGTAGTAATTATAAACATAAGTTTGTCTCCAAAAATGTTTAATACTTTCTTTAAAGTATTCATTGAAATACTTTTTAAAAATCTCCCATTTGCCACAATTCTACCGTAGGAGGCAACGCCCTGTTGGTCTAGTGTTTTAAGTACTGGGCCGTGATCTAGAGGGTTCGATTCCCGGGTCGAACAAAAAGTATGTTTCGATTTTTCGAACATTGCTCGGGTTTGTGATCTCCAATCCGCATTAGGCAAGCGCCGTGATTAAGCCTAATCCCATCATAGTAGCGATAACTTGATTTCTATGATGGAGGCCTCTGCCCTGCAGTGGGACAGTAAATAGGCTGATACTTTTTTACCGTAGGAGAGCCCGGCTTCGGTGTGAATGGGCCGGTTCGAGCGGAGTGATACCACGGCCTTACAGAAAACCGGCGTCTCTGCTGTGTTTTGCTAAGTGAGTTAGGGTACCGGAGCACCAATTCGGAGGAAAGGGGGTTTAATAGTTGGCAGCGCACTTGTGACTCCACTGGTGTTGCGGGTGTAAATGGACGGCGAAAATCACTTACCATCAGGTGATCCATCTGTTCGTCTGCCATCTATCACAAAAAAAAAACAATCCATATGAAAAAAAAACTTGCCGGCGATAGTGTCGTCGCGATGTCACCTTAAGACATTGCAGGATTGAATCACCTGATTGTTCGGCAGACGGATGGTTTAGTGCTTCGTCGATGAGCATGTCTAGATGTCGGCCATTGGCACTTAGTTATCCCCGAATATATAGTATCTAAGGGCGCCAAAGGACCGTGAAATGAATAATAGATAGCCGGGACTAAAAGCGAACGAAACGTTTACTTCCTACCTAGAGGAACCACGGTGGATTGAAAACAGCTTTTATTAACATTCGCGAGTGATTTAATACCAGGACATGATGTAGTCTACTACCTACCTTATTTTCACTTCTTTAAGTTACAACATACTTTAGTCTTGTACTACGAGTACTTTTTCGGTTTCCTACAAGATATTGAACTATAGGCTCTGGAACAGTGAAATTTTCGCTCAAGTGACTTGTGTAACACTAGCTGTTATCTGGTACTTCAATCATGTTATTACGAGATAAACATTAATATGTGTGTGTTAATCCAGGTCCTAGTGTATCTAAATAGGTACCAAATTTAGGTAAAGTTATAGCAACGTGTATCTATGTCTATGTCTTTATGTGCTATAGGCCAAAGCTTGACCACAATCTCACTTGATGGAAAGTGCCGATGAGGTCTAGGATGTGACGCGTTTGCCTAGAAGATACTAACTGCACCCCGCAGTTTCACTCGCTATTTATCAGTTAAAAACGTAGCTAAGTTCTAATTTAGGATGTTGACTTTCATGTAACAAATTTTATTAAAAATGGGGTGGATGATTCGATGATGAATCGCAAGAGAAGAGATGAGCGTATTCTTTTTTAAAATGGCCGGCAACACATGAGCGTTTTCTTTGATTTCGCGGATGTTCATGGGCGGCTATTATTATTTTCCATCAGATGACTCGCTTGCTCGTTTGTCGCCTCTAGCATAAACCGTCACCGTGGTGCGGCGCCGCATCGCGTCGCTGATGCACCGCACGCGCGGGAGCCCCAACACCATCCTGAACGTTCTCAGCCAGAAGCCGGACAGCCCCGCGCTGCGGCACTGGGTCCAAGTGCATGTGCGCTTGCCCGGGGTCGCAGCGCGCGGCAGATACCTAAATTAATTGGTTGTGGTTGTGGTTCTACTAACATAATTTTTTCAGTATTTTTGTACACTAATAATATTATGGGCAAAGCCTGAAATAAATGAATTTTAATTTTAATTTTTAATTTTATAAAAAAGGACGCATAGAAAAGGAAAACATACTACATATGAGGATGATGAAGGTACATGTCGTTTTCGCGTAAAGAAGTAACAAACAATACACAGTTAGATTGAAGTAACGAGCAACTAATGTTTGAAAGTCAGTTTTTTAAATAAATTCCTATTCTAGAACGTGTATTTCAAAAGCGAGTAATAATCCAATATGGACAAACATCGTCAGCCCATTTAAGTCCCCACTGCTGGGGCACGGGCCTCCCTGAATCACATGAGGGGTGATTGCCATACTCACCACGCTTGGCAGACGGGTTGGCGAGGGTTTTGATATAAATGCAGAGTTTTCATTCTCTGGGTGCTGATGATCATGCCAGCAGCTTTACCTTAGTCGCCTTTTACGACACCTCGGTAAGAGTGAGGGTGGCCTATTCTACTCTGCCGGGGACCACACGGCTGAATATTGACAAAAGTTGTAGGAAATTTTATAAATTTTCATTACATAAAATATATTTTTATTCCATGACGCACCGTGTTGCGAAGAACTAAAATCAGTCAATTTCATATATCTTGTAATACCTAGTTTTTAAATTTTCATACTTTTTTTTGAGTGCAACAAAAGTATATTGATTCATTCATAAGAAAACTTCATCACAGGTGATTTAAGTGGAACAATTCAACTTCTCCCTCTCACTTCGGCGCACCTCCAAGCGTCGGGGACTTATAAGTATATTTACTCTTTATGTACCCTGAACAAATTTTTAAAGAAATTGCTTATTGTAGGTTCAAGGACTTTCCGTCTTCTTTGTTGACGGACTAATGACAAGGTAATCAAAACGCAATGCAGTCCAACAAACATTGTAGTCTGTCATATTGTGTGTGTCCATTGTATTTGAATGGCTTTGTGCGATAAACATCGCATGAAGTACACGTAAGTAGACTTTGTTTTATGCAGTAGGTATTAGTGACCGAACAGAGGAATCACAAATGTATACTTTAATACATATACACCAAGATACGGAATAAACACAAATGTTCAACTCACGCATGTTTATCCAGAGTGGAGATTGAACCCATGAACTTTGGCGTACAAGGATGAGTCACCTAATGCGCAATTCGGCCAAACAATATTTATTATCGTGTGAGTTTATCTCACACCACCCATACCTACATATCGTACCCACTCTTGTAAAGGTTGGAAGCTCTACACTTTAAGTTATGGACGAGTACATCTACCTCGGACAAAAAGTCTAGCTTAGTAAGTCCAACTTCTAGAAACAGGTCTCAAGACGAAAGTTTTAAATGCGTGTGTGTTGCCAGTGATGACATATGGAACCGAAACGTGGCCGCTTACAATGTGCCGATTAAGGAGGCTCAAAGTCACCCAGAGAGCAATGGAGAGGGCTATGCTCGAAGTGTCCTTGCGTGATCGTATCAGAAATGATGAGATCCGCAGGAGAACTAAGGTCACAGACATAACCCAATGCCCCTGCAAAGGCCAGGGCACATAGCGAGGAGAACAGACGGCCGTTGGAGCGGAAAGGTCCTCGATTGGAAGCCACGTACAGGAAGTCGCAGCCGTGGCAGGCCCCCTACTAGTGAAGGTCGCGGAAATCTATTGGATGCGGGCGGCTCAGGACTGATTTGTGTGGAGAACGTTGGGGGAAACCTATGTCCAGCAGTGGACGTCTATTGGCTGAAATGATGAATGATGAGTTTATCTCTATTGAATGAATGAATGCATGAATATACTTTTATTGCACTCAAAATAAAGTATGAAAATTGAAAAACTAGGTAGGTATTAGGTACAGGATGTGTACAACGAAGGCGGCCTTATGAGCAATCTCTTCCAGGCAACCTTAAAGGACACTTGATGATTGTGTAGAGGTGTGTATTGAAGTTTAAAATCGTTCAAAAAAAATTCACGACCTGTAATAAACTTGTATTTTGTATAACTAAATCCAGCCTCGACTTTCAAAGTCTTCAAAAAGTTATTAAGCCCCTAAATTACAACCTTAGTCATTAAGCCTAAGCCGGGGCAGGTCGCTAGTGCCAACTAAACCAATCTACCTGTAAGTCAAAATAGATTGCATGCAGTAACACAAACCGCTGAGCTATCTCCCATCGTTCTTTCAGAAAGCACTTAGCGCATTCAATCAAACGCGGCTAATTGCCGCGCGGCGTACAGCCGCATGAGTGATCAGGGCGTGAGCGATCTGCCGCCGCACGCGAGCCCATGATTAGTCCGGCCTCAATATTTTACTTACTCGACTAAAACACCTATGGAAGGAAAAGACTACGCGATAGTAATCTTGATTACCTATATTCACTAGCGATGCTGTTGTGTAACTTGGGCAGATGTATTGTGAGTTAAAATTAGAAGGCTCATTTCAGGGCATTTTAAGGCTTATTTTATTATGCTACCACTCGCATGATCTCAGTGGAATCAATCAATCATCATCAATCATATAACACTATTAAAAGTACCTCCTACGAAAAAAACTATGGTATGAAAGTACCGCAAAAGCGGCTACTTTTGGCGTGAGTCAATTTTTCGCGTACAAAAACGGACCCAACATTTGTGCATGGTTATTTAATAAATAGTATAAGTGTTCGCCGAGAGGTTGTAGTCCCGAAATTGTTTAAAATAGATCCGGTTTAGTAGCTAAAAATTAAAATCGATCGTCGTCGCTAGCGTGCCCTACCCGTCACCTTAATATTGTCGGTACAAAACACAGTACGTAACATCACATAAACATTACGAAATTATTTTCGTCCTCTTTATTTCGGACTCTACCTACATCTGTTATGTTTTTATTTATTTGATGAATTAATTACTAAAATAATTATTTGAAATTATTATAAATTAATTAGACTGACCGGATGGCGCAATTGGTAGTGACCCTGCCTCTTACGCCAAAGGTCGTAGGTTCGATCCCCACCCTGGACAAACATTCGTGCGATGAACACTTGTATTTGTTCGGTGTCTGGGTGTAATATATGTATTTAAGTATATATTTGTGTTCCTCTGTTGTCTGATATCTGTACTTAGTACGGAATCAGGTCAACGTATGAGATGTTGTGAGAATTATTATTATTATATTATTATTATTAATTCACGGACAGCTATAAAAGTCCGGCTTAAAATAAGCAGTCGTCTAGATACTGAGAAAAGTTTTACATGTGGGAGTAAGTTTGAGTAAGAGAAAATAAAAAGAACTTTTGATCTGTTTCGAAACCCCACGAGTAATTACGACTCCTAATTTCTACTGGGTTTATTTTTATTTTTATTTTTTTGACGGCCCGCTTGGAACAGTGGTAGTGAACGCTGCCTTTGGTTCAAGGGTTGCGGGTTCGATCCCCGCACAGTACAAACATTTGTGTGCATGAACATGTCTGTTTGTATTGGTCTGGGTGTTTCTATGTATGTTTATTTTGTAATCCCACTGTTGATTCTGATATCCGTAACACAGGTGCTTGAGCTACCTATCTCGGAGTCAGATCAATGAATGTGATGTTGTGAAATATTTATTTATTTAATGTTTTTAATGTTTAGCTTGCGTCGTCCCACTGCTTGGCAAAGGCCTCCCCTAAAAGCCGCCATTGGACTCTATTTGTAGCGATGGTTTGCAAATTGACTGGCAAATTAATTCTATAAAGTAGTCTCCAACGTAATAAAAACTGACTCTGTATTAAAGGATGGGTGGAATTGTAGATCGTAATACAGAATTTAGGTCGTAGTTAATAAACTCCCGAATGTTTTATTTCAAAGCCAGTAAATTAAATATCTTGTGTGAGATAGCTCCCTAAAATAAGACGTTATTTATTCGGCTTCGATGAGTTTTCTACACAGCTCAAAAGTCAGAAGTCGATAAAAAAATAGATATATTTTTGAAATCTACGTTTATTCCAATATATCTGATATGAAATGAGAGAGACTTTGTCTGGGTGCTTCTTGTCATTAATCGTAACCAGAAATGGATAATAAAATACCAGTCAAGTGCGAATAGGATTTACACACCGAGAGCACAATTAGGTAGATCGATACGGTCATTAGTAACGATTAAATTTCTCTAAGAAACAGTAGATCTTACACCAATCTGTCGTGAAAGATATTCTTTGTTTCTAATAGTAGAAAAAAATGTTTTTTTTATTTTTTTCCGATTAATTCCCGTGCAGTTCAAGCACAATCCAAAAAAGAAAAGTATACGAATGCAATTTATTCCTTTAAAAAAAAAAGTTCTGTTTCCTTTAAGTAAAAAAGTGCTAACTTAAGGATTTAAGGTACTTTTCCTTCATGTCCCATAGTCTTGGGATGCCCTGTATACGCTAAAGCAGTATGGGCTCACATTTATTTTTTTAAACTTTCCGCTGATATTAAGGTGGTCCATTTCCTATACCCGTCATGACATACGGAGCCGAAACGTGGACACTTACGGTACGGCTGGTCCACAAGTTAAAGGTCGCTCAGCGGGCTATGGAACGAGCAATGCTCGGCGTCTCTCTCCGAGATCGAATCCGAAATGAGGTGATCCGGCAAAGAACCAAAGTTATCGACATTGCTCACCGGATTAGCAAGCTTAAGTGGCAGTGGGCAGGCCATATTAGCCGCAGAACCGACAACCGATGAGGTAAACGGGTTCTGGAGTGGAGACCGCGTCTTGGCAAACGTAATGTAGGGCGCCCTCTGGCTAGGTGGGGGGACGATCTGCGCAGGATGGCTGGCAAGAGCTGGATGCGAGAAGCCATGGATAGATCACAGTGGCGAACAATTGGAGAGGCCTACGTCCAGCAGTGGACTGCGATAGGCTGATGATGATGATGATGATGATTTCCTATACAAACTTGTTTAACAGGAAAACTTACAGGCAGAAGCTTGAATAATGGTTAAAATGTCATTACATAAAATGTCAATTGCCAGCGAGGAATAACAGCTATTCGATAAAAAACATGCTTCAGCTTTGTATGTGTGTGTGGGGACGATACGTACGTACACAAGTTGATATTAATTTAGCAACTATGAAGCATTATAATAGAAAGAAAGAAAGAAATGTCGCGTATCACTCTACACTTAAAATTACTGTCCTGTAGAAGTCGTAATTATTTATTTTCTCGATTCACTGACAACAGAGCCATCTCTTAGCAATCGTTTAGCAGGATTGCGTGAGCTTTCACCTTAAGAGCAAATAATAAGATTTAAAGAGGTTTTGTTTTTAGACATGGAACCCTGAAAATGTAGATAACATTTTGAGACCCGCGGCTCTTTGATGTTTAAAAAGAGCATCTACATTCACAATTTTTGTTGGGCTTTTCGCCTTTAAAAACTCGGAATTGGCATCCTAAAGATTTATTTACATGATAATTGAGTAGGTAGGATAAATAGGAGTTAGGAAATAATGGAGTGCAAGTACTTTGGCTAACAAATAACGTAGCCGCAAAATGTGAAAAAGATTTTATTTAGCCATCGTGTCAATTTTGTTAGGTTTTGGTAATTTATAACCGATTTGCATCTTTTTCTTATTATTTTATTGATTAAAGACTCTTTGGTTTAAAAAAATAATAAATATGAAAAGACATGTCAAAAAAAAAATCATCATCATCATCAGCCCATTTAAGTCCCCACTGCTGGGGCAATTACCCCTCAATCACATGAGGGGTAGTTGCCATACTCACCACGCTTGGCAGACGGG
The DNA here is from genome assembly GCA_019059595.1 of Marasmia exigua. NCBI lineage: Eukaryota > Metazoa > Arthropoda > Insecta > Lepidoptera > Crambidae > Marasmia > Marasmia exigua. The sequence continues at coordinate 13,490,894 of CM032473.1, forward strand.
TTGACGAGGGTTTTGATATAAATGCAGAGTTTTCCTTCTCTGGGTGCTGATGATCATGCCAGCAGCTTTACCTTAGTCGCCTTTTACGACACCTCGGTAAGAGTGAGGGTGGCCTATTCTACTTCAAAAAAAAGATGGCGGGACGAAAAGGATAAGTTAGATCTGTTGTAAAAATATTATTGTGAGAAAGGATGTTTCCAGGATTAAAAGGAAATTTAAAAGGTAAATATGTGGTTTAATTAACAATATTCCCATCCTGTAAATGTGTTCAGAGATGACGGGTAACAAAATCATACTATTAATGAGAGTAGGAGTGTAAGCATAGAATTATATGAGTGTAATTAACTCTGATACTTTTGGTCCACTACCTGTGTTCGCCATTTTGATATTTCTTAAAATAGCGCCCAATGATAAAACCTTCAAATATCGATAGATCCTAATACGTCGAAAACGTATTTATGTAAAACCTCAGGCTAAAGCGTCAGGTTTTCGTCAGCATTTCGTCAAGTTAATCTATCGTATATTTAAGGTTTCATACATTTTTCACCGTGGGAGAGCCAAGCTTCGGCATGAATGGACCGGCTCGACCGGAGTAATACCACGGCCTCACAGAAAACCGGCGTGAAGCAGCACTGTGCTGTGTTTCGCTGCGTGAGTGAAGGTACCGGAGGCCCAATCCGGGGGATAGGGGGGGTTTAAAGGTTGGCAGTCCACTTGTGACTCCACTGGTGTCGCGGGTGTCCATGGGCGGCGGCAATTGCTTACCATTCAGGTGATCCGTCTGTTCGTCTGCTCACCTATTACATAAAAAAAAACATTGCCGCGGTTTTCGGAAAAAATATAAAATGGCATATGATTGCCAAACCCCTTTGTTTCTACTAGAGATGTGCCGACGGCGTCATAGCAAGTTACCCTCCTCAGTGCAAAAATTGCACTTGGTCCAAAGTCCAACCAGGGTAACTTCACGTGACGTAGGTACCGTGCTTGTTATGAACCGGTAGAATCGCATTATTTACCTATCCTATCGAGGCAGTCGGTGCCATAGGTATTTCATTCTTTAAAGAATGTAAACCCTACCGTCTGCCGCGAATCCTTACATTTACTATAATTGGTGTTGGATTCTGGCTATTTTAGCCAGTCTAACTTTCTCTCAGAAGCGCATCAGAAGCTCTCTGGAGAACTAAAGTTTCTTCACAGGCTTCGCGAAGTGACTTCACTGTTCCAAGAACTTCCTCACGTTATTTGGTCACAGCAACGCACTTCAGAACTAAACTCGAAACTGGAATTCAAGACCAAAAAAGCTACTACAATGTTGCCACTGCAATAAAATGATCGTACAATAGTATATACCTATTTTCTAAAAACATACGCTGAAATTATTTATTTATTGGTAATTTCAATTCTATAATTGAAAGAAATAATTTTATTTACTTATTTTTACATAAATACAAGACGTTTTGTTAAAAACTTAATCATCTGGTTTTGAGCTTGTCCCATTTCAGGTGTTAATAACATTTGGTACAAAATTTGAAGTTACATGTTGTTGTTTCGTGCAGTGACATTTTCGTGCACTGCAATTTTGTTAAGAGTAGTCTCAGCAGAATCCATAGATTGATAAAACGCTAAAAACCTTCGTTTTATTGAGTGACTGAGACTTTGACTGACTTCGTCTGTTGACTATCAAAATATCATTTGACCATTTTCCTTACGAGTTATTTCACTTATTAACGCCTAATATCTAAAACATGTGCGAAACTGGACGAAATAATTGGTGGAAACATAATCATGAATTGTGCCAGCTTATACAAAGAAAATAAGTATATAACAAAAAGGTTAGCAAAACCTGAAAACTTGATTTGATAATGACTTAAGTGACATTGAAAGATTTGACAGTGACGAATCTGTCGTAGTTTTTTTGGTCTTGAATTCCAGTTTCGGGTATAGGTGTGTGACTGTTTCATCGGCGCTAAAGCATCTCATGTAAACGTGTAAGTAAATTAGAATGAATAATCAAATGATTGGTCGTAACGAACGATTGTTATGACCAATGGTTTCATATATGGCCATCATTTACGATACCATCAATCGTTTACGATATCAGATCACATATATTGTAACGATGAAGCGTAATGCTTGGTTACTACGGTCGTGTATTTACTTTTACATTTTTCGCGACTCACCGACTCGCTCACATACTCGCACAAATTCTATCAAAAGTCCTTGACCGTGTGGTTATGCATCCTTCTAAAGTCCACTGCAGAAGCCTCCAAAGAACGAATTGTTAGTAGAGATTAATTAAGCAGATATGACGCGCCTTACCTCATCATTTACACATCATCATCATCAGCCCATTTAAGTCCCCACTGCTGTGGCACGGGCCTCCCTCAATCACATGAGGGGTAATTGCCATACTCACCACGCTTGGCAGATGGGTTGGCGAGGGTTTTGATATAAATGCAGAGTTTTCCTTCTCTGGGTGCTGATGATCATGCCAGCAGCTTTACCTTAGTCGCCTTTTACGACACCTCGGTAAGAGTGAGGGTGGCCTATTCTACTCTGCCGGGGACCACACGGCCCATCATCATCATTTACACACACAAGAAAATTTCAAGGTAGGAAGATGCAATAATAATTAATTGGTTGTTGAGTTGCCGGTTAGATTCAAAGAACACTCACTGTTCGATTTCAAAAGGTCCGTCAGCATATCTACTTAAAACATCTTCGGAGCCAGGTAATTAAGTAGTGGGGCGTGTCAGTTCAGCTTAGACAATCTCTACTACCAGGCATACCAATTTGTTAAAATCCTGAGTCAGTCGAAAATTTCCCTGCACATAATAGGCAGTTTCGTGGAACGAACGCGGCGCCTAAATTGTGCAATCGTCTGCGTTTCCGAACAGTTTGCATGTGGTCAACTCAACTGAACATAATCTTTACCAAAGCCGCAGTGCATAGAGCGCATAGGTATACTTACCTACCTGGATACGCAAATTTTATTGTAGAATACCATACTTTTTATAAAGAGGTAAATCCTACAGACAGCGGCAACGTTCATAGGTAATCGGAAAAACGAAACGCTTTTTTTTCTTTTTTTTATGATATAGGTGGTAGATGTGTGGTCCCGGCAGGGTAGAATAGGCCTACCCTCACTCTTACTGAGATGTCGTAAAAGGTGACTAAGGTAAAGCTGCTGGCATGATCATCAGCACCAAGAGAAGGAAAACTCTGCATTTATATCTAAACCCTCGTCAACCCGTCTGTCAAGCGTGGTAAGTATGGCAATTACCCCTCATGTGGTTGAGGGGGGCCCGTGCCCCAGTAGTGGGGGCTTAAATGGGCTGACGATGATGGTGGTAGATGAGCCGACGGATCACCTGATGGTAAGCGATTACCGCCGCCCATGGACACCTGCAGCACCAGTGGTGCGCTGCTCACCTTTTAACTCGCTTTCTCCTGGATTGGGCCTATGATACCCTCACTCACGCAGCGAAACACAGCGCATGCTCTGCTTCGCTTGGTTGCGCGGTGTAATCGACACCTAGCGACACCTATTGGAATAAAGTGAAACTAATATCCCGAAATGAAGTGAGGGCGGGCCACTAGTCTATTCATAAACTGAAACTGCCCTAAATGGTCGACTCCACAATTGCACAAGAAAAGCATCACTGCGAAAAGGATTGTGGGTTAGGCTACAAACCCTGACGTATATGACGACCACAAACATTCTGCCAAGAGAAAAGAAGAAGAATTTAGATGCTCACACTGTAAGAGTCACAGATGCTGCTGAATAGTCACCAGCGTGGGAAACTATCCAGATTTGGTAGTTTTCAGGAAAAGACATCCACTAGGTGCCGGCCATGATCAGTATGGAATCATTTGGAAGAATCAAAAATGATTTGATCAAGATTGTCTGCAGCCAGCGTTCTGCCATGATTGTTTTTTATTTTTTATGGCTGCTACTGAGTTGCCCACGGCAAACACTCATATGACTCTGCCAATGTCGAGTGATTAGAGAGACACATTTTTAATTAGAAAATGACCGGTGTAAATATTCTCTCTTTCTGATTTTTTAAAATTTTTAATAGAGAATCACACCATCTAAAACAAAACAAAACGTATACAAACAAACACATATACAGCACAATAATAAGAGGGAGATTCGGTTTCTGCCATGAAAAAAAGATGACAGAGCGAGCTGTCAGTTGAGATGTCACTTTAAAAAATAACATCGACCCGTCGCCAACCAAGGAAATATCCACTATACAGCCTTGTCCTTACTTATCTCGGGAATCGATTTCAATAATCGATGAAAATAAATATATTTAAAAATAAAAGTGTAACAACACGATAGCACAGCGCATCGCACTTTAGAGTGACAGCTGTGCTTGAGGTTCCGGATTCGATTCAGGTTCTACGCCCGATCTTTCTCAGGCCTTGGTACACTGGTGTCCCATTGGAATAATAACATCGGGATGAGGTCGTTTGATAGTAGGTACTTAAAGAGCATTATCTTGTAACATGCATAATGCATATCTCATGTACCTATGTAGAAAATACATCACATTACAATCATATTGCTTAACTATCTTACTTTTTTTTAAAGTTTCTTGAAAGTTTTTAAGCAACAAGCATTTTACCGTCTTTTATTAAAGAATACCACTGAGTAAATAATTAAAAAAAATGAACTCGGTGAACTTTTATTTCAAAACTTGGAGTTGCAAAGGGAATATTGGATATTGATTTCGCAAACTGATAAAATCGGGACAAAGTTGGTCCCTGGTTGCGGTTGGGCCAGTTAGCTAACTCACCCTTGGGACCGCAAGTACCTACCTAGCTTGCCTAATTGCACTAGTTCTGAAGCAGGGCCGTATATGTGACTTTTTAGGGTTTCATGCCCAAAATAATAATAATAATAATTCTCACAACATCTTATACGTTGACCTGATTCCGTGCTAAGTAGCTTAAGCACTTGTGTTACAGATTTCAGACAACAGAGGAACACAAATATATTATACTTAAATACATATATTACACCCAGACACCGAACAAACACAAGTGTACAAAAAGTGAACAAAAAGGTAAAAACGGGGCCCTATTACTAAGTCTTCGCTGTATTTCCTTTCGTCTGTCTGTCACCGGAAACAGTCTCAAGAACCGGGATAGCTAGGCAGTTGACTTTTTTAATAATTAAATATGTATTTCTGTTGTCACTATACTAATGCACATATTCGTGGGTGGCGGTATTGCTTACATCAGGTGATTCGCCCGCTCGTCTGACTCGTATCTCATAAAAATATATGTAGTTAAATGAAATAAAATAAAAAAATAGTGCGGTTCCTATTCTATTCACAAATTACTCATTTGTATTTTTAATTTGAATTTTAAATAAGAAAATTACACACTAGCGACGGCAATTGATTTAAATTGTTAGAAACTAATCCGGATATCTTTTAACAATTTCGTAAGCTGCAGCCTTTCGGAAAATACTTATACTATTTATTTAATACTTATACTTAACTTTTCTGCTTTTGTACTAGTTATTTGAAGTACGGCTATAAACGGTTTTAAAACCACTTATGGTTTTAAACCAAATTTTGAGTGAAAAACAGATCAAAAAGTATATAGTGCACAATTATTAAAAAATAGTACCTATAAATGGTTGCTTAGAGATTCCCGCTCTAAAATTGTTTAAAATAAATTCGGTTTAGTACCTACTAATTCAAATAGATTGGTGTCGCTAGTTAGGGCTACCCGTCGCTCCCATACAAAAATTGCAGTATTTTTGCCTATTTGGTAAGAAACCCTCCGTGCGCGCGTCCGACTCGCACTTGGTCTGTTTTTTTTGACAATATCGCCGCTCTGATCGGTCACGAACGCTTTGTAACCAACTGAGTTTGTTTGACGGCTTAGTTTTTGGTAGCATGGAAGTATTTTAAAAAAAATAAAATATGGAACGAATGGTCGTCGTAATTCGAGTTTCAATAAATAATGTAGGTAAATGCCAGTAAAAATATAGGATGAATAAGTTTTACATCGGTATTCAATTTATGTAAGTATATTCGACTTGTATTCATCATCATCATCATTTCAGCCAACAGACGTCCACTGCTAGACATAGTCCTACCCTAATGTTCTCCACACATATCGGTCCTGTGCCGCCCGCATCCAATGGATTCCCGCAACCTTTACCAGATCGTCGGTGCACCTTATGAGGGGCCTGCCACGATCGATTTATATTAATTCTTTATTATTAGATTAAAGGAACTGTACACATAGGAGTTGTATACAATGACGAATTTTATAACTTTCCGTTCAGAAACGTTATGTTATGGGTAAATTTATTTTGAGATTTTGCTATCTATAATATAAAAATGAATCGCAAAATGTGTTGGTAAGCGCATAACTCAACAACGCCTGGACGAATTTGGCCAATTCTTTTTTTAAAATGTTCGTTTAAGTCCAAGGATGGTTCTTACGGCGAGAAAAAATCGAATAACTGTCGGGAAAACCCTAAAAACAGCCCTATTCTTTTTCACATACAAACGTTTTCTAACTAAAACGTAGAATCAATTTGAGTTTTATTGCTATTATATAAAGTTCATATTAAATTACAAGCACTTACTGTCACTGTGTGTGAAATTATTTTGACAGGACGAAGTCTGTCGGGTCAGCTAGTTTCTTATAAAAAAGTGGTTAAAGAAGGCGTAATACTTGTAATTATATCATATTCTCAGTATCAGCCCGAAGTCTGGAAGGGGCGGTCTTGAATCTCCGTGCTTCGGTTCTTCGGTCGTGTTTGTGTCCCATCGAAATAAGAGGGTAAGGGTATGGAGAGTGCACTTGTGTTTGCGCTGAGTAGGTACTATAAATATCCTGTGTACGTGGCTGATCCTTAAGATCAGCCGCCGAGGCCAAATTGGTTTGAATAAAAATTACCAATAGCCCTGAAGTGCGCAAATAATTACGTATAGGTACGTACAGCCACACTTCAAAGTAAACAAAACTGGAAAATTTCTTCAATCGAGTCTCACCCACTTAGTTCATTATATATATAACGGAGGCGGGTCGAGCTCTTCGTTATCAGATAGGTTATGCAAGATGGCAATGTTGAAATTAGAGTACACAAATCACAAAGCGAAGTCAATTCGGAAGTTTCAAGCGTCTATTGAACAAACTATCAACATTCAACGCGAAAGAACACAAAGGAAACGCGGCAGGTACGACAAAGCGATGATTATTCTACATTCGTCTGCATTTGTTCGCTGCGCGATCCCACTGTCCGTTCTGGTATAACCACCATAAAATCCCATCACAAAATCAAAGCAAACACCAACATTTACTAAGACAACACACCGAAAACATCTAGCGATTCTCCCTTATCTCCAGTCCAAACGTCAAACTGACAGCTCGCTAAAATCAAAGTAAATGGCAATGGAATAACCAAAAAGTATCAATCCATCGCTATGCCGACTCTGGCCAAGGAAGTTCCTTGACGTTTCCAAACATGATAGAGGGCGCCCCTGTGCTGACGCTCCAACATACACGAAGACTTTTAATCGGTGATCAGGACCTACTGATTCCGACTAGGTGGATGATGGCCATTGCTATAGTAATAGTAGTTACATGTTAGCGTTCCATTTTTTTTTCTTGTCTGGGACTTTAAGTTAATAACTATGAATATGGTCATCCTACTCCTCCTTGTTACAAATAAAACCTCTTCATAAGTACAGGTACAGTGATGATAACAAACCTCATTAGAGATTTAAAGTTTTTCATGTTATTGGTAGAAAACTGTCAAATGGCAGACAACGTCAAATAAAACAAATTAAAGAAAATTAAAATAGATTTCTACACATCTTGATCGTAATAATGTAGGAAGACCATACATTCCAATTAAATTTAGATATATAATAAAATTTTAAATAAAACCTAAATAAAAAGAAAACATGTAACTACTATTACTATAGCAATGGCCATCATCCACCTAGTCGGAATCAGTAGGTCCTGATCACCGATTAAAAGTCTTCGTGTATATTATATCTTAGATTCAACCTCTTTTTGATTTAATCTAAGTAATATACTCAATATTACTACTATACTCATTATATATACCATAATTGACATCTTGAGGAAACCTGCACGTTTCGGAAAAAGTTTCAGAAACCTGTTTCGTGTAACCATGATTCAGTTGGTCTGGTTCCCCTGTTAAAGGATTGCGAAGATCAGACGGCAGTCGCTTCATTGTAATTACCAGACCCCCCAATCCTGAATCATCGTCTAAGCGTACCCTGGAGTTCAAGGCGACAGCTTTGGACGCAACCGTGGATCACACGCTAAGATGAAGAAGTTGAGGAGGCAGATTGAGGTTGCCTGATGTGGGGACTCAGGTGTATCTACCTCCTAGAGTGGCCCCGCTGGTAATCAGTTCTGTCCTGATTCCAGCTTCGGTTGGTATTAGGCAGAAACGGTTACCGTGGGGCACGGTTTTCCCCGGGCAACGGCGGGTAGTAATTCATTCGTGGATTGCTACCCGACGGCCAAAGGATGCACAGATTTCCGGCGGACCAGCCCCGACGCAGTGGATCGCGTGCAGCGCACACCACTCGGGGGCTTTCATTGTCCGCTGAGGGCTTAGAGGACCGGCCTCTCTTTACGGACCTGAACACAATAGGGCCGGGCACGGAGGCTGCCTTCTTTATCCAGCCCCCCCTTCTGCCGTGGGTTGGCGTTGGGGTGTGGTGGCACCCACTGTCGGGCGCTTTGGCGTGCGGTGGGCCGGTGTTCCTAGTGTGATGGTGCCGTATGGGGGCCATTTTGTTCTCGGGCCTTGAACTGTCGCGCCTTCGGGCGCGTTCGAATGTTGGGGAGTTCCACGGTGGTGGAATTCCTCCCAACAGCCTGTTGCGCCCCGATTCTCGGGAGCGCTCTCCCCGCCTTTATGGTGGGGGCTTTGTTGGTGGGTCTGTGTTGAGTCCCGCAGCCAGTGGGATGCAGCTACGACTCGCTACCCCCGCTTTTCCCGTCCCGTCGATTGTCTCCGCAACCCAGCGGGGATGCTCGAACGGGAGGGTTTTCGGGTATTACTTAAAGTCTGTGGGTGCTCTCTCCTCTCTCTGCCCTGCAGCCAGCAGGGTATGGGTTGGGGGAGGGGTCTGCAGTCGTCCCTTCCGGAGCGTCTGCGTTGCAATCCAGCAACGTGGACGATTCCGGAGAGGGGGGAATGGTGGGCCATGGGAGTGGCCCTCTAGGCCTCGTTTTTTCGGCGAGGCCCGGTTTTGAAGAGGCCGTGCTGGCGAGCCTCTCGTCCTTCGAGGGTGGACCGCGGACTTGGTTTCTACCCGTTACCGTAGCCCACCCCACATGGACGTAGCAGGAAATGCCCCGGTGGTTTTTAGTGGGTAGGCCCCTGGGAGCACCCCAAGGGAGAGCCCCACACTACCCGGCCGTCTCCCAGCGGTCGGGTGTGCTTAAGGCGGCATTTTCCACCGGGCAACAAAAAAAAAAAAAAAAAAAGGTTGCCTGATGTGGGACTGTCTGTACATACGAGACACGGTTACAGAATATAGAGGGACACAGTGTAGTTAGCCACAAAAGCCGTGGAGCGGATTACTGCAGCATTTCGCTGAACTTGTTCTCGTTATTCCATTCATCGATCCGATGGCCTACTTATGTGTTTTTGTTTTCACAGGCGGGTTTATGCTCTTGTTTATTCACATGGTACTGTCTGAACAACATAACGTGTTTGTTATCATTTAGGATTTCGTCAACTCATATTACACAATATATTTAATATGTTAATATGTTCCTCACAGGACAGGCTTAGCCTAGTGTGAGGACCAGCTTTATGTAATAATTGTAAAAATGTATATTGCTAATAAAGTTTTCAAGTATTAAAACCACCGTAAATACAGTCGGATATAGAACCTTCCCTTTTTTTAAAGTCGGTAAAAATATAACTATTTCCATTATTTTTCCGTGAGAGCCCTGCTTCGGCTCGAATAGGCCGGCTCGACTGGAGTGATACCACGGCCTTCAAGTTTCGCTGTATTTTGCCGAGTGCCTAATTACGCGGGAAATGCGCTCAAAAGTTGGCAGCGCACTTGCGACTCCACTGGTGTTGCGAGTGTCTGGGTAGCGACAATCGCTTACTATCAGGTGTTCCCTCTGCTCATTTGCCACCTATAACATAAAAAATAGTAGATAATGTTGACATTACTTGAACTTGTCGCTAAGTTACAACTAAGGACTAATAAACTTGGATTTCGTTATCGGCCTCTAATGAAGGTTTCATTTGCGTCTACAAATTACAGGAAAAATGCTTTCTTTACCAGGACCACGCCCAGTTTCAATAGCTTATCTCGCGACATAAATATCGATCTTTTTTGCCGGAAATGTCTTCTCTCTTCTTCTTCTTCAGCAGCATGTGTTTGCCCACTGCAGAGCATATGCCTCTCCGAAAATGTATGAAGATGTAAATAAAACTAAGGATAATGACCCTACAGCTTTGGTGCCATACTAATAAATACTCAGGGGGACAAGTCCTACAGAATACAGCAAAAAAAATAATTCTGGCCGGCACTTGGACCAAATAAGAGAAAGTTTCACATCACCGCGCATGCAATTCATTCCAAAATGTACCCCAAGTCGGAGCGATTTAGTGCTGTAAACAAAAATTAGCATATATACGAGTAAACGGATGTTGGATTTTATTTGGCTGCCATTTTATATGCTTCATATGCTTTTCATTGGTCGGAATGGTCCCTAATGATAAAAAAATTCTACGAATAAAACCGCCTTCAAAAACCGCGAACTAAAACGTGTAAATTAATGTTTTTAACACTTCATACACTTCAAATAACATTTTATAACAGTACACTCAGCAAAAGGTGTTACCGAAGTCGGCGCCCAATCCTATCTTGTATCAAAACATTCAATTATTCAACTGGGATTAGGGATTTATACTTTTCAGTTCGTGGTTTTTGAAGGCGGTTTTTATTTAGTAGATATTTTTTTTCAAACTATTTAGTGTCTCATTTTTTGGTAGCAGCATTGAAAGAGTTATCCTTTAACTCCTTACCGTTGAGGAGGTGACCTTACATAAAAAATAATAAAAACAAAACAAATCAAACAATCAACAGGCACGTTCGGTGACCAGTTTCGTGAAGGCGCCGGCCTGGCTTACGCCACAGAACGCCAAGAAGCCAGACTCCTCTCCCGGCTCTATTGCGACTATGCCGCCAAAAGAAACGTCGGCTATCAGACCGGCGCGGTCGCAAGACGGGGCCAGTCTACCAGCTGTGCAGCCGTTGGCCGTCGGGTAGCAATGGGGTCGCCCCGATTACTATCCGACGTTGTTCAGGAGACACCGGACCCGACCGGTAGCAGGTAGCAGGCCCAAAAAATGGCACAGGAACAAAAATACTATACTACCGGCGGGGTCACTCGGGTAGGTCGTTGCACATTAGTCCCCCATAAAAAAAAACTGCCCGTACTCAACCTCACCAACTCCGAATGGGGTATTTTGCTCGCGTAAGTTTAAAATAGCGATCGGTAGACACCATAATTTACCGAAGCTGAATAAATATATTTTAACCCATTCTAAATACTAGAACCAAACTCTGCAGATATTACAACTCAGATGAGGAAGACAAATATGCCTAAGAAAGACATTTACTGAGAGCAAACCGCGAGGAAGGCAAATCGGAAGAGAGCCAACACTGCTGACGTTTAGATTGTCTTAGAAATCGCTAATTTCACGAAATTAACCCGGGGCGAGTGGGTGCGGACACGAACTTGTTAGATCTGTGACAAAGTGCCTATGGAATAATGAGAAAACTTCTGTAATTACGATTTTCGTAAAATTCCTCGGAGGTAAGAGGTGTTCTCGAACTCCATCTCAAAAAAAAGTTACACTTGCTCAGAGTTAATTTTGTTGGCGTATCTTTCGGAAGATTCGACGTTAGTTGGGTATTTAATTTTTATTTAGGTATTTTTTTGCTAGAGGCTGCAAACGAGAAAGAGGGTCACCTGAGATTCTATTTTTCGATAAAAAATAATAGGAACTACCCGGCTGAAATGGAAATGACAATAAAATACTTATGCGTAAATCAAATGTAAGACACACCCAAAACCCAAGTAAGTAGTAGCATCATCAGCCATCGCAGTCCACTGCTGGACTTAGGCCTCTCCAATTGTTCGCCACCGTGATCTAAGTGTAAGTAGTATTATGATGAAGTATATCTAAAATATTAAGAGCTATAATAAGATAACTTATAACTATGTAAATATTTGAAATATACTAAAGAATTTAAACTTATTTCAATTCCTTACTAAATCCTTTTTAACGGGTCATACGAACAAATAATTATTTCTCCACATGTAACAAAACGATTTCTGTGAAACAAGCGTGTATCCAACTTATGGTTTCCTATAGAAATCGTGACTAAATGAAATAGTATAAAAATTCAAGTATTATTCACAAAACATTTAATAAGTTGCATGTGAAATTGCCGTAAACGAAGCTATTCCTGTTAATGAATATTCTTTGAAAGTTAAATTTAATATTCATGTTCAAAATAAAGGAAAGAAAATTGTTTGTAAAATTAATTGCGCTGTTGCAGACCGGGCATTATTAAAGAAGTTTGTATAGTTTTTGGTCCTTGCATCCTGTGAATTAATTTGTCACTGATTTTATATTTAAAGCAAACACAGTAAATATAAAACCAAGTGCGAGTCGGACTCGCGCACGAAAGGAAACCCTACCATCGATTTTATTATTAAGTAAATCTGAAGGTGAATTGGACAGTTCTATTTTGATATTAAATATGAGGTGCTCCTTATGAACCTAATCGATATTTTTAAGAATCGAAGAATATTTTCTTTAGAAATCTAATCGAATATTTATTTGTATTTTAAATATTTTATCTACGAATCTGAACTATCTAGATATGGAATACAATAGGTAAATATTTTTAGTGGTACACGCGTGATAAATCACAAATAATTAAATAATACGCATATTATTTTTCAGGTGAATAAGATGCGCTTACGAGTATTCATCTGAAAAATAACAACTCTCGTTTGACGTGTCGGAACCACCTTCGTTACCAAGAGAAATTACCAGTTTTTGGTCCCTAATGCAATCTACTATACTCGAAACTGGAATTCAAGACCAAAAAATCTACGACAGATACGTCAGTGTCAAAACTATCGAAGTCACTTATGTCATTGTCAAATCAAGTTTTCAGGTTATTTCAACCTTTTCGTTATATGCTTATTTTCTTAGTATAGGCTGGCACAATTCATGATAAGGATTTTCTCAAAAAATAGAAACTTAATTACGTCTTCATCTTCACCATCACTACTGTCAGAATCTCTGACTACGGAATCTAAGTCGGTCACTTGTAGAATAAAGTTTTCCACCACTCCAGTAATTAATTCGTCCAGTTTTGCATATGTTTTATATTTAAGGCGTTATTAGGCGAAATAACTCGTAAGGAAAATAGTCAAATGATATTTTGACAAATTGGGTAGTCAACAGTCGAATTCAGTCAAAGTCTCAGTCACTCAATAAAACGATCGCGTTATCGACCTACGGATTCAGCCGAGAGTCCGGGAGGGACTACTCTTAACGAAATCGTAGGTTTTAAGACTTTCTTAGGTCCTAGCAAGTTGTTCACGTGACAACTCACTCAACACACCATAGCATTGTTTAAAACGATTATAATTCAAAGATTCCTATATTAATATCTCTTTGCGGCACTACACTGCACGAAACAACATCATGTAAGTTCAAATGTTGTACCAAATGTTATTAACACCTGAAGTGTCACAGGCTCAATGCCAGCTTTTCTAACAGACATTACAGATGATTATGTTTTTATTAAAGTCTCTTGTATTTATGTAAATATAAGTCAATAAAATTACTGATTTATATTAAATAATTAAAATTACCAATAAACAAATTATGTCGGTGTATGTTTTTAAGAAATAAGTATATACTATTGTACGATCATCTTATTGCAGTGGCAACATTGTAGTAGATTTTTTGGTCTTGAATTCCAGTTTTGGGTATAGTATGCGGACATATTTTGCGCTAAGCAATAATCATAACGATTACTGATTAATTGTAATTGTTTGTGTCAAACTCTATGAGCAAAAATTCCGATTCCGCATTATGCAATTCATAATAATGATTTTAAGTTCTTGTTCAGATTAATTGAGAAAGTTTAACTTTTTATTATGGAAGACTTTACTTGTTATTATGGAAGAATGAGAACACAAAAAAGTTAATGATTTCCACAACTTAATATTTTTACTTGTAGAAAGTTGGATGCATGATACGAAAGGTTTTGACTGTCCAATTCACCTGCTTACGCTGAATGGATATACATGCATAGTTACTAATAAGCAAGTTATCCAAAATCATAAATTGACCTACGCAAACTGAAGTATCAACTATACGTTGAAAAATTACCAAACTGAACTAACGGTATGAAATATTGTCCACAAATAAATGTTATACAAAGTCCTAAATATATGATAACCGAACCTAATCTAGATCACTATGCCTGATAATAACTATAATAATGTCCTCCAAACCGATATTTCGGTCATGGCGGCCAATCTCAGCGATCAGTCATCGACTCAGGACATATTATAGTGCACAAGTATTTTCGCAGACACAAGTGCACTCTCTATTCCCGTACCTCTTATTTCGATGGGACACTAGTGTGACATGACCGAAGAGGGATTAGGCGCAGGACCAACGGCTTAACGTGTTTTCCGAGGCACAGGGGTACAAGACCGCCAACTTCCAGACTCCGGGCTTATACTGAGAATTTCTTAACAGAAAAACTAAGGTACAAATTTTCGCCCGACCCGGGGATCGAACCTGAGACCCCAAGCGCAACCGTCGCTTTAAAGTGCGACCCACTAACCATTGCGCCACCGAGGCAGTCAATAAGTGGTGTCTAATACTCTTTCAGTCGTCACTATGTATGATTATATGCAATTTATGTATGCTATAACATTTCAAAATGTACTTTCTTGAACTAAGATTTTTGAACAGCAGCCAACATTGAATACAAAACTTAGACGCATCTGATTACATCCTCAATTGTCAGCTCGTTTCCAAACAAAATAATTATTTCACGAAATTTTGCTTGGCATTATTAATTTTGAGCGCATATGGACCAATGGAATCACCACAAAGTACATCTAGTACACGTGAGTAGCTCTTTACTGAAACGAATCAGCCAAATGATACACTGTTGCTAATCTCTAATTTTCGCTCCCAATGTATCATTCTGCTCAAATGGATCTCGAGTTCGCGTGAACCAAATGATCGGAATGAGCTGAATGAGCCGAATGATCTGAATGAGCTGAATGATTTGAGTGAGCCGAATAATCCGGATGAGCGGAATGATCCGATGAGCCGAATGATCTGAATGAGCTGAATGATTTGAGTGAGCCGAATAATCCGAATGAGTAGAATGATCCGATGAGCCGAATGATCCGAATGAGCTGAATGATCCTAGTGAGCTGAATGAGCGCAATGATTCACTATTCCGCATCTCTGCACTGATCCAGATGCAAATGTTCCAATCTTTAAAAAGATACTTTTTTGCCAGGTTAATCTAGGCAGCACAAATGGACAACATTTCATATTTTTAACATGTCCATATTGTTTTTTTATATGAAAATAGACATAAAATGAACAGACCCATATTTTTTCTTTTTTCAAAATTTGACCATTTTCATGCATAAAATAATTATTGAAATTCTTTTTATTCTAAATAGACGTAAGCGCCAAATGACGTCATCGGACGGCTGAATCAGCGATATTCCTTTGCTTATCATTGTTTTAATGAAAAAAAAGTACTACTGTCAAAGGTAAATAATACTAGTGTCAACATTGTCAACGTCATTCATACATTCAACGTTGACAAGTTGTCTTTTTTTTTGACAGTTACATGTCATGGGTTTGGCATTTCGTAAATTTAAAACTATAATGTGCTAAGCAAAGAAATATTTTACATTCTGCCGTCCGATGACGTCATCTTACGTTTTTTAGTTTTTAATTTTTTTCTCAGTAAATAAGCAATATAAAAAATGAATAAATATATATTCGAGCAGCGGAAAGGTAAACAAAGAATTGGTATTTTTTATTTCAGAGCTTAGCAATTTTGAAATGTTGTCCATTGCACAGCCATATCGCTTTGATATGACTGTTGTCGAATACACGAATAAAGTTGAAGCTATTTTTGTTTGAATATCTACAGGCATCTCGATATACCTCGTCTAAATATAATTGATAACACATAGGTATTAGCAATTTTTGTCATAATGATTCTGAAAGTATCAGCTGACTAAGTATCTCATATTCCGAGATACAAGTACTTACTTACTTAACAACGCTTAATTGTCTGTACTTGTTAATATATTTACAATAGAAGATTAAAATACAGAGTTAAAACATAATTCCGATTATGTTCTTCTTAAGGCGATACTTCGTTGAATCTTTTGTTTAAATGACTTATATTCGGCACAATGAGTAAAAATCTATTTGGGATGCTAGTATCGACTAGGTAGCGCCTTAAGCGTCCTTTTATGGTGACAGATGTCAAAATTTATGGATGTTTCATAGTAGTCTCTTTCTTATGTATGACTCAGGTATAACTGTCCTGCTGTCATCGATATAATTAGTCAAGGAAAAACTCTTGTTAAACATATTATAAGTTTCATGGAATTAAGCAAGAAGAAGTATCTAATGTCAGAAAATACAAAGGAAAATTATAAACCAATTTTCTTCATAAGGTTTTCTTTTTCTAAAAAGTTAATAAAAAAGCATTTTTTTCTTAAGTTGACGCATCGACGTAACTGGGGACGCCAGTAGATTTGTATTAATTTAAAGCAATTATAAGACATTTATTAAAAAGTACAACGGTTAAAATGGTTTCATAAAGAAAAAGTATTATGAATATTTTTGAGATGTACTTGTGTAATATTAATTTTGTACAAGTATCTAAAATATCTTATTATTGTCTAATGTGGCCACTCAATGGCAATTCCAAAAAAAATGTTACTTACAAGTGTACGAACGAATTATGACACAACAATGTCACAAAAGATTTTTATATATTTCATTATAAAACTAAGTTAGAATACCTTACTTTATGGATTCACCGTTGTTACTTCTTTAAAAAAAATCTCATAATTGCTACAATCAATTCGAATCTGTTGACGGCGCTAGTTTAGCCGATGCGTCACCTTAAATGCTTGCGGCCAATACCGCGGCGCTCCCACAATACTAAATACCAAGGAGCTGTCAAGTCAATAAAATGTTTTTGATAAATTATCCCCATTCCGAGAAACATTATGACGAAACGCAATCGTTCTTATTTGTGCCTCCGACACGCTACAGCTGCCCCAAAATACTTACCCGGCCTCTCGAAACCGGACAAAACAACCCAAGAGTGTGGGTTGGGTTGAGGTTGTGCAAAAGCGAATAAAGACTAACAAGAGCACCGGGCGTAATTAAAGAAAACATGTTCCGTTATCAGTTAATTCTATTATCCCGGAATGGACAAGCCTCGCAGATTGCGCCGCTATCGTCAACAATTGAGATGGGTATCTCTGGATGTTCCCCTTGATATTTTTCCGGGCAGTGCTCAGTTTGGCCCTGTTCATGGGGGTTTCTCTTATCAAATAAATTGTGCGCTTTTTTGACACAAATGATTTAGTGTCGGACAGTTGAGTAAAGTAGTACAAGATAAGAATTATTATAACGCTTAGTGAATAAAAGCGCCTATGACTGGAAGCATCACTGAATTGTTCGAATCGAAACACGGACATGTGTTTATACCATTAGCCAAGCGGAGGGAGAAAAGTATAAGGAAATTTTGAATAGTCCCTAAAATTTGTATCTACAATACAATTGTTCATCTAAACAATTTGTAAGGTAAAGATTCTGAACGCGTAATCATAATCGAGTTAGTGTGATAAAAGGTTGCAAAGTATGTCAGTCCCTTCATTATAATTACCAGAATTTTTCGAAACCAGGTGGCAAGGTGACGGGTAGATCACACTAGCGACGCTAATCGATTTTAATTGTTAGTTACTAAACCGGATCTATTTCAAACAATTTCGGGGTTACAACCTCTCGGCAAACATTTATTTATTTATTTAAAACTATATTGGACAAATTTTGATACAATTAGGTGAACTTAATGCGAAGAAGCATTCTCTACCAGTCAACCTTTGGGTCATGCAGAAAATGCAGTGGTGCTGCGAAAGGAAAATTTTGTAGTTACTAGTAAGGAAAGAAAAAAAAACACAAATATTAAATAACTACATTATATACATACCTACATATATAAATATATTTAAATAAATATATTATTAATAAGTACATTATAAATAAATACAATATATAGCTGTAAATAAAATAATAAAATACATAAGAAAAAAAATACTACATATAATATGTTATTTATATACCTACACATAAGCAATTAAGTCATGCGGAAAGATCAGATTTCAAAAAATGCTCACGAACCCTTTTCTTGAATGAATGCCTATTCAGTGAGGTTTTGATATTAATAGGCAGCAATTCCAAAGCCGTATTGCCTGCACGGTGAAGGGGCAAGGTGAGCATGGTGATTCAAATAGCATAACTGTTCGCCGAGAGATTGTTACCCCAAAATTGTTTAAAATAGATCCGGTTTAGCAGCTAAAAACTTAAATCGATAGGCGTCGCCAGTGTGTCCTACCCGTCACCTTAATTCGAAGCTGTCCCGTAACAAACGAGATATACTTATCGCATCCAAATAAAACACAAAATATCTGTCAGACACAGCCCGGCGCGAGACTCCGATTCGGTCGTAACGTTTGGTTCCAATTAGGCCCCCTGGATGCAATTCGAAATGACATGCTAGGATGATTAATGAATCCCTATACATCCCGTTGTAGTCCCTACCTCAGTCTAGCTAATTGCGTAATAGCAATTGGATGGCTGCAGTGACCAAATGAAGGACCAAATTTAAGCTTCAAATCGTTTGTTCTATTTGTAAGTCAGGTTAATTTGTAGAATAAGACAGGTAAATATTAATATTCATACCAACTCTAAATCGTAGAAACAATTAATAATGATTGAATGCGGGAATTCTCTTTGTAATTTTTTTTTCTAATATTATGGACTTTACTTTCCAATATGATCTTATGATTTTGCCAATGTTCGAATTTATATCATTACAAGAAAAATCTCTTCTTAAGCGGGTACCGGAGAAAAGGTTTTTTTTATGTGATAGGTGGCAGACGAGCAGATGGATTGCCCGATGGTAAGCGAGTAGTTGAGCCACAAGTGCGCTCCCAACCTTTAAACCCCCCTTCCCCTAGATTGGGCCTCTGGTACCCTCACTCACGCAGCGAAACAGAGCACAGTGCTGCTTCACGCCAGTTTTATGTGAGGCTATGGTATCACTCTGGTAGAGCCGGCCCATTCATGCCGAAGCGTGCCTCGCCCACGGTTGGTATTTGTGATTCCCAAGTATTTGTGATTTTTGAGAATTTTTGCGGTGTCACCTTAAAGGTAAAAGGGTTTCCAGTATTTTTGCGGTAGAAAATGATAAAGCTTATGATTGTAAATTATTATTCGCTATCACGAACACTTTTATGGGCCCAAAAGTCTTTATATAAAAGGTTTACAATAATGGAAAGGATTTTGGAGGGGAAAAAGTTTTGCCTTGTTAATTTTAATTTTCTTTTTTGTTTCTTGTTTCTGAGGCCATGTTGTCTACTAGGCTTCAGTGACAAAAAAATTCGATGCTAGAGCCGACAAACGAGCAAGCGGGCCACCAGCTGGTAATTCAACGCTGTCCATGAACATCTGTGAAATCAGAGAGATCTCTAATGCGTTGCCAGACTTTTAAAAAGGAGTACGCTCTACTATTGAAGGTCCCTAAGTTGTAGCCGTCGGGAAATACTCACTATTTAGATTCCATACCTCAAGAAAACAAAACCCTTATAAGTTCACCTTGGGGTCCTGGGTCAGACCAAAAAAAAGAAAGCTTTTGGCTTGACCCGCAGGGTGGCGGCGATTAACGAGATCGGGCGCAACGAGTATTGCGCCCGATCTCTTTAACCACTGTCACTGGTCTCCCATCGGAATATGAGGGTAATATTTTAGTATCGATTTTTTTTTATTTGATAGGTGGCAAACGAGATCACCACCTGATGGTGAAGCGATACCGCCGCCCATGGACACCCGCGACACCATGGAATCACAATTGTGCTGCAACCTTGAAACCCCCAGTTTCCCCCAGAGTGGGTAAATCGCGGTACCCTCACTCACGCAGCGAAACACAGCACAATGCTGCTGGACGCCGGTTTTCTGTCAGGCCAGGGTTTCTGTGAGCTTTCGTGGTCAAGCCCCCCATTCATGCCGAAGCGTGCCTCGCCCACGGTTGGGTATTTGTGATTCCCAAGTATTTTGTGATTTTTGAGAATTTTTGCGGTGTCACCTTAAAGGTAAAAGGGTTTCCAGTATTTTTGCGGTAGAAAATGATAAAGCTTATGATTGTAAATTATTATTCGCTATCACGAACACTTTTATGGGCCCAAAAGTCTTTATATAAAAGGTTTACAATAATGGAAAGGATTTTGGAGGGGAAAAAGTTTTGCCTTGTTAATTTTAATTTTCTTTTTTGTTTCTTGTTTCTGAGGCCATGTTGTCTACTAGGCTTCAGTGACAAAAAAATTCGATGCTAGAGCCGACAAACGAGCAAGCGGGCCACCAGATGGTAATTCAACGCTGTCCATGAACATCTGTGAAATCAGAGAGATCTCTAATGCGTTGCCAGACTTTTAAAAAGGAGTACGCTCTACTATTGAAGGTCCCTAAGTTGTAGCCGTCGGGAAATACTCACTATTTAGATTCCATACCTCAAGAAAACAAAACCCTTATAAGTTCACCTTGGGGTCCTGGGTCAGACCAAAAAAAGAAAGCTTTTGGCTTGACCCGCAGAGGTGACGGCGATTAACGAGATCGGGCGCAACGAGTATTGCGCCCGATCTCTTTAACCACTGTCACTGGTCTCCCATCGGAATATGAGGGTAATATTTTATAGATTTTTTTTTTATTTGATAGGTGGCAAACGAGATCACCTGATGGTAAGCGATTACCGCCGCCCATGGACACCCGCGACTACCAGTGGAATCACAAGTGTGCTGCCGACCTTGAAACCCCCAGTTTCCCCCAGATTGGGTATCCGGTACCCTCACTCACGCAGCGAAACACAGCACAATGCTGCTGGACGCCGATTTTCTGTCAGGCCAGGGTTTTCTGTGAGCTTTCGATCAAGCCAGGCCCATTCCATGCCGAAGCAGTGGCTCTCCCACGGTCATAATAATAAAATAGGAGAGTCATATAATGTTCAAGTATGTTAAGTGCAAAATACAATGTAAGTAATTTCCGTAGCGGCCAGAATCGTTGAGATGGCCTGGAGTTGCCGAAAAATTGGGCCTTTGATTAATTAATGACTATCAGATGAAATATATCCATATGAGAAAACTGTCTGTACTTTGAATATATTAACCCAAAAACTTACGAGTAAACGATCAGACAATAAAAAATACATACATGTCGAATTGAGAACCTCCTTTTTTTGAAGTCAGTTAAAAACAAAAACAGATAACATATTTTTGGTCTATTGCCGGAAACTACTAAACAGATTTAAAAAACATTTTGGTGAATAGCTGTTAAGCCAACATGACAACATTTAGACAACATGACATAACATTGTCCTGCTCCCAAATTAAGTTGATCCGGAGCTGTCCACAAGTAATCATAATAAATGAATAATGAATTATCCGTTTCTCACCATTATCTTATAATATTGAGGGTTACAGATATACATTTTACCAACGAAAACGAATCACATTTATAATATAATAATAATAATTAAATAATAATTCTCACAACATCTCATAGGTTGACCTGATTCCGTACTAAGTAGCTTAAGCACTTGTGTTACAGATATCAGACAACAGAGGAACACAAATATATACTTAAATACATATATTACACCCAGACACTGAGCAAATACAAGTTTTCATCGCACGAATGTTTGTCCAGTGTAGGGATCGAACCCACGACCTTTGGCGTAAGAGATAGGGTCACTACCAATTGCGCCATCGGGTTAACACAAGACATTAATACAAGATTATGGCGGGGAAACCCCTGGACAAGGACTCGTGTGTCTCAGGTAGTAATACAGTTATTGATTACGGCATATTGTTGTTGTCTTTATTTTTGTACTATTTTTTATATCTGACGATGTTCAAGATTACTGAGATAATCTGTACAACAAAGATGTTTCTGAAGAGAAGAGAAGTCTGATTAATTTAGAAGAAGAGTTTCGAGTTGAAGGCGTCCATAGGCTCGCTTACCATCAGGCGAGCTGTATGTTTGTTTGCCACCGACGTTTTATAAAAAAAGAAAACAAGAAAATTTTGAATTGGTTCCCTGTGGATGCTTGTTGATGATATCTTATATTTAGTTTGGAATTCAACCTTTAATAACACTAGTGATATAAATAGTAGGTGAAGGTTTAGTTAATTTATATTTATAAATATTGTATTATCTTGAAAAGTGTGACGTCAGCTATACAAAATTAGCATAATCTTTGATGAAGCGAAATAATAAACGTATACGTGTACTCGTATGTAACGATTCCCCGAATGAGGAGAAGCGCTACGAAATATCGTAGCGTCTATATTTTCGCAGCCGACGTTAATGAAGATGTCGTAGACGTCACGTCTACGTCGTAGCACATCGTCTCTTTGATGATATTGACGACATAGTCTTCAGGTGACGGGTTGGGCACACTAGCGACGCCAATCGATTTTAATTTTTAGCTACTATACCGGATCTATTTTAAACAATTTCGGGGTTAAAACCTCTCGGCAATCACTTTTACTATTTATTAAATAACCATGCAATTGGGTCAAAATGTTGGGTCAACGCGTACGTGAAAAATTGAATCAAATTTTCGCGTACAAAAACGGACCCAACATTTGTGCACGGTTATTTAATAAATAGTATAAGTGTTTGCCGAGAGGTTGTAACCCCAATTTTTTTTAAATAGATCCGGTTTAGGAGCTAAAAATTAAAATCGATTGGCGTCGCTAGTGTTGCTTACCCGTCACCTTAAGGACTCTGCCACAGTATATACACGAATCGCTACTTGACACATCTCAAAATGTCACTTAGCCCATTTAAAATGAATTTTTCATTTTTATGTTATGTTTTTTGTCGCGTTCATACAGCGTGTCTAGGAGACCGGTGTCCGACCCGTGAAGGCGAGTCAATATAATCAATTTTATCGGAAAATCCCTGTCACATTTTTCACTAATTAAAAAAAATGGTGGCCATTTTATTTCTTTTTGCTACTGAGTCCGGATGGGCTGGATAAAGAGGACTTACAAGCACAAAAGATGTGTTTGATAGCCTAAAGAGCAGACAATAAAAAGATTCCAGTGAATAAAAAATAGAATTCAAGTCTCCGTGGCAGTAGGACATATTAAAAACCGACACCAATCGCAGATACAAGGTTTGGGCGGAGTTGCTTTACTCTTACAAATAAATTGTATTACAATGCCGGAGTTGGCTGTCGAAATATTTTGGTACAATTTGACATGAATGAAGCGTAATTCCGCGATACGCCATGCTCTTGCATAATAGCTGGTAATAAACCATAATGACGCCATTCTTTGTGCCAGCCTGGTTCTTGATGAGGCTATAGGTACATATTTATATACATAATAAATTTACCTTAACGAATTTTTGATATGATAAGGGCTTCCTTATCCAGCGGAAGATTAACATTATGCGATTTAATAAGATTAATTTATTTATCAAGTAACATATATCATAGTACGGTACGAGACTCGGTATCCTCCGCACGCGTGCGCCGGTTGCTTCGACTATCACTACAAAGTAGTTATGGAAACGATGAAGTGTTCATTATGTAATGATACCGTAATGGAAGGAGCACATTGTTTTGCGTGTGCTAGTGACCTTCACTATCACTGTGCGGGGCTCACTGAGGGTGGTTTTCGCAAGCTCGGGAAGCGTAAATCTACATGGCGCTGTTTGAAATGTATTCAGTCAGGTCAGCAACTACTGCCACTGGGAGAATCTTCAGCTTCGCCAGCGTTGTCGCCAACAGCAGAAGAACCCCCATCTACGTCGCTAATCCTATCTGAGATCAGGGCTCTGGCAACCAAATTCACAGCGCTTGAAACATTGCCACAGGACGTCAAGGCATTAAAGGAAGAATTCACGAGTATTAGGGGTATTGTGCAAGTTGTCAAAGATTCCTTAGCAACCTTTGCCTCTAGAGTCAAAGTAATCGAGGATCGTTTGTGCCAAGTGGAGAACGCTGGGAAAGACCAAAACAATATATTACTTACCAAGTTGGAAGAGATCGAGGTGGATTTGAGGGAAAAAGAGCAACGTTCACGAATGAGCAATGTGGAAATCAAGGGTATCAAAGAATTCAAAAACGAGAACCTGTTTGACATTATCGGAGCCATTGGTTCTAAAATTCATTACCCCACTCCGAAGTCATTGATTAACTTTATCACTAGAGTACCAACCAGAGACCCAAAGCATATTAAACCCATCATAGTTTGCTTTAACAGCCTGTATGTCAAAGAGGACTTCATAGCCGCAGCAAGAAATGCATCCAAGGAATCACCATTGTTACCTTCCACCGTTGGCCTACAGGGAATGGGTCGTATATACATCAATGATCACTTGACAGCAAATAACAAAGCCATACTTAACTCTGCAAGGAAACTGAAGGAGGAAAAGGGTTTTCAATATATATGGGTCAAGCACTGCAAAATATTCGCAAGAAAATCAGACTCTTCCCCGATCATCCACATAAAATCGGAAAAGGATCTAAAAAAGTTGTCTTAGGGACATTACGCAAAGTTCACCTATTATATTGTTGTGTTTATTCTTTACTTTTTTACGTTCTAATTATAACTTCTGAATTATGTTATGATGGTGTGAGTGTCAACTATTTGAGAACCATTGACCGTCTATCGAGTGCCTTTTGTGTGGTGTGGCGCTGGGCAGCAGGTAGGAATTCTTTAGTTAGTTATGATTTCCAACCCAACATGCACCTTATTTACATAAGCGTGCGGGCGCTAATCGCTGAGTCATGCAACCATCTAGCGTTATCGCTATCGCATTCGTACACATTTGCTCTCGTAGTCCTACCGAATAGATTTTTTACCTGCTACGATGAGGGTTGTTGTGTAGCATGTTATCTCTTAATTCTATTTATCTGCACTTTGACGACTAAATTTACCTACTGGTACCGCGATTCATATTCACTTTGGAAATCTACTATAGTATTACTTATTTTGTTATCAGAATCATTTAAAATTTAATATATATTATCAAAACACGCGGGGATTGCGTACTAAAACGAGCAATTTTTTGAAGAACTTATATCTTAACACGTACGATATTATTGCAATTACTGAGACCTGGCTATTGGACGGTATTAATGACGCCGAGTTATTTGACACTAGGTACCTTGTATGGAGACGGGATAGGGACTATTCGCGGACGAAACAGAAATACGGTGGTGGTGTGTTGATCGCGGTGAGGCGTGTTTATTAGTCACTGAGCAAAATGAATGGCGTAGTACAGCAGAGGACTTATGGGTGACTATTACAATACGTTGCAATTTCTCCAATACTGTTCAACGCTTGCATATTGGTATTGTTTATTTATGTGATGAGAACCGGGGCTACTCTCATACAACTCAACTTAATAATTTTGCATATAAGCTTTTAGATACTATTACATGTCACCCGTCGGATCAATTTATAATACTAGGAGACTTTAATCTGGCCAATACGGTTACCTGGATCAAATCTAACGACGAAGAGGGGATGATACTTGATCTGGTGTTATCTAACACTTCTTTGCAGGTCAGCGCTTGTGATTGCCCCCTGGTCCCTGCTGACTCATTTCATGTTCCATTAACTATCTACTCTAACACCACAGGCACACCGAATCTAGTGAACAAACCTGCTACCAAATACATATTTAACCGAGGTGACTATGACCAAATCTGTAAGGAACTAGTCGCAACCGACTGGAACCCACTAAACACGGCGAGTACTATTGACCTGGCAGTCACCTATTTTTACGACATACTTTACGACCTTATTGATAGGTACGTACCTACCAAAACAGTCCGCTCACAACACTATCCACCCTGGTACAACTTAGCGTTAATTTAAATATTAAAAGAGAAATCGAAATTCCATAAAAAATTCAAAGTTTATGGTAACCGAGAGGACTACCTTACTTTCGCTTTACTACGTGATAGGGCAGCAAGAGTCGAAAAAGAAAGCTATGAAAGTTACATTCAGAAAATTGAGTCATCTATTATTAATAACCCAAAGGCCTTTTACTCGTACATTAAAAGCAAGCAGAAAACCATGGGCCTGCCTGCGGTGATGAAACATGGTGACGTCCATGCCGACAAGGGTGATGCAATATGTGATCTGTTTGCACAGTACTTTAACTCTACTTTCCGCAACTCTGGCGCCGTATCAGACAGCCAATCATGCGCTTTCACCAGTGACGCCGGTCCGAAATCAAATATTAGCATCAGCTCCATAGAAATCGCTCCTGACGAATTACTAAAGGTCTTAAAGTCAATTGACTTGACGAAATCTGGTGGCCCGGATAAAATTCCTGCAATTTTTATATCCCAATGTGCCGATAGCCTTTTAGAGCCTCTTTGTATATTATTCAGGCGGTCTGTTTCTGATGGAGCTGTTCCTAACTTGTGGAAATCGGCTTTCATCACGCCAATTCACAAGAAAGGAGAAAGGTCCGTCATAGAAAATTACCGACCCATCTCCAAGCTTTGCCTGTTTGCGAAAATTTTTGAAAAAATAATGTATTTACAAGTATATGCGTGCATTCAAAGTTCATTTACAGAGGAACAGCACGGGTTTTTGAAAAAACGCTCTACTGTCTCCAATCTTATTACAGCTTACGATTTTATTACAGAAAGTATGGAAAAGATTGGACAAGTAGATATTATTTACACAGATTACAGCAAATGTTTCGATCGGATTGATCATAATATTCTGATGTCCAAACTTTTCGCAGCTGGCATCTGTGGTGACTTGTATAGATGGTTTTGTTCGTATGTGGAAAATCGAAGTCAGGCAGTGGTGTTGCAGGGCTATACTTCATCCTGGTCTCTGATACCTTCTGGTGTGCCTCAGGGCTCCTTGCTGGGACCCCTGCTATTTATTATTTTTATTAATGATATTAATAATTGTTTTATTCATTCTAAAATATTATTGTTTGCGGACGACATGAAAATTCTAAAAGCAATTCAGACTGTCGAGGACGTACATGATATACAATCAGATTTATCAAGATTTGAAACCTACTGTGAGCTTAATAAACTTGACCTCAACGTATCCAAGTGTTACTATGTTTCCTACTCGAGAAAACGTCAGTTGTTGGGAGAAGGTTATACTATGAAGAACTCACCAATAATTAGAAATGAGGTCGTCAAAGACTTAGGCGTCATCTTTGACTCAAAACTACTTTTTGATAAACATATCGACTACATCGTCAAAAAAGCCAACAAAGCTTTAGGTTTCGTCATGAGGACATCAGCAGCATTCAAAAACCTCAAGGTAATTAAACTTCTATATTGCACCTACGTAAGAAGTCATCTTGAATACGCCTCCCAGATCTGGAACCCGCAGTACGCTGTTTACAAAATGCGTATCGAAGGTGTTCAGAAAAGATTCTTACGTTATCTCGACTTTAGGGCACACCAGAAAACCAACGGTTACGATCACCGCTGCAAAAGATACCACTTCCTTCCACTCGAGAAGCGGCGCGATATCAGCGACCTGTGCTTCCTAATGAGTATAGCCAATGGATCCATTGACAGTTGCGAGCTCTTATCCAAAATTGGATTAAGACACAGCCACTCAGGTCTGCGTATAGAGTAAAGCTTTACGTTCCTCCGGCGGTCACTAACTATCGCAAGAACGCGTTCTTTCAGCGTGCTAGCTCAGCATTCAATCTCCTTACATCTGATTTCGATTTATTCTGCACCAGTACCACATCGCTCAGACGGCAACTTGCAAAAAATTATTTCAAAATTTAACTTTAACACTGGATCAGAGTGCATGTCTTTAGTTACGCTGAGGACATGCATTCTGATTAGGTGTAACATGGCGGCACTCTCTCCATTAATAATTGATAATTAGTAATAATTTCCCACTTGTTTACTGTTTCCTGGAACACCAGAATGTTTAAATCATATTTAGTTTCCCAAAGCTATTGTTACAACCATAGGCGGAGACTTATTATTGGCACTGATTTTTCTTATTGATATAAGTTTACTGTATTATATAGCTGTTAGTCTTCCAAATAATAAATAAATAAAAAACATGACCCATTGTTGTTAGTAATGCTTATAAACTATGTTAGTATTTTAAAATATTACATTTATATAAAAATTTAGAGTGGCCATTCTTCTACCACTGTCTCAAAATAGTATAAGAACGATTTACATATGAGCAGTCTAGTCTGCTAGCGATCATGCTCAGGACGCTCATCATGTGTACAGACGGCTTTAGCTCAAGTTACCCCCTCCAGTGCAAAAATATCACTTGTGTGAGGACGGACCAAAGTCAATTGTAACTTGACGGGACGCCGTATGTACCTCTTTTGATATTCATAAATGTTTTGTATGGACTTAACTTAAGTTTAAATAAACTATTTCTGTTGTTTAAGAAAACATATGCATTGTTAACGAGCAGTTGGACTACGGCCAATGAAGGAATTAACAAAAATCTGATGGCGCCTAATGTATTCTTAAGATAAACTAACTATGCGCCAAAATAGCTCGCCTAGAAGATAGATACTATATAAATTTCAAGGTAACAAATTAACATCAGGTGTTGGAAGAAAAGATTGGATTCTACTAAGCTAGCTACTCAAGGCAATTTCTTTTTAAGGCAAAATGATTTTCCTCCTCGTTCTACCAACCTGCTCTCAATAGCCTCTTCATTATTATGCTGCCATTTTTAAATTAGGTTCTAAGGTGCTTTCATCATATTTCATTGCTAATTAGATATTTGGGCTGTAATTAAATTATTATAATATTTTAGCAAAGCGATTGTAAACAATTTTATGGAATTATGTTTGGCTAGCTGCTAGCTGCGCCCTGCGGTTTCACCCGCGTGTTTTTTTTATTGTGATAGTTGGCAGTCGCGTAGACGGATAACCTTATGGTAAGCGATTGCCGTCGCCTATTTTTTTTTCATAACATCACATACACTAACTCCGCGATAGGTAGCTCAAGCACCTGTGTTACGGATATCAGAACCAACAGTGGAATTACAAATAAATACATATGATACTTTTCTTTTGTCAATACATAGGTACTCATAAAACATATAAACACCCAGACCAATCACAAATGTTTGTACTGTACGGGGATCAAACCCGCAACCCTTGCACCAAAGGCAGAATTCACTACCACTGTTCCAAACGGGTCGTCATGCCTACGGATATCCGAAACACCAGTAGTGATAGATTGATTAATAAGCTACAATTAGTACAAAAATTTTGTATATTATCCATAATATAACATGGATAATATACAAAATTTTTGTACTAATTGTAGCTTATTTGTTATTATGATATGTAAACTATATTATATGACTGACCGGATGGCGCAATAGGTAATGACCCTCTTACGCCAAAGGTCGTGGGTTCGATCCCCATCCTGGACAAACATTAGATGAACACTTGTGTTTGTACAGTGTCTGGGTGTAATATATGTATGTAAGTATTTGTGTTCCTCTGTTGTCTGATATCTGTAACACAAGTGCTTAAGCTACTTAGTACAGAATCAGGTCAACGTGTGAGATGTTGTGAGAATTAGTATTGGGCGCCGACTTCGGTAACTAAAAATAATTTACTATTTTTTTTTTATATATATATGAGAGGTGGCAGACGAGCAGACAGATCACCTGATGGTAAGCAATCCCGCCGCCCATGGACACCCGCAACACCAGTGGAGTCACAAGTGCGCTGCCAACCTTTTCCCCTTCCCCCCCATCGGGCCTCCGGTAACCTCACTCACACGGCGAAACACAGCGCAGGCGCTGCTTCACGCCGGTCTTCTGTGAGGCAGTGGTATCACTCTGGTCGAGCCGGCCCATTCATGCCTAAGCGTGGCTCTCCCACATTTAAGTTGATTTACATATTGTCAAGTTATTGAAGTCTATTTAGTAGTTTTTGCGTGAAAGATCAATGCACATACTTAACATACATCCTCACAAACATTCGACGTTGTCAATTATGTAAAACACAACTAGGTACTTAAAGGTAATGCTACAGATAAAGGCTTTCGACGCCACTGGGAATGACATGCTGAGATGATGAAGGAATGTAAATGTTTTTTTTAAGGTGACAGGTAGAGCACACTAACGACGTCAATCGATTTAAATTTTTAGCTATTAAACCGGATCTATTTTAGGTAAAGCTGCTGGCATGATCATCAGCACCCAGAGAAGGAAAACTCTGCATTTATATCAAGACCCTCGCCAACCCGTCCGCCAAGCGTGGTGAGTATGGCAATTACCCCTCATGTGATTGAGGGAGGCTCGTGCCCCAGCAGTGGGGACTTAAATGGGCTGACGATGATGATGATGATTTTAAACAATTTCAGTGTAACAACCTCTCGAAAAAACCCTATACTATTTATTTAATACTTATAGTTAACTGTTTGTTCTGCTTTTGCACTCGAATTTTGGATTACCGCCAAAAGTGGCCGCTTTTGGCGTGAATCAATTTTTCACGTACAAAAACGGACCCAACATTTGTGCGTTGTTATTTAAAAAATAGTATAAATGTTTGCCGAGAGGTTGTAACCCCGGAATTGTTTAAAATAGATCCGGTTTAGTAGCTAAAAATTAAAATCCATTGGCGTTGCTAGTGTGCCCTACCCTTAATATGGCTCTACGCGAAGATAATTTGCCAATGTCAAGTAACTTATTGAGAATAAGTAGATAGGCAACAGTCGAAGTCAGTCAAAGTCACAGTCACTCAATAAAACGCCGATGTTTTACCTACAGATTCAGCGGATATCACTCTAAAAGCAATCGCGGATTTTAAGACTCTATTAGGTCCAAGCAAATTGTCACGAGACAACTCACTCGACTAACAATAATAGCAGTGTTAAAAACGATACAATCCAACGATTCTTATTAATAGGATCACTTTGCGGCACTTCACTGCACAAACAAACACCTAATTAGTACACTAAAAACCACTAGACGCTAATTTAAAACCTTTGCATTGCATCAGCCCGCGCGGCTTGTTTTAGCTCTACCCGCTGAATCAATGAAAATGATAAAAGATTGCCAAAACAAAACCGGTGCATTGTCAATGAAGCTGCTAGTCATCTCTGCGGCGGGAAATAAACCACCCTGTCATTTATATTTACAAGCTGTACGGTGGCACAATACTCGAGGGCGAGGGACAAAGTGCTTTGTCCTCGGCAACTAGTGACGCGAACAAGCGACGCTGGAAATTAAAGATCTATTTGACGTTTCAGAACATCTATCTACGTTTTACCCGACTACGGCAAAGCCAAAAAAAGGAAGGGTTACGGTTTTAGCAGACTATGTATGTAAGTATGTAAATATGTTGGTATGTTCCAAGATTCTGCCTAAGCGGGTAGTTTAGGCAGAATCTTCCCGATTTTGATGAATAAGGTATCAATCGAACGCCGTGTGGTCCCGGCAGAGTAGAATAGGCCACCCTCACTCTTACCGAGGTGTCGTAAAAGGCGACTAAGGTAAAGCTGCTGGCATGATCATCAGCACCCAGAGAAGGAAAACTGCATTTACATCAAAACCCTCGCCAACCCGTCTGCCAAGCGTGGTGAGTATGGCAATTACCCCTCATGTGATTGAGGGAGGCCCGTGCTCCAGCAGTGGGGACTTAAATGGGCTGATGATGATGATGATGATGAGGTATCAATCGATTCCTTATTACTGTCCAGATGACCCAGGATTATTGAGGTATGTTTTAAACATTATTATAGGTAGATTTGAAGTTAAATTTTGAACTCGTGCTATTATGGCTGGAGATGAGATTTTGTTTGCCTTGTCACCAGTGTTCGACAACATTATTTTACGGGCATTTTTGACAATCGGTAAAAAGTTTTGCTATAGTCGATTTGTGCAAGAAATTGATCATATTGAGATTTTTTTGTGTAAAGTGGTAGTTATAAGGTCGATTCAGCAAAGATCACCACTAATGGCCAGCGTCTATGCATGTAATCTCATGAAGTAAACTCTTATGACAAAAAACATTTTCAGTTAAACATAGAATGTGTTTAGTCTAAGCCCTTATAATGTGTCAAATTGAGAATGAGTAATTTCTTCATGAGATTACATGCATAGACGGTCGTCAATTGTGGTCATCTTTCGTGAATCGACCTGTACCATTATCCCGTTGAAGTAAGTAGATGACATACAGTGACCGCCCAGACCATTATTATTGTTTAAGGTGACGGCTAGGGCATACTAGCGACGCCATTCGATTTTAATTTTTAGCTACTAAACCGGATCTATTTTAAACATTTTCGGGGTAACTACCTTTAGGCAAACACTTATACTATTTATTAAATAACCATGCACAAATGTTGAGGTTG
The DNA here is from genome assembly GCA_019059595.1 of Marasmia exigua. NCBI lineage: Eukaryota > Metazoa > Arthropoda > Insecta > Lepidoptera > Crambidae > Marasmia > Marasmia exigua. The sequence goes on from CM032473.1 coordinate 13,523,695, forward strand.
TAACCCCGACATTGTTTAACATAGATCCGGCTAAGTACCTAAAAATTAAAATGGATTGGCATCGCTAGTGTGCCCTACCCGTCACCTTAAGACTCTATGTTTAAATATAATCAATTAGCTTAATATTTATGTAATGCAACCTATTTAACTATTTCTGTTTAATTAAATTAAAATCTATGTAAAGGTAAAAATCGTAAGTTTGTAAAACGTGTGACCATGATTCAGTTACTCTGGTTCCCCTGTTAAGGGGGTGCGAAGGTCTGACGACGAAGTCGCTTTATTGTAATTGCCACACTCCCCAAATCCTGGATTGTCTAAGCGTACCGTGGGCTCTAAAGCGACAGCTGTGGATGCAACCGGGAACTACACGCTATGATGAAGGAATGATTCAAGTCGCATCACTAGCTGTCTCCGGCCGGGTTCCCCTCTGATTCGGTCGAGATAGAGATTTATCACCCTTCCCCACAAAGAAAACAATCTCCAATTTTAGTGCTATCTTTCAACTCAATTTATAACCTTTGCAACTTCTAGGTGGACCACAAAAATGATTGACGTTCCCGATTTTCCCGAATAAAGATGGTTAATTGAAAATGCCTTTCTAACGTTATTCTGTTATGTCTGATGTCTATTATGATCTATACAATAATGTCCTAAAATATATAGCTACACTAGTTGATATTATTATAGCAATATTTTGCAATTTATTCTTAAGTGAATACCACACTTAAAAATTTCGTCTCGTAGTTGGTAAAACATTCACCCGGATTGTGGAAGGTGTCGTTTCGTGTCGACACACGAGATCAAAATTTTAAGTGTGTTATTTATATAGCTACACTCTTGAACCTTCTCAATTTAAAAAAAAGTATACGTTTGGCATAATTTATTTTTCAACTGGATATCACAAACTCTGAGGTAAAACCTCTTAGGTTTTAAATAATTTTGAGAAAAACAGCAGTAGTAATTATATTTTAGAGGAAAATGCATAAAAACAACAGTTTTATGTTTCTATGAATGCAAAAAGTATTTAAGCCAACAATAATGACCCAACCCCAATTTGAGAATTTCTGGAATCGCTTGTAGTATTAAATATTTCCGGGAATTGTAAACCGACCATTAAAAAAAAATCGTATAGTTATGTTTCCGCTAAGGTCCCGTTAGCACCAAGGCAGGGTGTGATGATGGCAACCCATGGAATTCATTAAACTTTATAGATATTTACAATGTGTTTTAGGTCATCATCATAATTTTAGTGCAGTGTGACTTCGAAGGCCGGCGTCTGTTCTCTTGCTGAAACTCCTCCGCTTTGCACGGTCTTGGGTACGTATAATAGCGGTCAGTTTATTGGCACGCATATCATATTTTACGACGTCAAGCCATACATTTTTGGGCCACACTTGTGCCATGACATGGTGGTAGTGGCGTAGCCAGTAGCCAGGCATAGCCAGACAATGTGTTTTTTTTTAATTATTTAAGTATGTTCCTGGCACTTACGTAATCTTATATTTTTGAGCTTTGATGTTAGGTACCTGGCTAAAAATGTTTTTTTTTAATATTGACGTTTTTGGAGCGCCGCCTTTAATATCTCCTTTTATCGTGTGACCTGCTATACATTTCAAAATGAACAACATTTTAAATTTTTAGTACGCGTTTTTACTTTTTATTGGAGCACTAATGATGCTCCCACATATCAGTTATAAAATGTTACAGAACATTTTGTTGGATATTTTTTATAAAAAATGACTATGTAAATTGACATTTAATAGCATAGGTATTTGAATGTCACACACAGTTCTCGTATAAAATATTGTCTTGATACGTACGTAACGATACTATAAATAGTCGATTTCATGCAAAGAACCTAAGATGCGTTATATATTGCATCGGAAGATGTCTTTGAAACACATTCAATTGAAAAATACAATGTTCTGTATTGAATATGCAAGTTTAGGGTTGGCACGGCAGGTTGCTCTATTAGTGTATTGAGCATTGTATTAGGTACGTTTTATAGAGTTGATATGGATTTCGGGTCCGACGGATCACCTGATGGTAAGTGATTACCGCCGCCCATGGACACCTACAACACCGGTGGTGTTACAAGTGCGCTGCTTACCTTTTAACCTCTCATTGCCTGGATTGGGCCTGCGGTACCCTCACTCACGCAGCGAAACACAGCGCATGCACTGCTTCACGCCGGTTTTCTGAATTATTAAAAGAACGAAATTATTAAAAGATAATTACCTATACCATTGAATAACCCATACAATTTGCACCAACTATTTTTATGGAGCATTTTGGAATTGCTCGAAATAATGTGATTTTAAAGTTGTGATATCTCAGGTAGTTTAAATAAGAATCGAGTAATTCTTTCAGCAATGTTTCTATAATTGAGAGGTCTTTCGATTACAAAAAAAAAGTCAAATACCGTTTGCTGCAACTGTCCTCTTTCACAACCCTTAGACAGAGAAACCAGATCAATTGAATAATGGTTACATGCTAGTTGATGGTGTCATTCAACATCACACTACATATTTAGGACAAAACGTTTCAGTTCTGAAACAGCCACAGTGAAATTCGCTTCGTGAAATCTAAGCCTCTCTGTAAAAGAATGGTGGGAAAAGAATCACCTAACTAAACTCTTATTTACTATGCGGACTAAACTGACAGATGTCAATGTGTCATTAGGTTATGTCAAATTTTGACTCGTTTTGACAGATGCAAAATGCCAAACTATATAGGAACTTGACATTTGCATCTGTCAGTTAAGTCGGCATATTTTTTTTAAATCAGAGTTTACTTTAGTTCAGCAACCCTATTCGAGTCAAAGCCAAAGCAACTGCGATTCAATACTTTAGTTTGCTGCGTCGCTCCCGTGTGCATCCGCCACAATATCCGCCACTTATCTTGACATTCGGCCAATTTCTCAATTTTTGCACAAATATTTTATCAACCTGAAATTGCGCAGCGTTCCATCTCTGCTTTGTTTCCATTTGTAACTGTAAAAAGGTCTTTCTTTCTGATTAGTACTCTTTTGCAAATTGCTTGTATTGGAGCACTATATCGCAATGTAAATCAGTGTAGACCGATACAACACCATCACATTCTTTTTTAAAGAGGCGGTTTATTGTGATAAAATTATCCTCCATAGTAATAATATTTTACGACTGCACATTATTACTTTTGGTACATAAAACTCGACATAGAAAAAACGACACATTGTCATGCCATACTCTAACATCTTTGTCCTACAGCCAGTGGGATGCGGCAACGATCGGCAAACCCCTGCTTTTCCGTCCACCGACCAACTGCGCAATCCAGCGCTGCCGGGCCGTGGGGCCGTTTTGCGGATCTTCTTTTGGAAGCCCACGGGCTCTCCCTCCCTTCCCTGCCCTGCAGCCAGCAGGGTGCGGGTCTGCGAGGGAGTCCCTGCGGGGAACCTTCACCGTGCGTCGCAACCTAGCGGTGTGAGTGTTTCCCGGGAGATTTTGTGGTGGGCCATGGAAGTGGCCCTGGTGGTTTTAAACCAGTTTGTGGAAGGAGGCCGTACTGGCAAGCGTGAGGCAGGACAAGGTGCCAGGGTTCGTCAGGTGAACCCGTGTCCCATCTGGGTGCCTGGCTATGCCGGTAAACGTCGGAGAAGTTTTAGTGGGTATGCCTCTGGACGCTCTCTGACTAGCAGAGACACGACCCAGAGAAAAGCCTCACACTACCCGTCGATCTTCCAGCCGACGGGTGTTGCTTAAGCTGCACCGACCACCGGAGCCGACGTCTGCCCATTGCACATCGGATAGGCGGCATTTCCTCTTCGTCAACAAAAAAAGAAGTGGTTCAGAACGCACCTTCCATAAGGGGGTTCTTGGTTCGAATCCGAGCATGCATCTCTAGATTTTTCAAATCTATGTGCGTATCTCTACCTAGCCCGGCGGTGAGGGAAAACATCGTGACAAAAATGTAATCATTACATACCTCAGTTCTGTGGAACAGTTTACCTATAGGAGTATTTCCCGACGGCTACGACTTAGGGACCGTCAAGAGAAGAGCGTACTCCTTTTTAAAAAGGCCGGCCACGCATTAGCGATCTCTCTGATTTCGCGGATGTTAATGGGCGGCGATGATTGCTTTCCATCGGGTGACTCGCTTGCTCGTTTGTCGCCTCTAGTATAAAAAAAATCATAATTCAGTTAGTTTGGCTCCTCAGTTAGGCGCGACGCCCACACTAGTGTCAAGGCGAGGCGCGAGCGCATAAGCAGCGCGCCGCTTCTAGATTTTCTTAAAAAAATAATCACAGTGCGCTCACATAAGTGCGGAGCCGCGACTCTGCCGCCATTTTGTCATTTCGTTTCGTGCGTATGGGCAAATTAAAATGAGAAGGAAGCATAGCCGCAACTCGACTCTACACACTGCGACTGCGCCGCTCCGCGCCTCGTCGCGCCCTCGCCTCGACTCGACTCTCGTGTGGGCGTCGCGCCTTAAACTGTTGCGAAGGTCAGACGGCAGTCGTTACGTTGTAATTACCAGACTCAAACCCCCTTATTACAAATCGCGAACTAAGTATAGTCCCGGACCAAAACTAGTGTCAGCTCGTTTTAACATTGCGTGTTGGAACGGGATGACGTGAGCTTTAGTACGGTATTAACTTTAAATCGCGATTTGGCTCAAATCCTAAATCATGGTCTAAATCTACCCCGGGCTCCAGAGCCACAGCTTAGGGCGCAACCGGGAATTACTAGCTAAGATGAGGAGGGGGAAGTTGTTTGTTTAGTATAGTCGTTGTAACTCAAGAGTTGCAGAGTTGGAGTTGCGAACATTCAAGATGGTGCGTGTCTTTGCGAACTTGGCTCCTCGATCATCCGTGTTTTTGTTTGCTCTTCGAAATCCACTTCTCAGCGACTACCTAAGTCAAACATTCACTTGGTAACAATATATAAACTTCTGGGGTCTCCTGTCTTTGTTTTGTTTAGGAATCAAGTTTGGTAATGCGTTAATAATTTATTTATCTTTCATATTCAGCTTAAGGCACGGTCGTCTGGCCTCCTGCATACCGTTTTTACCTATAATATCTAAGAAAAAAAATTAAATAAGAATTTATTTCGAGACCCGAAGTCTAAATGAGTAAGTACCAAGGTAACAAACTATGTTAGAAAAATTAGAAAAGAACAAGGATTATCATACAACTTAGCTACTATTTAGTCTATTTAGAAAACAGTTTGAACTCAAAATTTAAAAATATTTATTTCTAAATAAAGACGATCGCTAACGTAAAAAAAGCTTAAAAACCAGTTATGACAGTAATTTATTTGTTTGTTAGTAAATTTACATCTTTGCATTTCCAACATGAGCTTGACAAGATATCGGCTTGACTCGCTGGAAGCTGGCGCATTTTGGAGTGACCCTGCCTCATACGCCAAAGGACGTGGGTTCGATCCCCACCCTGGAAAATTATTCGTGTGATGGACGCTAAACTTGTGTTTGTTCAGTGATGTTGTATGAGTTTATATTTTTATAGAGAAAAAAGTTTTTTAATACAAGTTAGGAACGAAATTGATTTACCCCTCCGCCGTATAACAAACAATTTATCGATGCAAAATATTAGTAATATCAAATAAGTTGTTCATGATTTACGAGGTAAGTTACTTGTAAGTTCCGAAATATCTGAGCAAAAAGGGACAGAGTGGAAGAGGAACAAACGTTGTGATAGGTACGGTACATTACTACTAATAATCCAACCTATGCGGATTCGGCGGCCTCTTAAGGTATAGGGCAATCGATTTTAATTTTTAGCTAATAAACCGGACCTATTTTAAACAACTTTCGGGATTACAATCTTTCGGCAAACACTTAAATTATTTATTAAATAACCATGCACAATAGTTGGGTCCGTTTGTGTACGCGAAAAATTGATTCACGCCAAAAGCGGCAACTTTTGGCGGTAATCCAAAATTCGAGTGCAAAAGCAGACCAAACAGTTAACTATAAGTATTGAATAAATAGTATAGGTGTTTGCGAGGGGTTGTAACCCCGAAATTGTTTAAAATAGATCCGGTTCAGTTGCTAAGAATTAAAATCGATTGGCGTCGCTAGTGTGTCCTACCCGTTAGTGTACCCTTAACGATCAGCCACGTACGCGGGATATTATTATAGTGCTCAAGTATGTGCGCAAACATAAGTGCAATCACTTATTCCCTTATCCACATATTTCAGTGGTACACCATAGTGGCAAGACGGAGGAGGGATCAGAGGCAAGACCTGTGAACGTGATTTCCAAGGCAAGGGGATACAAGACCCCGAAATTGGCTGGCACTGAAAATCTCTTAACAAAAATCAGGTACCATTTTTGACCGAACCAAATCAGGGGTCCCCCAAGTGCAGCTGTCGCTTTAAGACGAGTCTCCAGCGCTAGTATTGATGTTAGTAGAAAAAAAAAACCATTTCAAGGTTAACATCACTTTATTTAAAAATCTATCGAGTTAGTTCTTTAAACGATAAAGTGGTCCATAAAAATAATCCTTGTAGTTAAGAAATGTAATTCAATATCGTCAAAAACGGTCATTTTAGGAGTTATTTCTTAGCGTAGCGAACATGATGATTGTGACATGAATGGCGTGCACAAAATAAATGTTGAATGTCTTGAAATTTTTTCATTTAATCTCTTAAAATAAAAACTAAATGCCAGTGTCAATGGACCGTAAGAGCCCTTAACGTGACGTAGAGAGTTGCTTCGTACCTATCCCTCTGTTTATTATTCACTAATTTTAGTTCAAAGTTGGCCGTGGGCGTCATTCAGGTGGGTTTTAATAGAAACATTATTAGTTTACACATCGGGGGACATGTTCGCGTAAATTTAAATTGTACATGTTAATTTCTTTAATTTTGATACCAGGGTCAAACACATTTTTTTTTACTACCTCTGTCTCTTCTGTGGCCTACATAAGTATATGAAAGAATTCACCAAAATGATTTAGCTTAAACTTTATAATTATTATGTGTAGTTGGTACTAAAATCTATACTATTAAAATAGAGGTAACGCCTCGGCGGGTGACTGACTGACTGATCGATCAACGCACAGCCGAAACTACTGGACCAAAAATCATGAAATTTGAAACATAGGTGGTTTTTATTATGTAGGCGCGCACTAAGAAGAGGTTTTTAAAGAATTAACCCCTAAAGGGGTGAAATAGGGGGTTAACATTAGTATGAAAGTCTTTCATTTTTGATGTTAGAGTTTTGAAAATTCGGATTATGTTTATTTATTAAAAATAAAATTGACCTGTTTCAGTTTTTTTTTCAATTCAACCCCTAAAGGGGTAAAATGAGGGTAGAAACATTGTATGGAAAATTTGTATTTTTTAAAGTTAGAGTCATGAAAATTGGTATTTGGGCTCATCATACAAGTTAAAGAAAAGTTGTTTGAGCATTTTTTTTCCTTCAACCCCAAAGGGGTAAAATGGGGGTTTAAGCGTCGTATGGGAGATTTGTCATATTTAATGCAAGAGTCATGAAAATTGGTATTTGCACTGTTGATACAAAATTAATACGAGTACTTTTAGCATATTTTATATTCCACACCCTAAAAAGGGTGAACGGGGGTTAAAACGCCGTGAGGAAGTTTGGTCATTTTTAATGCTAGAGCCGTGAAAATTGGTGTTTGCACTCTTACGTTCTATCTACCTTAGCTACCTTCTTACCTATAACCTCAGAATTGGTTAGCTACAAATCAAGTTCGTATAGAAAAATACAATTCTAACTTTTTTTAAACTTAAATTACCGTAAGCCAAGGTGCTAAGGGCCACAAATTTGTACTATGTATAAGCGTACGAATCAAGATAAAATTTTATTTTAAATCTGATGTTAAAATTTGAAACGGAAAACTAAAGCCACCATAAAATAATAATTTTAAAAACTAACACTTTTGACTGACAAAAGATCGCTAAAAATGTGTATAGTATAAATATTCCACCACGCTTGGCATATACGAGTATAGTTACGTTTTATTCTATAACATTTTGGTCCACGAGTCCGTCGTGCCCTTATTTGATGTTTTTTTATATTATTATTCATTGAAAGTTTTCCTTCTCTTTTTCGTAAAGGGGATGGGACGTGTGTGTATAGGGCCTCCTTCCATTTATTATATTTTGGTTTTATTGTTAGACTAGCAATCGCAAATGCATAGAATTCGCGTTGCCACATAAATATTTTCCTGCGGAAGTTTATTCCCACCATTTCTTCTCTCCCAGACTTTCTTTTGGATCAAAATTAAAAGAAAGTCATTAGATTTCATATGAAGGTATTTTTTTTGTGGATAATAAGGGTTCTTGAAACTTGAAAGGTAACTTGAAATAACTAGGCATGGTGGGTTTAGATTATATCGCGCAAGTGTATGGCCTTTTTGTTTTGTCTAAGGCGTTAGGTCTATTGGCAGAATTTATCTTATTATAAAAAGTATAAATGAGTGCACTTGTCCAGGAATGGTCTTACTTTTTTTTATGTGATAGGTGGCAGACAAGCAGACGGATCACCTGATATTAAGGGATTGCCGGCGCCCATAGACACCCGACACCATTGGAGTCACAAGTGCGCAGCTAACCTTTAAACCCCCCTTTCTTCCAGATTGGGCCTCCGGTACCCTCACTCACGCCACGCTTTGGCATAAATGGACCAGCTCGACCGGAGTGATACCACGGCCTCACAGAAAACCAGTGTGAAGCAGCATTGTGCTGTGTTTCGCTGCGTGAGTGAGGGTACCGGAGGCCCAATCCGGGGTTGGGGAAAGGGGAGTTTAAAGGTTATGCCCTGTGGCTAGGGGCGTTTAAGAATACTGCCAAGGTTTTCCCGGCCTGTCGTAAGAGGCGACTAAACGGGCTTTCGGAGTACGTGAGCGTATCCACTGCTGAGGAGTGGCTCGCTCAGCATATGACTCCGCGGGAGACGACATTACTGGGTGTCCTGGTAGGTCGCACAGCGTTGAAGGACTGTATTGCGCGAGATAGGGGTGAAGCAGCGAGCGCGATTAGCGGTAGGGTCTAGTTCCGGCTGTGGGGTTTCCGACCGCGATTGCGCGGAGATGGACACCCCAGGGGTTTTAGTTAGGGTTTGAGTCCCACACACCACCTTGTTCCCTACATCTAGCAAGGTGACGGCCATGATGGTTTCCCCTGGGAAAAAGAAAAAGGGGGAGTTTAAAGGTTGGCAGCGCACTTGTGATTTCACTGGTGTTGGTTTTCACGGGTGTCCATGGGCGGAGGCTAGATTAACATTCTGAGTATACTCAAGGCTAAATCTGGATTAAAGTATGTACTCATAAAAGTAAAAGGGTAGACAGGTAAATTAGAAAATGAGTAGATTTCGTCTTCCTTTAATTGGCTTAATTGGCCACTCAAATATTTAATTTAGACTGGAGTGAGCAATTAGGTGAGTTATCTATCTATATACATCCAAGGCACGTATACATGTTTCGCCTATTGATGGAGGTCGGAGAATCTCGGGCGTAATACCTCAAAGATCATTTATAGTTTGCAACTATCGCTAAACTTTACTACCTAGGTATCTGATAAGTGAAACCGTCCTACGGGGATTTGAGTAATATGTCTACTAAGTTACATCACAAGTATATATTGGAGGATACTATATCGTCATGAGAGGCGATGGTTGCTCATTGAATTGAAGAATCCGAATACAAGCACGCGCCTCTGCATGCATGCGTGGAGCAAGTCCGGTTTGGACTCCAGCAAGCTTTATTTATCGGAAAGTGATGATAGATAAAAATATTTCATATATAAAATCCGTACTAAGTAGCTTAATCACTTGTGTTACAGATATCAGACAACAGAGGAACACAAATATATATTTAAATACATATATTACACCCAGACACCGAAAAAACACAAGTGTTCATCGCACGAATGTTTGTCCAGGGTGGGGATTGAACCCACGACCTTTGGCGTAAGAGGCAGGGTCACTACCAATTGCGCCATCCGCTCAGTCAAAATTATAAGGGCTTTACAAAATATTTCGTGAATTCCAAAAGAGTATTTAATACTAGAGTAATACGTTTTATTCTTCAACATCCTTTATTACGTTACAAATTGTAAAATGAAGTTGCGATTCAGACGATGTTTTTAAGTTGACAAACATTTTTATTTCTCTTACATTTTTAGGGCTTTCCAAAATGATGTGGATGCCAAACGTGTATTTATTCTTCAACAACCGCTTCCAAAATTGCGTTGGGAACAGAATTGTAATATCAGAGGCATTGTTTAATTATGAACCAGTTACTTATGAATGCAGCGGCGGTCCGGACTGCAGCGGGCTGTATAATCAAAATTATCTTCCAAAACAGATGGTTTATTAATGACTTAATGAATGAATCTACTAGATTAACAGTGGCAGGCAGATTTGGCTGCCATAGCGCGGTAGGAGCAGTTACAGATTATAAAACATAGGCAGAGACAGACAGAGTTATAAAAGCGAAGAAAAATATGTAATAATACCTACCCTTACCTATCTGGTATTTTGATTGAAACAAAATGAGCACTTGAAAGATAGTAGCTAGCTTGGAACTAAATTGGTCTATATAACATTTTTGGCGAATTCCGTCTGCGTTATCTACGTTCCGTCTTTTATACGTTTTTGAGTCACTAAATCAAGGTAAAAGTGGCCTGTGTCACATATGAAACCGTATGCGGTTATTAAAAACTCATTTGTAGGATCGTTGACCGTGGGAGAGCCACGCTTCGGCATGAATGGGCCGACTCTACCGGAGTGATACCACGGCCTAACAGAAAACCAGCGTGAAGCAGCACTGTGTTGTGTTTCGCTGCATGTGTGAAGGGTACCGGAGGCCCGATCCGGGGGAGAGGGGGGTTTGTAGGTTGGCAGCGCACTTGCATCTCCACTGGTGTCGCGGGTGTCCATGGGCGGCGGCAATCGCTTACCATCAGGTGATCCGTCTGCTCGTCTGCCACCTATAACATAAAAAAAGAAATCGTAGACACCATATTTTAAAGGAATAAACGATACTATTCTATTCTATTCTACCACTTTAGTTCCAGGCTAACCGATAACGTTTTATGAGACAGGGGGCAGACGAGCTGACTTAGCTAGACTGGACTTGCCCTAAATGTCTATTAATGCCTATTTCTTAATTTGGTTTGTATTTTGTGCAATAAAGTAGGCCTAAATACCTTAATACCTATCTACTTACACTTTCCGATTTATTAAGTCTAATGTGCGTATTTGATCAACGTTTTATCTCGGAAATTAGAAAAACATTGTGAAGTCAATATCTGGTAATTTCTCTAATTTGTAGATGGACCCAGAATTGTTAGATAATTTTAAACGTTTAGCGATGATCCATTTAGGCCAACTCCATTCCCCATCCAAGGGTTGTGATAGTCAGACGGCAGTAATTGCTTCAATGTAGCTACTGGATTAGCCAGACATGGGATTGAGCACGCTAGCACATACGCTATGTTGTTTACAGGTGTTAGGTACTAAATATTACTGAGAGAGAGTGAGCAAACGCTCAGCTCTAAACCAAAATGTAATGAATACACAAAATAATAATAAACAAAAAAAGGCACGGACTACGAGTCTCTGGACGAATCTTTTATTTAAAAAAAAGAATTTATCTGGCAGTATTATTTTTTATAATGGCACAGTACAGTTTAAATGTGGGAGAGCCACGCTTAGGCATGAATGGGCCAGCTCGACCGGAGTGATACCACTGCCTCACAGAAGACCGGCGTGAAGCAGCGCCTGCGCTGTGTTTCGCCGTGTGAGTGAGGTTACCGGAGGCCCAATGGGGGGAAGGGGAAAAGGTTGGCAGCGCACTTGTGACTCCACTGGTGTTGCGGGTGTCGGGTGTCGGGTGCCATCAGGTGATCCGTCTGCTCGTCTGCCACCTCTCATATAAAAAAAAAGTACATTGGCGCACCTTCCAGCTAGGGATGGGCACATCCCTAATACACCAATATTTTTAATCGTTTACATCCCGAAAACCTCATATTAGGTATCGTGAATAAAGTCCATTTAGCGTGTTAGATCAATAAATCAAGCGAAAAAAAACAGCTGTTGCATATGACGGCGGCGTCGTCGTACAATTCGCCTGTCATGGATTCAGCTGCTAAACATGTGAACGGCAAGTGCACCGAGCTCCCCGCTCCGCGCGCCCGCTACCTGACGCATCGTTCGATCCCCACTCTCCCCACCGCTCGACTTGTTTTGAAACGGGTATAAAAGCCACTGCACGGCGGGCGGACGGCAGGCTTGGCTCTGGCGTGGCTCGGTGCGCTAGTTGTACCTTGCCGCTTATCCTAGACGATTAAATAATTAATTTCGAATTAATTATTATTACAATTAATGATTAGATGAATTAATCGTTAATTTGAAGTACAATTATAGCTCTAATTAAGTTAGCGCTAAGCAGATTTTGATAAGAAATATAAGGTTCAAAATCATAAGGATTTTCATTACGATGTCTGACCCCCGCCTCCCGACACATATATTATTGCCAGGTGGATATTCAATTTTGTATGGAACAGCTGATTTTTTTCGTAAACGATAAAAAATACGGTGTATACATTTTCTTCGAAGCCTGACGGTTAACAAAGGGATAGCCTATGTTGCCATCATAACGGACGCCATGGCACATCAGCACTGCAATTACACGGCATCACATTCTTTGGCACTGCCATATTGAGCCGCGAGCACTTCACGCTTCGTTTGGAGTTCATATTGACAGGAGTATCGGTAAAGAGTGGTTATTCTCTCATTCATCATCATCATCCCATCTAAGTCCCCACTGCTGGGGCACGGGCCTCCCTCAATCACATGAGGGGTAATTGCCATACTCACCACGCTTGGCAGACGGGTTGGCGTGGGATTTGATATAAATGCAGAGTTTTCCTTCTCAGGGTGCTGATGATCATGCCAGCAGCTTTACCTTAGTCGCCTTTTACGACACCTCGGTAAGAGTGAGGGTGGCCTATTCTACTCTGCCGGGGACCACACGGCGTCTCATTAATGGGAAGAAAGAATATGGCTATCTTGATCCCTTATCATACAATATACTTACTATTGTTATCATTGCTCTTGATACGCTTTAGAGATAATATTATCCAGCAGGTTATTAGAATATTTGTGCTTCTGACATTGCTTTGTGTGTTCAGTTCACTCGTAGTTTATGCCACTGATTAACAACTGCTCAGTTAGCCAGCGATTGTTAGTGGTATTCATGAGGCACATTAGATTCATTGTGTGAGCACACTAGCAATTAACGTTATTGCTTGTTGATTAGATATCTTGATATAATTAATTGACACGTGATTGCGGAGATCGCATCGGCAGAAAGCTGACGTTACAGGTAGCGTGCGAGTGGAATGCATTGTTCAGGAATGCGATAGTCTCGTGATCTGAAAATGACAACAAAGAATAAATTGATTGTATAAAAATGATGCATCTGATTTTTGTTGAATATCTCTTTGTTGAAGGCAAAAGAGAGGGCGGCAGGACATCAATGCGCTGGACCGATCAGGTAAAAACTGCTCTCAGTGATCCACTCCACGAATGTACTAGAAAAGCATTTCTGCGTTAGGAGTGACGAAGTATTGAACGCTGATGTGACGACCACTCTGCCAAGAGTGTGACGGCAAAGAAGAATACATAGGTATCTATCTCAAGTTACTAGTTACATTTATGACATACACAGTTCACAGAGGTCACAATCAATACTGGGGTTTATACCTAGTGGCAGTCAACTCCAAAAATATGTATACACTTTAGGACGTTGTCACAATATATAATATAAGAAAGTAGACCTCTACTTTCTTATAGGTAAGTATTGTGACAAGGTCCTAAAGTGTATACATATTTTTGGAGTTGACTGTACATGGATGATGCCCGAAAATAATTGCTAAGAGAAAATTAGTAAAAATAATATCTTCCAACCGATTACGGATATGACTCCCAATCTCGACGATCGGTCAGGTCCGCAGGATATAGTGCGCGAGTGTGTGCACAAACACAAGTGCACTCTCTATTCCTTTACTCTCATAATCTTCCAATTGGAATAAATAGATCCAGTTTAGAAGTTAAACAATTAAATTGATTGGCGTCGCTAGTGTGCGGAACCCGTTTCCTTAAAACAGTTTTAAAATATGAAACTCTTATTCTTACTTTTAAAGAATATATCGTTTGAGTTACAGTGTGCTCATTCAAGCGAGCGAAATATCGCGATATTTTGTGTAATAAAGTGCCATGAAATGAGAAATGGTTTATGATACGGCTATTCTATATCAAATGGCTTGTCGAATGGACAAATTCCTTTATAACTGGCTTCTGTAGCGCATATCTGACCTGGACATCGTAAATCAAAAGTACCTAGTTACGCCAAGATACTGGAAACGAATCGTTCGCCTTATTGTATTGTCAAATACAGGGTGGAAAAAACATCGGGTCCTGCGGGAAATAAGCTCGAAGCCTTTAGTTATCACATGTATTTAAAGGACACATTCCTTTTCTTTTAGGAAATAAAATGTATTGCGTTTAAAGTTTTTTGATTGTCCTGCATGGAACAAATAAAAGCGTTTTTTAGGGTTCCGTAGCCAATTGGCAAAGAACGGAACACTTATAGATACGTCATATCTGTCCGTCTGTCCGTCCGCCCGTACGTCACAGCCACTTTTCTCCGAAACTATAAGAACTATACTATTGAAACTTGGTAAATAGATGTATTTTGTTAACTGCATTACGATTTTTACACAAAAATTGGGAAAAATTAAAAAAATGGCGGGGGGGGGGGGGGGGGTATGGAGACCATACTTGAAACTGAAACTCTTTTTTTTTTCATCAAACTTATAGGTACGTGTGGGGTCTATAGATAGGTCTTTAAAAATGAAAAATGATGTTGAGGTTTTTAACATATTTTTTTTCTAAACACAATACTTTGCGCAAGAGACGCTCCCAAAGTGGTAAATTGTGTGTGTCCCCCTCTAACTTCTATAATAAATAAATTATAAAACTAAAAAAAAATATGATGTACATAATCATGAAAACTAACAACGAAAATGGGTTTGAAATAGATATAGTGAGTAGTTTTTTTTAATACGTAATAAACCATAAACCGCAATTTACCTTCCATATATCTTACTTGCTGCTACGGAACCCTTCATGGGCGAGTCCGA
The DNA here is from genome assembly GCA_019059595.1 of Marasmia exigua. Lineage (NCBI taxonomy): Eukaryota > Metazoa > Arthropoda > Insecta > Lepidoptera > Crambidae > Marasmia > Marasmia exigua. Next base: position 13,538,872 of record CM032473.1, read on the forward strand.
CTCGCACTTGGCCGGGTTTTTTTTTAATAACTTAAATATTCAGTTCTATCTAGTCATAGGCTTATTTGTAACTTATTTCCACTACTACTAGTTGTAAAACGATATAAATCGTTCTTATATAAAATCAAACTCTTATGCAAATATTACATTTACATCTTTACCTAGGAAAATTGATTCTTTATTGAAAAGAATTTTATTGGAGTCGGCGTCATCCTTATATCAAATTTGGCCAAAACCAATATTACACAAATCATTGGAATAGCCCCCAAATTCAATTAAGTCCCAATTGAAAAGGAGCGATTCATTTACGATATTATTATTCTTGTTTTGATGAAAATATTCGATTCAAAGGCATAAACTTGTAAAGACCCAACTTGACATGGTGTGACGACGGTAGAAATGTCTGTATTGACATTTATTGACTTCATTTGATTGTCCATAATATTTTATAAATAACTATATTTCTATGCTCTCTCTCATCTCTCTCATCTAAGCGTGTTATATTTGAGTGATTTGGGGAGTCTTTACAAAAGAGAAATTACAAAAAAGTGGCTGCCGTCTGACAGGGGAAACCAGATGAAGTGAATTATGGTTACACGTTTCTGAAACTATCACTACGCCGTCCTCTTTATGCTGAGCGAACAGTAATAGTGGATACTCAAGTAACTGTAGTCTTCGTCTCAGCGCATTCGCGGGCGGATACCCCACAGCCGGGACTGGTGGCTTAATTTGAAGCTGGGATGGCTTGTACGAAAACGTAACGAATGAGAATGTACCTGTCGCATCCAAACAAAGGAGACACACAGCGCGTGGGAAAGACAGGGAAACTTCGATTCTGTCGTAACGTGTGCTTTGAATTAGGCCCTCTGAACCGTACCGCAAGTCACACTCGCAGCTTCACCCTTATATTATTTGATAGAAATGGGGTGAGCCCTGCGTCTCATAGCCACTGCGACCAGTAGATGATCTATTGTGGCAGCCTCGTAACCTATTACAGCACCTCATGTAGCTCCAGTTCCAGGATAAACCCGAGAATGGAGCTGATGGGGGAGCTCTTGATCTTGAGCTTCACCCTTACTTGGAAACATATTTCCGCACCAAGCTTGACAACCTACCGAAACCCAACATACCCATACTGGCAAACTGTGGGGATGAAATTGAAAGAAATCAGTTGGACAAGACTATAAATCCAATTAATCAAATGTGCTTACAGAGTCCATTGTATCTCTAGATTGCTTTTGTTAAAATCTTCGGTTAAAATCTAGCTCAAACATATGTTATTGTTTATATTCTACGAAAATAATTCAGTATTATTTTCCGTCAAAAGTAGCCAAGTGCTGTTCAAATTCAGAATCAACCTTATTTCTGTTTTTTTTAACATTATTTAACGGGAACTTTAAGAAATATGTAGAGAATAAAAAAACATTGGGAAAATTCCGTACAACACGAAAGCAGACTTCGTCTTCCTCGAAAACCTAAAATTCCAGGACCAGAGGAATGAATTGGAAATAAGCCAATGCACTTTACAAAGTGCTGTACTATGACTGATGACATTCGGTTTGTTCTCCAAGAACCTATGAATTTTCTGAATTTCTGAGATTTATAATAGTCCGAATTGGATGGTTTGGTATCTACCGTACTTTTATGCTTACGATTGAGAAACAGTCAGCATCAAAATTATCTCAATCTTTAGCGTTCAAACCATAGATTAAGGTAATAATACTCTGGTTCCAGTCTAACAATTAGACAAAAAACAACTGTATGACAGTATACGCCAAAGAGCATTTTCATTTGTTTTTCGAGAACAAATGAAAGTATACGCCTTGAGGTATTGTACTGAAAGTGATGTTTATCATTTTTCTGTCAGTGGGAGAGCCACGCTTCGGCATGAATGGGCCGGCTCGACCGGAGTAATACCACTTCCTCACAGAAAACCGGCGTGAAGCAGTGCATACGCTATGTTTCGCTGCGTGAGTGAGGGCAGAGGAGGCCCAATCCAGGGGAAGGGGGTTAAAAGGTAAGCAGCGTACTTGTGACACCACTGGTGGTGCAGGTGTCCATGGGCGGCGGTAATCGCTTACCTACAGGTGATCCGTCGGCTCGTCTGATACCTATATCATAATAAAAAGAGTAATTTGTGGTCGATTTAATTAATTTTGATTCTGTCGGTACCTACCATGATTATGGTATGAAATTTCCGCATTATTTATCTTCGCTAATGTAGCTTGCATCGAGGCAAATTTCCTAACCCCGGCTTACACCGCCAGTAATATAATGGATTTTGAATGGGTACCCATTACAACAACAAAAAGTACTTTACTACGTCATTCATATCAATTACGGTTTGAATGTGCGTAATGTCATTTGGTTACCGACCGACATAGAAGGTTTTGCATTGGCTAATTTGAGACCCAAAACGGTAATCACATTATAACAGTCGGCCACTTTCCCCGTGTGACGTTAAATAGGAATTGGCCAAAATTGATGGAAGAGTTAAGATACTCATTGATTTTCAATACTTTATGTCGCCTGGTATTTTGGAACCTGAAATTCTCAAGTGAAAGCTGGAAGTAGATAGGTACATTCAACAGTAAAAGTTGATGCACACTTTTCGCAGCTAGTGATTCTTATGCTCTTCGGAATAAGAACTACAAACTGTACAGTCAGCATCAAAATATTCTTAGACTTCAAGCCTGCCCAAAACATCTTAGCATTTCATAAAACACAACTGTAAATCAGTATGTGGTCCAGTAGCCATTATAGTAGCGATGACTTGATTTCTATGATGGAGACCTTTGCACTGCAGTGGGACAGTAAAGAGGCATCCTGAACAATACTGTATTATTGCGGAATATCTCATAGCGTCTTTGAATTTTCATTTTTTGTTCGAGAACAAATGAAAACAAATGAAAGTACACCTTGAAGTATTATCGTAATCGGTGGGAGGATTTTATTATTAATAATCCAGAGTGGAATCGAACATTTCAAACCTGTGACCTGGTGACCTTCAAGAAAAGGGTTTATTCCTTTCTTAAGAGCTGGCAACGCATATGTGATACCTCAGGTGTTGCAGAAGTCCATGTTTGTCCGCTATAGTTAAAAAAAAAATAAAAAAAATTGACGTATGAAGCGCCATCAGACAGTCGATTTTTTCCCCCACTGTCAGACGTGTTGGAAAATTTGATATATTTAAAAATACAGATTACAACATCAAAACTTGTAGCCATGATAGCTCAGCTTAACACATCGCACTGCTTCATTCGAAATTTCATATCACAACCGAGTCCATCCGGTTATATTACGAAAAAACACACCAAACCGCGACATTTCCGCCCGTTCAAGACTCGTATTGACGCTCCCTGTAAATATTTACCCGGGCTATATTGGTTTTATAGGCTATCGTGGTGGCCGACTCTCAGAATTCCTCCGTAGGGATAAATAACCTGCCTCTTTTAGTGATGTAAAGGTAGGTTATCGATAGACAAGAAAGAAAGACATATACATAATACATTTCTTTATTTGTACACCACATTACATTATTATATTAAACACAAACAAAAAATAATAAGTGAGGTTGTTGACCAAGAGGTTTTGAGCAACAGAACGTGTGTAACCAAAGCACTAGTATAGTATATTATAGTAATTTCAAATGAAACAATAGAATTCAAGGACACTGAAGTTTTGAAAAATCTTGGTTTTAAAAACAAATATCAAAAAATTTGGTCATTATAATCGCTCTACAACTTCGTTTTTATTACACTGATTTTGATAAGTACTTAAAAGCATCGACAGTCTTATGTATGTACCATCAGTCAGTGAAATGATTTTATAGAAGCAGTAAGATGGTGGAAGAATAAGAATAAATATCGATAAATACACAAAACCGCAACCCCTAAGTAAGAAACTGCTTTTGCTAAACTGCATTTCTTTTTGATATTGTTATCATTTATCTATCACGATAGTTATGATATCTGATAGACGAAAGCAGTGCAGCATGTAAGAAAAGTCTACAAGACGAGATGAAAATGTAGATAAACGGAATGTTACCCAGTTACATTTCAATAGTGAGTGACTTTGTCAAATATGGACGACAAGCGAGTAGGTAATCCAAAATGTATTTGCTGCTGCCGAAAAAATGAGACACTAAAACGCATGAAAAAAAAATCGGCGCCTAATCCCTGTTGAATAATTATATGTTGTAGTACTAGATGGTATTGGGCGATGGAACCTTTATTTGAGTGTAAGTACTGTTATAAAATGAAGTGTTAAAATATTATATCACACCTTTTAGTTTGTGGTTTTTGAAGGCGGTATGTTTTTCGTAGTGTGGCGTACAGAAAAGGAGGTACCGGTAAGAGGGTTAAAATCTTAGATTAAATCATTAATCTATGGCCGAAACGTCAGAAAAAGTAGGAACGTCAAAGAAACACTTTTCTATTTATAAAGGCGCCTAAGCGGCAAGGAGGTCTGTCCACGACACGTAGAATTTTATTTTATTCAAATTACTTTCGTTCTTCCTTCTCTGGGTGCTGATGATCATGCCAGCAGCTTTACCTTAGTCGCCTTTTACGACACCTCGCCAACCCGTCTGCCAAGCGTGGTGAGTATGGCAATTACCCCTCATGTGATTGAGGGAGGCCCGTGCCCCAGCAGTGGGGACTTAAATGGGCTGATGATGATGATGATGACTTTCGTTCTATGGAGCTTATAAGTTTTTGCGGGCCAATTTATTTATACTAACACAGTTTTATCATTAGGAAGCTTATCTTTTTAGTATCCAACAAGAACTAATGAATCAAAGAAAATCAAAGGAATTAAGTATGTATTGTATGTGGTGAACAAAATGCGTAATTTATATATATATTTTTTCTAAATCTGTCTCAAAATTGTATTAAGTAGATGATATTTGAATGTTAATACATATACTACTCTATGAAAATAACTTTATTTATTTCAATAAGTCACAGAGTCCATAGGTGTTAGTAACAATACTACCTTACAAACTATGTTAGTACATGTTTATTATCAGTATCAGAACATTAAAAAACTTTAAAGTATCTAGACGGGAATTAACACGATATTTATTATGTGAAACAACATTGTGTACTCACATATTGGCCAATATGTGAGTACACAATTGTTTCACATGATAAATATCGTGTTAATTCCCGTCTAGATACTTTATATAATTATAATGCAACGCGAAAATCTGAAAAACTATTTAAACACTTCCATTACTTAATAAATAAACTTAATAATTATAAAATGAAAATTGTAAAGTAACTTATAATAATAATAATAGTATTTTATTTTTCCACAAAAACGGCACGGCACTTCATAATTAATTGTGAAAATAACTACAAAATATGTAAATGTCCACCCAATGAATGAGATGTAAGCTTAGACAATATAACACTGTCTAAGGATGTAACATTGGAGTTATTAAGGTGAAAGGTATACACTAGCGACGCCAATTGATTTTAATTGTTAGCTACTAAACCAGATCTATTTTAAACAACTTGGGGGCTTCAGTCACTTCAAAAACACCTTTACTATTTATTTAATAGTTATAGTTAGCTAGGTATTTGATCTGGTTTTGCACTCGAATTTTGAATTACCGCCAAAAGTGTCCGCTTTTGGCGTGAATCAATTTTTTAGTACAAAAACAGACCTAACATTTGGGCATGGTTATTAAATAAATAGTATAAGTGTTTGCCGAGAGACTCAATCCCCGTAATTATCCTTACTAATATTATAAAGGCGAAAGTTTGTTTGGATGGATGTATGGATGGATGTTTGTTCCTCTTTCACGCAAAAACTACTAAACGGATTTTAATGAAACTTTACAGTAATGTAGCTTATAGATCAGAATAACACATAGGCTATAATTTATAAAGATATCTATAAGACCTTGCTTTTATTCGAATTACACGCAGACGAAGTCGCGGGCAAAAGCTAGTTTAATATATATTTGTTTTGGTAGCTAACAATTAAAATCCATTGGCGTCGCTAGTCTGCCATACCCGTCGCCTTAAATGTCGCGTTCAAATATTCTAACGCTTTGGATTGATGAGCGCACTGCGTATTGAGCAAAGACTTTTTATTATATACCCACATGTTTATTTCTACACTAATATTATAACGAGGAAATATTTGTATTTTTGTATGTTTGTAATGAATAAACTCAAAAACTACTGGACCGATTGCAATAATTTTTACACCATTAGAAAGCTGCATTATTCAGAAGTAACATAGGCTATATTTTATCCCGGTACGGGAAGTAGTTCCCTCGGGACGCGGGTGAAACCGCGTGAAACAGCTAGTCCTTTATAAGTGAATAATGTTATTCTTTTAGAGATTTTCCTAAATCGTCTAATCGTAAATTAAAGGTCTTTGAGAAGTAATTAGGAAGTTTATCCGTACATAATATATAACACCTGTCAGAATTGTTCCTTTGTGAAGAGTCGTCGCTGTCAAAACGGGAATTATGTAATCCTGGTTGAGTGTTGAATTACTAATTTATTCCTCCAGGCTTTGCTTTTTCCTTAATGACTCTTCCTCATCTTAGCGTGTAATTCTCAGTTGCGTCTAAAGCTGTCGCTCTGGAGCTCGGGGTACGCTTGGACCATGCTTCTTAATTTGAGGAGTCTGGAAATTACAATGAAGCGACTGCCGTTTGACCTTCGCAACCCTTTAACAGGGGAACCAGACCAACGGAATCATAGTAACGCGTTTCAAAAACTGTTCGAAACGAGCCACCTCACCACCCAATAGGGTGGTGAGGGAAAACATCGTGAGAAAACCATTAGCTTATTAGCTAATGGTAGAAATTCGCACATATATTTGAAAAAATCCAGAGGTGTATGAATTGGATTTGAACCCGGTCTCCCCCGTATGGCAGGCACGTTCATAACCACTGAGCTACCATCGTTCGCATGTTTACTTAATTACTAATATGAATAAAGTTACGAGTAAAATTACATTACGCTGTCATTTTTGGTACATGCCAATCTTTTTAATTAAATACAAAAAGTTAAAATTATTTTGGGAGTAAAGCGTTCGTTAAAATGCACCGACCGTTAGCTCAAACGAATCATCTACGAGGCCTAAAGCTATATAAACAAGCTCGTATATATCCCTGGCAAAACGTATTTTTCAAAAGATTGGAACATTTGCATCTGGATCAATGCAGAGATGCGGAAGAGTGAAACGCTTCATTTGGAACATCGACTCTCAGATAGATCCGTGATTCATTACGCTCATTCGGATCATTCGGCTTACTCGGATTATTCAGCTCATTTGGATCATTCGACTCATCGGATCATTCTGCTCATTCGGATTATTCGACTCACTCGGACCATTCACCTCATTCGGATCATTCAGTTCACTGTGACTCGCGATCCATTTGAGTCGAATGATACATTCGGAGCGAACATAGAGATTCGGAACAGTGTATCATTTGGCTGAGTTGGATCACTGAGTCATTTCTGTAAAGAGTTACACACGTCTACTCGTATACATACATATTCCTCGGTTTTGAGAAGTATGCTGAACAGCAATTTTAAACATAAAAACTTAAATTGACTGGGAGCGAATTGATCTATGTGATAGCAATATACAATATGGTACCTAAAAACAGTGCACACGCACATATTGTACACACTTTCGTCACCTTCGAAGAGCTCAGAGTTGATTAATGAAGTAAAAACAACCAGCGACTATTCACATTTGTTTGTGGTAACTTCCCATGATATCTTGATTTGAAGGTGGCTAAAATAGTATTTTTATGTATCTTACTTTCGTAATTGTGTAAAGCTTAATTTTGTTTTTATATTTTCGTCGTAATATCTACATATATAACAAAGACGTTATCAGACGGGTTGTCCACTTAGATTAAATCATTGATTTAATCTAAGGTTGTGCTAGATGTCAATATTGAAATTAGACTCCACAAACCACATAGCGAAGTCACTTCGGAAGTCACAACGTCTATTGAACAAACTATCAATATTCAATGAGAAAAAACACAAGAATAAAAACTGAAACGCGGCAGGTTCAACACAGCGATGGTATTGTACATTTTTCTGCATTCGGTCACTACGCGGTCCCACAATCTGTTCTGGTTTAGAACCATCGAACATATCAGTCCCAAATCAAATGTAAACACTATCATAATTAAGAAAAACACACGCCGAATTGCTCCGAATCTATCACGGTTCCCGCGTGACTCCTTTTATTTTTGGTTGAATTCTACCTTTGAAGGAAAATCAAAGGGTACAGAGCCCATACAACCATCGTTTGTAATTTCCTATAATATAATTGTCTGTAATATTTTGGTCTTTATTTTAGCTGAAAATTATAAACTGAAAAATTCACGTTGGAAATGCTGAAAATAAAATATAAAATAATTTTATTTACAGCATTTCCAGCGTGACTTTTTGGCTGGCTGAGGCTGAAACCATGTCTTTTATATTTTTTATCATTATTTTAGATGGAAATTGTAAGTCAAGAATATAATTAAATAATTATATACGAATTATCAGAAAGCAACTCCTAACAGTGTTGTTAGGAGTTTCTTTCTGATAATCCTCAAACATTTAGATTAAACGTAAATGTCAGTCAAAATTTAGTTTGTTTTGTTTAATATATGTCTCCAATAGCAGAAACAATAAAGCCATAAAGGGGTTTAAAACAGTCAAGAGAGCGCGGGGTATTTTCAGAAATAACTGCTCCAGGAGGCGGTCTTTGAGAAGAATCATGGCCAAAGCAAAATTACTACACTCAAAGAAAATATGATCCTGAGTTTGATCATTTGAGTTGCAGTAGTTGCAAGCAGGTGAAGACACAATATTGATCTTATGAAGGTGAGCGTTGAATCGACAATGTCGAGAGATAATGGTAAAGAATTTCCTTTAAGTACCTATAATGAGACCCTTAGTAAACCATGGCTTTGATATTTTTTTATTATTTTATCTACCGCGTGTCTCCAATCCAAACGTCAAATTGACAGCACGCTAAAATCGAAATAACTGGCAAATATGGGTAAATGAAAATGAAATATGGCAACACTTAAAACGCCACGACAAATCGCTGTAATTTTTATACAGATACGGGTAGCGCCATCTGTTATCACTATAGAGAAACCGACTGACTAATGTCATTGGAAAACTCCTCATTTATAATAATGTATTACATGTATTACGTCGACTATGTCTTTATTTTTTTATACCTACACAAACTAATTACATTTACATTACACCTTATTTTCATTACTGTGTTCCTTCGTTTTTATGTTACTTGGAGACTTTATGTTATTAATATTGTTTTTCTTTGGTTCTATTGTAACTATTTTCTTTGTTTTGTCTTTCTTCCTCTTGTATGTATTTGTACACGTACGTCGCCCAAGGCTCCGCCTGAAAACCAGCGCTGCAGCGGCTTCGGCCACTGTAGCAACAGAATTGTTGGCTACAGAATTTGTTCTATTTATGTATTTATGTCATTTGGGTTTAAATTTGTATTCTGTGGCAAACAAAGATATCTTTATCTTTATCTTTATCAATGGAAATAATCGATAAGTATGCCATCACTGTATTGACTCCACCCAAGTAAGTCCTTTGACGTTTCTAAACATGATAGAGGGCGGCACTGTGCTGACGCTTTCGACATATAATATAACTTTAGTCACGGATTTATAATAATAATTGAAGAATAAGTTAATACCGTAATATATATGGGTTTACCATTTCAAGATTAGAGTCGGTGTTAAAATACGTTTTGTAATAAGAAGCCCAGCCAATTATATATTAATTGAGCGCCGTAATTTGTACCTACATAGGTACCGTGCAAAATAAAATGTACAATCCGAGAAAGTGCGAACCGACCCTTATTATCTTTTTTTTGGTTTCGCAGGGGGAATGCCGCCGGTCCAAAGATGAGCTGACTACCTTATACATATCAGACCACTGAGGGCGGTCGGGCTATGTGGGGCGGGGGCGGTTGGGTCCTTTGGCGGGGGCTTTTCCTAAAAAGTAGCCAGGCAAAAGGCATACTAAGCCCCTGCGGTTCTCCCTCATCGCCCATATTGGGGAATATCATGATAATACAGTCGAAGCCTGCCTCCACAATATTCCCCGGGCGGATGCCCGATTGTTGGGCGGGCAAGGCGGTTCCTTCCCCGGATGTGCCGGAAGAGGGGATAGGGACAGCCGGGAGAACTGAGCCGTCCCAATCGGGTAGCAGAGGGAGCCTGTGCAATGCCGGTACTGGTACCTCGTACCATGTACCCCGTACCGCACCAGCGGGCTCCCTCGGCGGAGAGGGGGGAGACGCGCATCTGTTCGGCGTCTCCTCCCCCTCCACATCCTATTCCTTATTATCTGGGGTGAGATAGAAATATTGTGTTCTCTCTCGCTCAAACTCTTTAATAAGAAAAACCGTAATGCAAGACAAGCATATTTCAATGAACCATTTTTATTGGAGGCTATGCTATGTCATGCCATGCCATTTTTTTCTTTCAATTTGATATACACAACATGCTATATTGTTAAAAAGTTTCTTATCACCTACGTAAATTTCACGTAGACAGACACCACGTATTATGTTACTCTTCTTTCTACTCTTGGTTCTTTTGACCATGGGAAAGCTACGCTTCGGCATGAATGGGCCAGCTCGACCGGAGTGATACTACAGCCTCTCAGAAAACCGGCGTGAATCAGCACTGGGTACCGGAGGCCCATCCCCCTGGTTTCCGGGGGAATTGGGGGTTTAAAGGTTGGCAGCGCACTTGTGACTCCACTGGTGTAGCGGGTGTCCATGGATGGCGGCAATCGCTAACTATCAGGTGATCTGCTTGTCTGCCACCTATCACATAAAAGGTGACGGGTAGGGCACACTAGCGACGCCAATCGATTTTAATTTTTAGCCACTAAACAGGATCTATTTTAAACAATTTATTAAATAACCATGCACACATGTTGGGTCCATTTTTGTACGCGAAAAATTAATTCACGCTAAAAGTGGCCGTTTTTGGCGGTGCCCTAGTAGTATCAGCCTATAAACTGTCCCACTGCAGGGCAAAGGACCTCCATCATAGAAATCAAGTTTTCGCTACTATGATTGGATTAGGCTTAATCACCACGCTTGCCTAATGCAAATTGGTGATCACAAACCCGAGCTATGTTCGAAAAATTCGAGACATACTTTTCGCTCGACCCGGGAATTGAACCCAGGACCTCGAGATCACGGCCCGGTACTTTAACCACTAGACCAACAGGGCGTTCGCGGTGCCCTACCCGTCACCTTAATAACTCCCGCTAAGTGACCGCCACGTAATGAATATCTTTACAAACACGAAGTTGGAAGGAACAGCTCTCACTATAAAGGGTTCTGTACTGGAGCTATTTAGCAAGAACTACAGACGCTTGTAGATACTGCTTAGAGTTAGTTAAGTACTCAAACAACCTCTTAGTCCTATACGGAACGCTAAGATCAAAGGACGAAAGTCTTTGATATAGCTCGCTGAAGTAGTAGTGGGCTTGTCTCTATAGCTATAGCGAATGCAATCTCGATAAATCGAGATCATGCGCCTTAGTCATAGGGTCGAGATCTTGCTTAGATTTCGATTTTACCGTGGGAGAGTTGTGGCTCTGGACTGATGTGCCCAGAGTCACAACTCAGCGAAGATGGTCTTTCTCTTTTTTACGTTAGAATAACCATACAAATTTGGCAATCTCTTAGTCCTATACGGAACGCTAAGATCAAAGGACGAAAGCCTTTGATATAGCTCGCTGAAGTAGTAGTGGGCTTGTCTCGTTACTATAGCTATAGCGAATGCAATCTCGACAAATCGAGATCATGCGCCTTAGTCATAGGGTCGAGATCTTGCTTAGATTTCGGTTTTACCGTGGGAGAGCCACAACGGCCTCACAGAAAAAAGGCATGAAGCAAGATGGTCTTTCTTTTTTTTTACGTTAGAATAATCATACAAATTTGGCAACTTCTTAGTCCTATACGGAACGCTAAGATCAAAGGACTAAAGTCTTTGATATATCTCGCTGAAGTAGTAGTGGGCTTGTCTCGTTACTATAGCTATAGCGAATGCAATCTCGACAAATCGAGATCATGCGCCTTAGTCATAGGGTCGAGATATTGCTTAGATTTCGATTTTACCGTGGGACAGCCACAACGGCCTCACAGAAAAAAGGCATGAAGCAATATTGTCGTTCTTTTTTTTTTACGTTAGAATAGCCATACGAATTTGGCCACAATCTCACCTGATGGTAAGTGATGATGTGGCCGAGGATGGATCATGTCTGTCTACTAATAGCCTATTCACTCTTTTCTGGGGAAAGGGGGTTTAAAGGTTAGCAGCGTAGTTGTGACTCCACTGGTGTAGCGGGTGTCCATGGGCGGCGGCAATCGCTTACTATCTGGCGATCCGTCTGCTCGTCTGTCACCTATCATATAAAAGGTGACGGGTAGGACACACTAGCGACGCCAATCGATTTTAATTTTTAGCTACTAAACAGGATCTATTTTAAACGATTTCGGGGATACAACCTCTCGGCAAACACTATACTTACTATTTATTAAATAACCATACACAAATGTTGGGTCCGTTTTTGTACGCGAAAAATCGATTCATGCTAAAAGTGGCCGCTTTTGGCGGTGCCCTAGTAGTATCAGCCTATAAACTGAGCAAAGGCCTCCATCATAGAAATCAAGTTATCGCTACTATGATGGGATTAGGCTTAATCACCACGCTTACCTCCAGCCGGACAATCACGATGAATAAAATTAGTATGGTATATCTGTGATTGTAAATAAAATAAATATTTGACTACTAGTGGCCCGCCCTCATTCATTTTGCACAGAGACATGAAGAACCAGAACGACTTTTTCTTTTTTTTAGAATATAGTTCGAATTTAGACAATTTTTCATATTAACTTTGAACTGTGTTTATCCCCTTTGAGTGAATTTACAAAAAAACCTTTTTAACCTTGGGCGTCCCATGAGTATGGGATATGGAGGGAAAGTACACTTACCTTACCTTAAATATTCATGTTAGCATTTGTCACTTATAGGAAACTTCACTTTATTTTTTAAAAGAAATAAAAACCGCATTCAATGTTTTTTTGGATTGTGCTTGTATTGCACAGGAATCGAACCGCCGAAAATTTCGAGTACAAAAGCAGACCCAAAAGTTAAGTATAAGTATTAAATAAATAGTATAAGTGTTTTCCGAGAGATCGTAACCTCGAAATTGTTAAAAAGATATCCGGTTTAGTTGCTAACAATTTAAATCAATTGGTGTCGCTAGTTGACCCTACCCGCCACCTTGAGGTATTTTCATTTGTTGTTATTTTTTCTCGAACCACAAATGAGAATGCACCTTGGCATATGCTAACATGCAGTTGTCTTTTGTCAAATGCTTTGATATTTTTAGTAGGTTTGAAAGCTAGGATATTTTTGAAGCTGACTGTACAAAATAATCATGTGAATTCGTAACTGTACTCGTCATCATCATCATCATCATCAGCCCATTTAAGTCCCCACTGCTGGGGCACGGGCCTCCCTCAATCACATGAGGGGTAATTGCCATACTCACCACGCTTGGCAGACGGGTTGGCGAGGGTTTTGATATAAATGCAGAGTTTTCCTTCTCTGGGTGCTGATGATTATGCCAGCAGCTTTACATTAGTCGCCTTTTACGACACCCCGGTAAGAGTGAGGGTGGCCTATTCTACTCTGCCGGAGACCACACGGCCAACTGTACTGTACTCGTAAATAGAACTAATTTAGCATTTTCCTTTCGTATCCTTATCTTAGCGTGTAATTCCCAGTTGCGCCCAAAGCTTTCACTTTGGGGCCCGGTGTATGCTTAGACCATGATCCAGGATTTGGGAAGTCTGGCAATTACAGTGAAGCGACTTCCGTCTGACCTTCGCAACCCTTTTGACAGGGGAACCAGACCAACTGTGATCAACCAACCGAAAAGTGCAGGTTTCCTCGTGATGTTTTCCCTCACCGCCGAGCTAATTGTCGAAATACGCACATAGATTTCAAAAATCCAGAGGTGCATGCTCGGATTCGTACCCCGATCCCTCGCATGGAAGGTGCGTTCTTACCCACTGAGTTACCATCGCTCATTTTCCTTTCTTATATGTATTACCTACGGCTACATATGGCAAAAAGAAAATTATAAGTACGTACGCAAACTTCGGGCGCAACGGAAAATCCAATCAAGAGCGAGTGGTCCTTGTGAACGGAGGGTTCCGTATAAATTGTATACCCAAAGCTTTTATGACTATATACCAATTTTCGGAGTTTTGCCTTTATTACTCCCTAATTCTCACTTCTTGTCTTTCTTGTTTCTATGAGAACGGTGAGTCCCATTTATTGTGTATCAAGCGAGTGTTACGGAATCATACTAAACGCAAACACGCGGTAGACGGATGAATTAAATAGCTATTGTATCGACTCCGACAAGTATTGTGTTCGTGTATAACATTTACTGCCCTTTAAACCCAATGACCATATTGAACAACAACTATCGATAATTATATCGATGATATGATGTATGAACGATCATACTCTCATCATCATCGATCATACATAACGTCTGTCGCGAGTCCTTACGTTTATTATAAGTAATTTATTAGTTTAAGTTTTTCTCGGCTCCGAGGACTGTAGTAAGTGTTTTAATTTCAACGACTGATATCTGAACGTGTTTCTGAGGAAAAGAGTATTGGCAGTTGGACGGACATGCCCTGTTTTCTCGTGAACCCACTAATTTGACCCACTAGTGGGTCTACGAGGGAGGCTTATTTCTCGTGGATCCACTAAGTGATGACCGACTCTTAATTTTCTTTTGTAGGACTATGCCCATAATATATCTACCTAAGTAATAAACAAACGTAAAACCATAAACTAGATTGTATCACAATTTGTTTCTAATTTATGTTTTTATTAATAGTTTTTAATGCAATAAAGTGTATTGAATAAATGAATGAAATGGACTGACTTAGGGTCATACCACAAGATGCGGTGCGGCGACCGCACCGCAGGTCATTTCGCCGGACTAGCAATCACACGGCGAGTGTGGTGCCGCATCGACTTGCGCATACAACTGAGCGGTGCCACTCTGCCGCCACCGCTCTCCGCCTCGTTTCGATTTCGGTGAGCGTGCGGTGCAGGGCTGGAGCGAACCGTTCGGCGGAGTGTGCCATATCATACTTTTTTATATGTAGGAAACCGTTGCTGTGGCATGACTCTGAGAGAACATCGTATCCTATTAGGATTCCATATCTTTCTGAAGAGGTCTGGAACCCCGAAGATAACTGTATGTTAAACATAATGTATCTTGAGTAGATAATATATGTAAGTCGGTATTCTATTTTAAAGCTCAAGCTTTATTTTGTGAGCTTAAATACTTTCAAGTATTTTAATATTCCGCCGGACAGCTGGCACGCCATTATTTCGTTACCTTATCTTCAGACGCACATTCTTGGGATAGTCCGCTTTAATCTGAAGATCTCCCGGTCCTTTATTAGAATTTCTACTCACATACCACGTCCAGTCAACATCAAAGCATAGACTTAAATTTTCAATCAGAGATTCTACACGCTATAAGGATCTGGAGCTAACAGAGAAGAAAATGAAAATCTGTATTTAGTGACTAAGTCTAGTTACAACATAATGCCGCCTTTATGCAGCAGCTTTGCTTGTGTTAGGAATAGAAAATACATTAAATCATACAACATCTCATACATTGACCTCATTCTGTCATTAGTAGATTCAGAAGTTTGAAAGAACTGATCTTCCTTAACAAATTTCAAAACACTGGTGTCCTATCGGAATATGAGGGTAAGGAAAGATAGTACACTTGTGTTTGCGCACACACTAGTACATGTAGTAGTATATATCCTGAGTACATCAAATCGGCTTGAGGATATTGTTATGAGAATAGAATAGAATAGAAATTGTTTATTTAGCACACAAAGAATATAAATTAAAATCTGTATTAGTCTTTAGTGTGACTTTCATATATTCAATATCGTTTTATGTTTAAAATTTTATATAACAGATTGTTTCGCCATAGATAATGTCCTTTGGCATTAAGCCATATCGCCTATTGTAACAAATTTTGTGTTATAAATTTTAATTAATAAATATGTAAACCCAACTCCCTAACATATTTTATCCAAGACAAAAGTATGTTCCAATGAACGGTTTTTAGTAGTTCCACGGCACCTACTCGTTTGTACACTAGGCTAACAATATTAACCACAACTTGGATAAGGCCCAGAACAATCCCAGCCTAGTCGGATGCCAACGAAGATTTTTCTAAATATTCATGCCTGAGGCCTATCTCCTCCTCGCTCCGATTCCAGAATTAGTAGCTCACAACTAGGCCACGAACTAAAAGCACGTATAACTAAAGTAAAGAATAGGTAAGAGTATTTTTGATTTACTCGTATGACTTAGCGTCGTCGCATGCGACGTAAGTCACATTCACCTTCTAAGCACAGATCACCATATATGTAGCTATATTAGCAAGATACAGATAGAACACATCAAAAAAGTGGTTTTAGTCGACCAAGCGCTAGCGTCGCCATATTATCTGTGGTTACAAGAGTATCTACTAGTGATGACAAATAATGGTCTTGGGCATATCGATATCGACACTAGTGCTTGGACAAATCGATATCGACACTTGTGCTGTACCTACATATTATCATAGTGAGAGAGAAAGTAATTACTACTCCTAACTGAAAATATGTTGATGGTCTCACCATGACAATATGAATAATTAATGATGTTTTCAGTACGGAATTCAAATAATGTCATGGCCAGCTAACTCTTTAAATTATTGGAAAAAAATAAAACAGCAGTTAACGAAGAACATAAAATATCTGAAGATCGGTGGCACAGTGGTAGGTCACACTTTTAAGCGACGGCTGCGCAAGAGGTCCCGGTTTCGATCCCCGAGCCGGCCCAAAAATTGTACCTTACGTTAAGTTTCATTCAGAAATTCTTAGTGTCAGCCCAGAGTCTGAAAGTTGGTGGTCGTGCCTCGGGAAGCACGTTAAGTTGTTGCCCCTGCGTCCGATCCCTCTCCGGTCGTGTCACACTGGTGTCCCATCGGAATATGAGGGTAAGGGGATAGAGAGTGCACTTGTCTTTCCTCACACATTTGAACACAAAATACTCTTATTTTACGTCAATACAGCTGGCATCAGATCTGAAACAGAAAACAGAAAAGATCGTTGAAAGTCATTGGTAGCATTCTTGCGAAAACCTTCACCTAACGAGAATATTCATATTATTATCATTCATTTTATCGCTGTATGTTTCTCTCAACCATATCAAAGGAAGTGCCCTTTGATATTTTCTTAGAGAGAAATTATTGAAAAAAATCTAATTTAATAATGGTTTGTTCCAATTTCTTTCCCTTATTTGGAGCAGCATCCATTTTTAATTGATTTAATTTTTGCACTTAAATGTACATTACTTATGGCATACTACATACTTGTAAATAGGTATCTTGGGAATGGTTTTCCTAGATTGCTGAAATTAATCTAGAAAACGAGATGTTGGGCAAAGAGGATAATAATATATTAAATGTTTTTCTAATGAGTCAAATTGTTTGGTTTTGGGTATTGTATAAAAGATTTGCAAGTTTTCCTAAATTATTTTATTGATCAAAGAATCGTATTTTATTGATTAAAGACTCTTTGGTTTTAAAATAATAATTAAGAAAAAAATGTCACTGAAAGAAAAGGTAGCGGATGGGTAGAGACTAACTTCGTGGTAGAGAGGCTTAAGTAAGGAGACGGACTAGAAATTACTGTTGTAAAAATACGACTGTGAAAAAGGATGTTCCGAGGATTATAAGGCAATGTAAAAGGTAAATGTGTTTTATTAACGATATTCCATCATGTAAATGTATTTAGAGATAATGCTAACAAAATAATAACCTTGAAAGTAGCCTTTGGAAGATGGTTTAATTAAAGACCCATTTAATTGCAATCCTTAACAAATGTCATTAAATATCTACTTACACTCGCTCAACAATAACGCTCTACGTGGTAGAACCACGCTTTGGCATGAACGAGCTGGCTCGACCGGAGTGATACCGCGGCCTCACTGTAAACCGGCATGAAGCAGCGTCTCCACGGGTGTCCATGGGCGGCGGCATTCGCTTACCAGCAGGTGATCCGTCTGCCACCTATGACATAAAAAAATATAAAAAAAAAACAATTTAACCTCCTTAAATTGCACAAGAAACGAACAAACCAATCCATTAACCCAAAATCCGTTTTGATGACTCACCCACTTAAAAAAATCAAACCTACAGTTACCTTTCCCCTTCAAACAGACAAACCAAACAGAGCCTAGCGTTTGAAATTAAACTGTGATCGGATGAAGCAATCACTCCAATCAAACATTAAGCTCATCGAATTACTGTACAAACTGCGGGCAGATCGTTTTTGTGCATACAATGGAAGTCGATTTGTGCCAGAGGCAGAGTAACACTTGCGACTGTGTGGCGCCACCACCCTTCGTCGGGAATCCAGCGCTCTGCAGCGGTCGCTTACAGCGCTGCAGAGGCTTGCACATACTTTATTCCGGTCAAGCTCGCTTTTGTACCGAGTGAATAGTGAAAAGAGCGTTCCTACCTGCGTAATTATAGAGTGAATGCAAATAGATTCTTCGCTGAAAGCGTTAAAATACGTAAAATGGAAATTGCTGAACGCTTAAAATAGGGTGTTCAGGTTGCGACGGTCTGTAGGCCGAGCCAATGTTACGATGGTCGGAGTCGGGCTTACATACACATAAATTAGATGTGTGTGTGTGTTTGTGTGTGTTGTTCGTAGGATGACAAACCTCGTCCTTCCAAAAACATACAATCTACTTCAAGTTAGCTTTACCTGTCAGTTCATTATGAACATTTATTTAATTTGTCCTCCCAATCATGTTTAGTTCGGGTCGAGTTTTGTTTATAATTTCTATTTACCAGAGATACACAGTACACCTGAGTAAGTTAACCGTTCTCGTAGATGACTAGGTAAAGCTAAACTGGTAGCTTTTATAAAGGTTACTTAGTACGGAATCTGGTCAATGTATGAGATGTTGTATCAATTTATATAACCTGTTTAGCGCTATGGTTTGAGAGCTTATTGATACGCAAGGGTCGCGGATTCGATTCTCGCACCAATATAAATCTTTGTTAATGAAACAGATACTTCTTCTGGTGGATCTGGGTGTTTCTGGAGCTCTCGTTGTTTTTGGTCTTCATAGTACAAGAAAAACCTTATTTTAGGACCAGAACAATGTATGTAATTTGGTCTCAGTTTCTTTACTTATATTAATTTTGTGGTAAGTTTGGTTAATACAATGAATCCGCTGCCGTCTACTAGACGAAATGAATATAAATATGTATAAATTATTTCACAATATCACATACATTGATCTGACTCCGAGATAGGTAGCTCAAGCACCTGTGTTACGGATATCAGAACCAACAGCGGAATTACAAATATATACATATAATACTTTTCTTTTGTAAATACATACTTATAATACATAGAAAACACCCAGACCAATATAAACAGACATGTTCATGTACACAAATGTTTGTACTCAGCGGGGATCGAACCCGAAATCCTTGCACCAGAGGCAGCATTCACTATCACTGATACAAACGGGTCGAATCATAGCGAACTTTCCGATTCATTCTCAAAAATTGTAGGCATCCACAGTTTGAAACACTTTCCGTAACGTGCGGGTTTCCTCAAGATGTTTTCAAACTTTCCGAAACGCGGGGCTTTTCTCACAATGTTTTCCCTTTCGCCGAGCAATGCGATTTTGTTAATCTTTGAGCACTACATATCCACTGACTGGGCTACCTTAAGTTCGCTTTTCTTCGCTATAATGTGTATTCCTGCTTATCTGCGTTCTGCGGCGTCCTCGCCCAGTGTGCTCAGGGCGACGACCCTTTCAGCCAGAGCAAACATCGCGACCTCAGCGCTTTATCGCTAAGTTCCTAGATGGCAGCGTTACTACTTATAGTAATAATAATCATGTCATATCACTGTTAGAGTAAATTCTCAATGGAAAGGACCTCTACGTGTTGGCTTCGGCTCCACGCACGTCTCCCAAATATCCGGGACATAATTGCCCGAGGTTATGGATCTAACGACAAACATAATAATAATATCCTCCAACCGATTTCGGCTAAGGAGGCCAATCTCAACAATCAACCACTTACCCAGGATATATGTGCTCAAGTGTGTGCGCAAATACAAGTGCACTCTCTATTCCCTTGCCCTCATATTCCAATGGGATACCAGTGTGACACGACTGGAGAGGGATCGGGCGCAGGACCAACGGCTTAACGTGTATTCCGAGGCACGGGGATACAAGACCGCCTAACTTCCAGCCTCCAGGGCTGACACTGAGAATTTCTTAACAGAAAAACCTCAGGTATAAATTTTGGACCCGGGGTCGAACCAGGGACCCCAAGCTCAGCTGTCGCTTTAAACTGCGACGCACTACCCACTGCGGCACTGAGGACAGTCTTACTTAGGTATAGTAAACGCAAGGATTCGCGGGGCGGCTGAGTATTTCATTTATCAATTAGTGGCCCGAATTCACTTCTTTTCAGGACATTACTTTGAAATCATACCAATAGATGGTGCTGGGCATCGATTCAATTGGGCTAGTATTTCGCTTTTTCGGTTGACCTAAAGCATTGTATTGTAGTTTTCAGAGTGTAGTATCAGCCTATAAATTGTCCCACGGCCGGTCAAAGGCCTCGATCATAGAAATCAAGTTATGGCTACTATGATGGGTTTAGGCTTAATCACCACGCTTGCCAAATGCGGATTGGTGATCACAAACCCGAGCTATGTTCAAAAAATTCGAAACATACTTTTCGCTCGACCCGGGACCCCTAGATCACGGTCCGGTACTTAAACAGGGCGTTTTTCAGAATTATAAATAGTTGAGACAGATAATGAATGATAAAGCAGTTAATTTGTTCAAATGGTCAGTAAGTTTAAAGGGAAGTAACTGTTATGCTCGAGCCAAAGTCACATTTCATTCATAAATGAGTGAACTTTACGATTTGCCACGAGTGTTTGGGTTTAGTAGTGTTCAGCGTGACAAGGCTGTTTTGGCCGATTTTTGGGGACTCGTGTATAACTTCCAAAACGTGTGTATACATAATTAGTTTCTCTTTGACTTTGTAGATAATTACATAAGTAAATCTTAACATTTTTCAGTAAAGCATTTATCAAGATTTACCAAGTTTTAAAAAAGTTTGAGTTTGAGAACTTTAACCATCATTAATTTGGTAAATCTTACTAAGGTAAGTAATGACGGAACGGACGGAATAGCCGGAAACCAAAATATAACAACTTTAGAACCAAATTGCTTAGAAATAACGTCCGCTTCCAAACTTAAGGGTTATTATTACCTTAGGACAGATAACTTACAATTAATTTTAGAAGTAAAGTAGATATAGTATTCAAGTTTTAATCGGAAATAACTTCAGAGTTTGATGAGTAGAAGAACATAAGACAGAATTCTTTATTGTACAAAAGGTTACAGAATTGAATAGGTACTAACACGCATAGGTAGGTATTATTAGTTTTTTTATGGGATAGGGGGCAGACGAGCAGACGGATCACCTGATGGTAAGCGATTACCGCCGCCCATGGACACCTGCAACACCAGAGGAGTCACAAGTGCGCTGCCGACCTTTTGAAAAGGAATACGCTCTTTTCTCGATGGTTTGCAGGTCGTATCAGTAGTAGGTCTTATTGCTAAAAGTGAGATCACTTTTTCCAGCTTTACCTACCTATGTTTTCTGGCGATAAGGTACAAGGAGGACTACAACTGTGCTGCGTGTCACTCAGCGAAAAGATATAATTTGTATGAAATTAGATGGTCAGCGTCAGCGTCAGCCCAATTAAGTCCCCACTGCTGGGGCACGGGCCTCCCTCAATCACATGAGGGGTAATTGCCATACTCACCACGCTTGGCAGACGGGTTGGCGAGCGTTTTGATATAAATGCAGAGTTTTCCTTCTCTGGGTGCTTATGATCATGCCAGCAGCTTTACCTTAGTCGCCTTTTACGACACCTCGGTAAGAGTTAGGGTGGCCTATTCTACTCTGCCGGGGACCACACGGCGGTACCTACTTATAATTTCGTCACGTGCAGCGCAGAGTTGGCCCACGTGACGAACCGTGCAGCTCTGCGCCGTGACGCGGTAGTGCGGCCGCTCTTTTATACCCATTTAATTGTGTTTGCTTAACACGCACGTGCAGAATGGTATACCCCGTTCACGGATGCTTCAACGGAACCCCTCATAGGATGACTCGTGAGTCCGTCTGTCTGTTTGACCCCATTTTTTGTGAAATTATAAGGGTACAACCACACTACAGCGTTCCGACGCTTCGGCTTCTCGGCAGAGTTGCTCCCGAGAGAATATTTCGGCCTAATGCGGTGTGTACGATTTAATTTCTTACAAATTATATTTTGACGCCACGTCACATGCCATTCAGCGACGCGACAATGCTGTAGTGCGTTCCTACCTTAACTCTTTTTATGTTTTCTGCTCCCGCTAGTGCGTGGCTCTCTTGAACGCGAGGCTGTGAGCGACGGCCCACGTCGCTACTGACTGACTGACACATCAAAGAGCTTTAATTCAATAAACAAACGTTGTACATAATATAATACCAATGAGTCAACGAATGGTAGAAAAAAATTGCCAAAAAAATGACTACAATCCTAAAAAGTGAAAATTTGTGCGGATGTTTGTTGCTTATTCCCTCAAAAACTACTTAATGGATGAAACTTACCAATAATATAGCATACTCATCAGAATAACGCAATATCTACTATTTGTATAGGTATTTCTTTAACCACACCACAGCTAAATAATAATAATTGTGATGCTGCAGAAAATCATAGGATCCATGAAGATAATTTCCAAAACGCTTTCATTGCCTTATGCGAAACGAAACAAGCAATTTATAAAGAGCTCATCTTACACAAGAGAATTCCACAAAACCTCATTCCACGCGTTACTTGCCCTGATTAATAGCTTTTAGCCCTAAAAACCCTGCGCAAAAGTTTAGATAACAACATAGGCTCATAATTCCTTTGTTTGCTTGCTAACTTTAACCCCCCAGTTTTGTTAACATAGAGTTTAATTAATCATAAAACAGGTTTAAATGTTTCGCTTTGGCGCAAATGTGTGGTAAGAAATATTTCCAATGAAGGGATTGTTTAAAGGTTGAGCTTCACCTGGAGCGACAGCTTTGGACGCAACCGATAATTACACGCTGAGATGAGGACAAAGGCTGTGGTCACTAGCGGACTTGCACTTTGAAGTAGGTAGTAATCATTTATTTGCTTTTGAGTAGGGTATACAGGAGATGACAGTGATATAAAATAATGACCGTCCATTCAGCCGTCAACAATAGCATTCAAATATAATGAAACATGGACACTTACGGTACGGTTGGTCCACAAGTTAAAGGTCGCTCAGCGGGCTATGGAACAGTGCAATGTTCGGCATCTCTCTCCGAGATCGAATCCAAAATGAGGTGATCCGGCAGAGAACCAAAGTCATCGACATTGTTCACCGGATTAGCAAGCTTAAATGGCAGTGGGCTGGCTATATTAGCCGCAGAACCGACAACCGATGGGGTAAACGAGTTCTAGAGTGGAGACCGCGTCTTGGCAAACGTAATGTAGGGCGCCCTCTGGCTAGGTGGAGGGACGATCTGCGCAGGATGGCTGGCAAGAGCTGGATGCGAGAAGCCATGGATAGGCTGATGATGATGATGATGTTAATGAAGCATTTTTTGTTCAAACTTACCTTTTACCTATTATAATTTCTGATTAGTCGTTTTGCCCGGGTTATGTGAGTATCTCCTAAATAATAGTTATAATAATGATCATACTGACATCTTCATTGACTTAATAAAAAAAATTGCTTATTCTGTTTTGTATTCTTTGAATAAATATAGTTGAATGTATTAATGTATTAATTAAATCACTTTAAAATTTGCATGCTCTTGCTAGGACCTAATATAGTGGAACACATTTAATTTCAAGACCTGTATGTATTACTTACCTATATTATGCAAATAAATGAATTGAATTGAATTGAATCTCCTCTCGCAGGGGCTTCTCTTAACAAGAAGCCGGCGAGAGGTATACCCGCTAAACCCCTTGCGGTACAACCTCATGCCCATATTATGTGGAAGCGTCCTGGTGATACATGGTGAGACATATCGAATCCTCCCTGATGCTCTCCAGGGCATCTATATACAAATATATCCTCTCTGATATCCACCTACCAGCGGGCACACTGAGGAGAGAGGGAGATGTGCCTTTCAGAGTCTCCTCCCCCCCTCGCTTACCGATACACCCAGTTCCAACGTGACGTTTTGAACTGTCGATTTCGTTTATATACGTACCCCTTTTAGACCACGATATCCTGCAAAAACGTGGTCACTCATAGTGCACCTTATTTTAGTCTCAATCCAAACACGCTGTATCATTATTTTTTTATGAATCGCTGAAATTATGCAAGACTTTTTTGATAGCAAATTCTAGTCGCATTGCATCGCATTAAATACGAAGCTCGTTCGCTTGCAATATTCATGTGTGAGTCAGAGAGCGTGTCCGGTCTACCATTATTATGAATAGGAAAGTACATCACCAGTCCTTGCTTCCTTAATAGGTATGATACGAACGAGTAGAAATGAGGTCAGAAATTTGCTCATTCCACCAAGTCAAACTAATATAGCCTTTTTCTACTAGTATTATAAACTAGAATAAAATATTATTGTCCATGGGATTTTCGGCCGTTGGGGCGGAAAGGTCCTCGAGTGGAGGCCACGTACAGGAAGGTGGACCGACGATCTGGTGAAGATCGCGGAAATCCATTGAATGCGGGCGGCACAGGACCGATCTGTGTGGAGAACATTGGGGGAGGCCTATGTCCAGCAGTGGACGTCTATTGGCTGAAATGATGATGATGATGATGATGGGATATAATATTGTCCGTGTCCCACATTTCGGTATGAAAGAGCTTGCTCGACCGGAGTTACCACGGCCTTACAGAAAACCGACATGGAACTGCACCTGCCCAGTCTGGGAAATGAGGGGGTTTAAAAGTTGGCAACGCACTTGTGATTCCATTGGTGTTGTCAATGGGCGGCGGCAATCGCTTGCCATCAGGTGATCCGTCTGCTCACCTGTTACATAAAAAATCCTAATTATATCTATTCTGATGGCACTTTTCGGTTCGATACCGACTCCCACCTGAATTACAAGAAAGAACTCCGTGCCAATCATGCCTGGACTAACCTGCCTGTTGCCGAAAAATGAGACACTAAAAAAATGATAAAAATATTTTCACGAAAACCAAACAGCCTTCAAAAACTACGAATTAGAAAAAGTAAAATAATACTTTTAACACCTCATACACTTCAGATAACTGAAGATATCTGTTGTTAAAATGAAGGGTTAAAATTATTATTTAACACTTTAAGTTTCGTGGTTTTAGAAGGCGGTTTTTTTCGTAGAATTTATTTTATAGTCGTCCTGCACAGTAGAATAACTTCAGTTAGTTTGTTCCGGCCGAGAACGAACTATTGTAAACCCGAATTCCTACTTTTTATCTGGTTTAAGAAAATATTTTTTAAAAATCCAACTGTAGGTAGTTTTAATAGAAGCTGATGGCTAACCATAACACTCCTGTATGCAGCAGTTTTCAGAGATAGCTTGCACCCGACTTTATTCAGAAAGAACATTCGTATTTTGTATAGAAATAGTACAAGAATTTTTGTGGTTAGAATTTTACGCTTCCTTAAATAATTTTACATGCACGTCGGGTGAGTGTACCAGGAAAAGTAGATTTTCATTTTTAGATTGCAGTAAGTGAGCATTTATTTGTCTACTTCATAGCTTAAGAGCCCACTACGGCCAGAATTTCACCATTCTATAAAGGCTGACTCTGCGCATTTCTCCAGCAAAGGTAAGAACCACCAGTAAATATAGAGATGGGGATGAGGGTAGCTACTTATTAAGATATCTTGATCTGAAAGTGGCTAAAATAGTATCATTCTTTCTTAATTTTATACAGGTGATTATTATAATATTTTTAGAATAATTAGATATCCGATCCACCCATTCGTGGACCATTATCGGGGTTTTTTCCCCTGCCAGACAGCCCTAAAACACAGTATAACAATAGCTAGGAACGTTTTTGTTATACTGTGCATAAACCTTACGTTCCTCAAGTTTCAACCTGAAAATTGTGCATTATAATATACGTTCTGCATAGATCGGTAGAGATTAGCCTCTCCATAGCAGAAATATAGGATAGTACGCCTTTTGACGGTCGAAAATTTCAAACATGTACCTTCCGAAGTCAAAAAAAAAATTCAAAATTCAAAAGTACTTTATTTGCATAGGCTTATATACAGCTCTTACATATCGTCATACATGGAAAATATAAATTATAGCTATGTATATTATACATGTAATTAAACATATATGTCGATACAAAAAATATACTAAGAAATGAATAATTATAATGTGATTCTACCACCGGAATCGGAAAGTTGATTCTGACGAGAAGATCCGGCAAGAAACTCGCCAGTTACTCTTTTTTATCACCAAATTTTTTTAAGTACAGTATCCCATGATACTACACCCATGTGTAGGCGAACAGTTTATCATTTCCACAAATTCTTGTCATTTAAGTAATCATTAACTGTATAATTGGCTTTTGCCATTAAATAATTTTTAACATGTGTTTTAAATTTGGGCATTGGTAAATCAACAAGCTTTTGTGGTAACTTATTAAATATTTTAATACTCATTCCTACGAATGAATTACCAATCTTATGAAGTCTGAGATCTTATGAATATTATGAAGAATTATGAGAGAATCTTATGAAGTTTCTTAGCGAGTCTCGTGGTCTAAGTCCGTATATGGCCCTGACAGCTCGTTTCTGTAGCACAAAAAATGCTTGAATATCAGCCTTGGAGCCCCATAACAGCAGACCATAAGACATAACGCTATAGAAATAACTGAAATACACAAGTCTGGCTGCTTCAATATCGGTCAGATGCCTTATTTTTTTGACTGCATATGCAGCCGAACTAAGTCTCCCTGCCAGGGCTGCAATATGAGAACCCCCCTGTAATTTTGAGTCTAACGTGACGCCCAGAAATACTGTAGAATTAATTCCTTCAACATTTTGACTATTCATATTAATCCTAGTGCTGACCTGTCTTACGTTGGGCAATGTCAATTTGACACATTTAGTTTTTTTTTGCATTGAGAAGTAAATTATTTACAGTAAACCAATGTAGCACTTGAGTGAGAGCATTATTTACATCGTCAAAGTTATCTTTATGTCTATTAGTTTTGAAAATTAAAGAAGTATCATCTGCAAATAATACTATGTCACACAAGTTTTCCCCGTGGCACTGCTATTCTGCGGATTATTATAAGTTAATTTAACAAAAATGAAATGAGTTTGCCCCTTTCAACCGCGGGGTTTTCATTCATCCATCTCGTAACCCTCATAAAAATCGAACAGATGCCGAGAAAGGAGGCTGAATCAATTACGAGGCAGCCTAATTGTTTATTATTCTCTTCGCCTCGGGCAATAACCCGCATCGCCACGTACGCCCATTCCCGCCTACATTCATATGATTTCTTAATAAAGTGCGACCCGCCCGAGCGACTGGCACCCATATCAATAAGAGAGCAAAGGAATTTAATGAAATTCCCGCCGAAGAATTCCTGCCAGCTCTTAGGTGGTAGATTCCGGCGATACCCGCCCTTATTATTTTAAATTGCCAGTAATTGTGAGAGGACTGTTTAATTAATTTATATTTGTTATAAAAGGATATGTCGCGTGAGTTGTTAGCTTGATGTTATACATGCAGAATGTAGATGTGGAAAACTGAGGTACTCATATTATAATGAAAGGAAAGACGGCACACGGACGAGTTGCTTCCCTTTAAACCTACTGAATATTTTGAACAACGAAACTGTTATAATGTATGAGCTAAATACTCTGTCTGCCGCGAGTCATTGCGGTGTCCTTGTGTCGATGACCTCAATGCTGAGGGTCGTGACCCTGACGTAGCACTATTTCCAGCATTCTTTTCTTTCGCCAGCTTGACCTGTCTTCAGCGGCGTGAATGGCATCGCACACTGTGGTGTTTAGCGTACTGATCTCGTCTGATCATCGCGTTGGGCTTCTTCCTCTCGGTCTTTTCCCGCAAAGTTGGCCTGTCATAAGCAGTTTCTCCAGATTGTCCCCCCTTTTTCTGGCGACGTGTCCGAAAAACTCGAGACACCTTCAGGCGTTTACTATAGCGTAAGTTAAACAATCAAGATCATCTTAATTTTAAGTCCTGTTTGTGTCGAAGCTTTAGCTTCGGAGCTCAGGGTTCGGTTTTCTGCACTTAGCACGACGGTCTTTGGCATTCATGGTGGTTAGTTTATTGGCACGCCTGTCATCCTTTATTTATGACGTGAATCCACACCTTTTTGAGCTTACACCTTCTGTCAAGATCCGATGGTGGACGGTCCAGACATTTGTTTCCCGTGTACCTAACCCGTTTCCACAGGACATGGCCGTACCAGCGTACTGTGGCGACTCTACAACAGTTTTCTGCTATGTGTTGCTGCTATTGTCATCCTGCAGTTATCACTGTCACTGACATGAAGGCTGCAACGTATTCATGAGTTTCTGAACCTGTAAAATTACTAAATGCTGCGAGTGAGGGTACCGTAGGCCTAATCCGGGGGAAAGGGGGGTTAATGGTTGGCAGCGCAATGGGGTATGGGAAAAAAAATTAAACAGTTTTTCGAAGAAAGTTTCGAGGCATTTGTATTTCATAACATATTTTAATTATTTTTTAAATTTAAAACTACTAGATCAAGGATATTTTCAATAAAATAGCGTTGACCTTCATTTGACCCTAGATACGCTAGCTATTCAGACAGGTTTTATTCAGAGAGGTGATAACAATGTCTCAGTGACTTATTCACTCGGACCAAGTAACAGATGGCGATTACATTTAGTTTATCTTCGTGGTGACAACAATGTCTCAGTGACTTATTTGCCCGGAACAAGTTTTTTTTTTTTTAATAGATGGCTCTGCGTCTTGCCGCAACTTGCCAATGTCAAGTGATTAAAGAGACACGTTTCTTTTTCCGGAACAAGTTACAGATGGCGCTAGTTGACGTTGTTTTCAGAGTGACACCAAAACTAAGACTGCCGTTATGTTACCAGATAGTGATTAAAAATTACCCCGATCAAAAGGCATTTTTAGAAGTATGGTATTTTTTCTTACGAAATATTTCCCGTAAATTGGGGAAAATGACATATGGGAACACTTAGCGTATTTATGACGTCACAAATACGCTTCGGATTCAAAATGCTTAAAAATTAATTCAAAAATAAATACCTACTATTTTACAATAATATTTAAATTAGTTACTTAAAATAATAAAAGGAATTGGAAAAAAATAACAAAACCATACTTAAAAATGTGTTCCCATAGCCCATTGTGACTCCACTGGTGTAGAGGGTGTCCACGGGCGACGGCAATCGCTTACCATGAGGTGATCCGTCTGCTGGTTTGCTGCCTAACATATATAATAAATGTTGTTTTAAGAGTAAATGGTTTTGCTAAATAAATTTGGGAAACGTTGATTAAGATTTGAAATTTTCGTAAAAATTTGTCAAATGTTAATGTCCTGACTAGCCTTAAATTTATTATGCCCATGAACTAAGTTTTTAATTTGAAAATTTTACTCATAGTATGAATTGTGACTCGCCTGAAATCATAATTAAATTATACTGATCATACTAAGTTCTACAAGAATTTCTAAAATTAATGTTTAGTGTTGAGTACAGGCATGGACTAATTATATGTCTATGGTATAGGTATTACGACACTAATAAATATAGAATACGTACCAAGCTACGAATAAAAAGCAATAACTGCAAATCTTGACGACTTCGCCAGAATAAGAACTAAGACTTGTATTTATGAAGCCCGAATGTGTTTCTTTCTTTTCTCTTTAACAAGGTCAATATGAACCTTATTCACATAAGATAAGGTGTAAATCTGAGTAGTACAGGGTGGGACCACAAGCGGTTATCCTTATTTACCACGTAGCATAATGCATTATTGTTTTATGGACCGTATATCGTAGGCTATAAAGGCGCTAGCGGGCTGTAGGTTCTCTTCCACGGTGTCATTAACAGAGAGATCGTACAAATTGAGTGAAGTTATGACGATGCATAAAGATTCGCGGAAATGTTCAAGTGGATCGAGGAATAGGAATGATAAATGGGAGATGAAGCCTGGGGTCATTAGCTTATTATTGTGATGGAGATGTATGCGCGGCTCCCAACCCTGACTTGCTGTTTTAAACAAACAAATGATTTCAGAACAAAACAAACATAAAAAGAAGGCTATTTATCTTAGACTAGTAAACGAGCAACGGGTTGTTTGGGGGCATTGACCAACTTATTATTTGAAATAATTGAAAAATCAATCCTGCTACTTGAGTTGTAAGTGACTGAAGTGTTTGATACTCTTCGTTATGATTTTTACCTACTCGGATAGACGGGTAAGAAAAAATTAAAAACACAAATTGGGTGGGTAAGAATAGGAACCTAAGTAGGTATTTTATTCACGAATTAAAAAAGTAAGGTATTTTTTCATTTTTTGTTGGAGGTTTTGAAATTTTTTACAGTCATCTGTCGTTCATAGTCTGTACAATTATTTCGATCTTGTGATCAATATAGATACTATTTAATTTACATACCAACTTATTTAAAAAAGTAACACACGAATAATAAAAATGGCAATACTGATCACTTTCACTTTCAAGGTTTTTTTTTGCACCGAATATCCTCTAATTACCTACTTGTATATTATATGAACATTTAAAATGTCATCATCATCATCATTTCAGCCAATAGACATCCACTGCTGGACATAGGCCTCCCCCAATGTTCTCCACACAGATCGGTCCTGTGCCCCCCGCATCCAATGGATTCTCAAGTGACAATGGGCAGGGCACATAGCGAGGAGAACAGACGGCCGTTGGGGCGGAAAGGTCCTCGAGTGGAGGCCATGTACAGGAAGTCGCAGCCGTGGCAGGCCCCCTACAAGGTGGACCGACGATTTAAAATGTGTTCTTACCTAAATCCATATACAAATATACTTAGTACATACCTTTTTGGTTATAGGAGTACCTATGTAGGTACCTAAAAATACTTCTATACGATTTCTGATCTCCTGGTACTTTAAAATAAACAAAAGCTAAGTGCTTTTGTCCTTATATCGTCCAAGGCCGTCTAAGACGACCCATGTGGGCCGCGACGCCCAGTTGCCCAACCTAGGTCTCACTGGAAAGACGTCATCGAGACTGGTCTCAATAACTGGCTAGGAGTTGTACAGGAACGACCAAAGTGGCGATTGTTGTTTGTAGGTCAATACTCTGTTCGGATCGCTGGGCTAGCGGAGTAAGTAAGCAAGAATTAAATCGATCATTCGGTACTCCAACTCTACGTGAACTGTACAGTTTTTGTTATGCAGCGGTTCCAAGATTAAATTAGCACTTTGTTAGTAGCGCTTTGTTAGAGTTTGCATGATGGCAATTATTGGAATTGACAGATATATATTATCCTCCAACCGATTACGGCAACGGCGGCCAATCTCATTATTAGCCACGTACGCAGGATATATTATACTCCTCAAAAGTGCAAACTCAACTGCACTCTCTATTCCCTTACCTTAATATTTCGATTCCTCTGAAGGACCGCATCAGAAATGATGTAATCCGACAGAGAACCAGAGTTCGACATAGCCCACCGAATTAGCAAACTGAAGTGGCAGTGGGCTGGTCATATTAGCCGCAGAACTGACAGCCGTTGGAGCCGTAAAGTCCTTGAGTGGAGACCGCGACTCGGTAAGCGTAGTGTAGGACGCCCTGCGACAAGATGGGATGATGACATTCGAAGGCTGGCTGGTGTGGGCTGGATGAGAGTGGCCGAAAATCGGGAGCAGTGGCGTGCATTGGGGGAGACCTATGTCCAGCAGTGGACGGGTGTGGGTTGCTGATGAATATTCCGATGGGACACTAGCGTGACACGACCGGAGAGAGATTAGGCGCTGGACCAACGGCTTAACGTGCTTTCCGAGGCACGAGCGTACAAGACCGCCAACTTCCAGACTCCAGCCTGATACTAAGAATTTCTTGCCAAAAACTTAGGTACACATTTTTGGCCGGACGCGGGGATCGAAGCCGCGGCCTCTTGCGCAGCCGTCGCTTTAGAGTGCGATCCACTAACCACTACGCCACCGAGGCAGTCAACAGTGACAGATATACTCGTATGTAGTGTGAGTATTATTGAAACTATGTAAATTAAAATATTCTATCGAAAATAATCGAACGTAACGAATTTTGGTAAAATTAATAAAATCGAGAATTGAAATATTTAAATTCTCAGTTATTTTTTTAATTCATTTTGAATCTAAGATTCTTGCGAGGACTAGAAAATGGGAAAATCATTGAATTGATCTTTCAAAGTTAGACTGACAGGTAAATTTTCTTAATATTACAATTATTGAACAAATAAAAACATGTCTTTCCGATGTTATAACAGGCTTAAACAAGGGACTAATCTCACATAAAGAAGCAATAATGAGAATGTGCTCACTTCCATAGTAAGATGTCAGCCCAAAAACCGACATGCGGCTAACCGGAGCTTAGGCATCCCGCCGGCGGCGATGAACGAGAAGCGAGGGGAGCTAGAAACTAGAATCGAGTTGGCTAGAACCGGGAAGCGAGTGGAGTTTCGATAGTTTTGTCGCTGGGCTGTGGTGAGTGCGCAAATGTGACGGGCGATTACTCGTGCCACCGTACAAAATTTACCATTACAGCATTACCGCTACAAAGTTGACCTTTCCATGGTCCGCAGGACGCAAGGAGTGCGCTTGCTCAATCGAAAAAATGAATTTTCTCTTTGGTGCAATCAGCGGGGTCGAACCGTGGTTAGTTGCACTGCACGAGCTCCAAAGAGAACTTATTCGATTGGCCCAGCACACTCTGTCCTCCCTTCCCCTTTGTAGCGGTACAGTTGGTCTTTCGGAGTATCGTCTACTTAGTTTTTGGGCGTGAGTTCTGATTGCCAATTGATTGCTCTTGTCGCTCACCGACAATCTAGTGGAGACAGTGATGAACTATTAATCTATGCATCTCTTTTCTTTATACGGAAAGTATATCTGTTGAACGTTTTTTGAGCAAGAAAATAGTCAATATTTTGAGGCTTCCTTGCTGGCAGTGGAACCATTGCCTTAACATGGTAATCCAAACCGGCGGTGTTATTTCCTCCTCATTTTTTTTTATAGAAATGCCAATCAGGATGACCTCACTCCGCCTGATGGTAAGCAGCCGTGAAATCCAAAAATGAGGCTCTCTATGAATGAGTTCTCATTAAGCTGTCAAAAAATGTTTTTTTTTTCAAATATTTTCAGAAATCTTTTAAGTACTTACATACTTTCTGCCAAACTGCGACACAGTTTGCCATCCGTTTTTCTCGTGGAATCTTTACTTGTAAACTTGTTGATGGCGAAACAAAGTGATAGAATATAATTACGACGAATGGCAACATAGGGCTGTTTCACTTTCTTCCTATCACCGTATCATCCATCTATTTACTTTTATAATTTAAATATTAATTTATAACATAATATTTTCAGCATTGGTTGGAGTCGATAAATTACTCACACAAAACGAAGGTCTTTCTATTGAAGCCAACTATCTCACAAAACATCTCCCTTTCCGCGAAAATGACTCCCTCTAAATTGTTACAGACTATCTCGGTATGAGCTTTCCAATCTAAACGTATAGTGACAAAACCACAACTTTATTCAATATCTATTTTTACAATTTAATATGGAACCTTGAAATACCTATAAGGAATGATCAATGCCGCGTTAGGAGAAATTGAAAGCTGGGGGCTTAAACAAAACAGTCTAGTAACGAATGAGATTAATGCTTGTCGCAGCCAAACGAAAGAGACGCACGGCATGTGTGAAAGGGATGGAGTTAAAGATTTGGTTATGAATTCCGATCTGTTATGGGCTCTCTAGATACAAAAAACTCAATTTTAATATTCTTTCGTAAATTACGACTTGGACGTTAATACTAAAATTATTTGAAAAAAATGTTAATTGATGATACTCCACAAAATTGAAAAATTAATCCTAAAGCTTCTGTTTGAATTATAATGAATATTATTATCTTCTTCCATCCTGGTTTATTCACTTAGGCAAAGAATGAGCGAGGCTCAAATTAAAAAAAAAAACTGATTTCAAAACCATTTTGAGGAAAAAGCCTTAATGAATGGTTTTTAGTGATTATATTTTAATTTGCGATCACATTCTTTTTTTTACCTAGGCTAACTGTCCCACTGCTGGGTAAAGGCCTTTATCAAATTTCTTCATTTTTCGCTATTTGATACCATATCGACTATGATGTGGCAATACCTCCTATCTAACAAATTAACGGACATGGATTATTAATCAACCTTAAAACCAACGACATAAGGAGGTAAATTTCTCGAAAAATCTTGTGAGATAGGAGGTATTGCCACATCATATGTGGCCAATATTAGGCAAAGTTGGCTTTCGTTTTCTTTGAAAGCTAAATATTTGGGAAAAAAATCTACAACCTGTCTTTGACCAGACGTAGATAATTAATATATTGCCGCTTTTTTACGACTAAAAATCTTCTTCATATTATAACCGAAACAATGACCAAAACAAGTCCATGGCACGAACTGTCCCACTGCAGGGCAAAGGCCTCCATCATAGAAATCAAGTCATCGCTACTATGATGGGATTTTTGTCTAGAGTGAGAAAAAATATTCACGGCCAAATCGTCGGCTTTTAGCTCAATTTTTCCAAAAAAATCATCAAGTTTTTATGTCTTTGCTACTACTTTATTAGATTTAAATCATTATATTGGTTGATGATATTTGTAAATAATAATTTCTTCTAATATGGATACCTTCACTATTTTAGATAATGTTTCAAAATCTAACCTAACCGTGCTCATGTTTTTTGATTACCCTGTCTAAGGTCTGCGATGGTCAGACGGCAGTTTCTTCATTCTTATTACCCGACTTCCCGAATCCTGTTCCATGGTTTAAGAGTAAGAGAGTTGGATCAGTGGTAGTGCAAGGGTTGCGGGCTCGATCCCCGCACGGTACAAATATTTGTGTGCATGAACATGTCTGTTTGTATTGTTCTGGATGTTTGTATGTATTTACAAAAGAAAAGTATTCAATGTATATAATTGTAATTCCGCTGTTGGTTCTGATATTCGTAATACAGGTGTACGAGTTACCTTACCTCGGAGTGAAATAGTGTGAGTGTTGTGAAATATTTATTTATTTATATCTTGCAATTCAAGCCGCCGAAATTTGTTATCAAGCCAGCCAATGTTGTTGAGTTCGTCCATCGTCAGATTATGATAATTGGGAGCGCTTAGGGAGCGCATCGATCACGACCCGCGCGGGATGCTCTGCCCCTGGCCGATCAATCACCGCGATAGCCGAATATACCGACCATTCATGTATAAGCAAGGAAGGCGAGCGGTCAATCTCGAGGGCTGTTTAAGGGAGTCGTGACACTAGCGGATTGCGAGCGTTTTCAAAGCGGAGCGACGACGACGCAGCGACCATGCCGCGGCTGCGCTGTGTTCACGCCGTGGATGCGCAACGGATTCGCCGACGTGTTTCTGCATGACCACCACGAAAAAAAAGATGGCGTTCAGACTTAACCTACTGTTACACAAGCCCATTTGTAGCATACTTGAAAAGCATGCCAAATATGAGCATGCTTAATGAACTGTCCACATTTACTAGCAATAAGCATGTTGTTACTCATATATTAGCATGCTTCAAAATAAGCAGATCTGTTTACACGTGCTAAAGCACTCTGCCACACTCCCCCGCACCTGCAATACAAGTAGCATGCTTAAAAATCGCACGCCGGTCAATTTTTAAGCATGCTCAAAATTAGCATGCTTATTAGTAGCACGTCCGTTCAAACATGTTACTAAGTAGCACTTGCTCAAAAGTAGCGTGCTTTAAATAAGCATGTGTAACAGTACTTTTATCTCCACCGCACATGCGTCGCGCATTGTTTCGCATTTGCGGCGAGAACGCTGCGCAGCCGTCGCATCTTCGCTCGGTTTTGAAAACGCTCACAATCCGCCAGTGTGGCAACTCTCTAGGGGTATTTCAGAGCGTCGGTGGCTCAGTAGGTAAGAACGCGTTTTCTGAACGGGGAAGTCGTGGATTCTTCGATCACGAAACTCCGTAGTGTAATTTGCAGTTTCAGGTAGATTCTCGCTAACGCTTGACTACAATCGCACCTGATGGAAAGCGACGATGAGGTCTAGGATGATACGCGTTTGCCTAAAAGATGCCTGTTCACTCTTGCCTTAAAGATGCCCAGATTATAGTGGTCAGGAAAAACAGATCTCGGCAGAGAGTTCCATTCCTTTGCCGTCCGCATTATAAATGTGGAAGCAAATCGTTCGTGCGGATAAGGGGTATTACTACCACATAAGAATGAAAGGACTCGCCGCGCCTTGTCGTCCGATGATGGAATGGATCTCAAACAATGGATTCCCATAATTATTGAGATAATGGTTCTGTAGGCATCAGGGTCAGACACATTATAATTACCAGACTCCCCAAACCCTGGAGCTAGGGCCAAGCGTTTTGGGCTTTTAAGCTTGGACGGGATCAACTGGAGTGATACCATGGCCTTACAGAAAAACGGCGTATTTTTTTTTATACTACGTCGGTACTAAACAAGCGTGCGGCTAGCCTGATGGTGGTAGCGTGCGCTGTGTTTCGCCAACTGAATGTGGATATCGGAGGCATGATCCGTGGGATGGGGGCTTTGGTTGGCAGCGCACTTGTGACCCTACTGGTTGTTAATGTCCACAAAGGGCGGTAATAGTTTATCAAGCATTATCAAGAGACCCGTCAGCTCGTCTGCCACCTATCACATTAAAAAAATACCACGCTGAGCCTGCCTTTAATTTCCATTTGGTTTGAAGTTCCGAACATAACGCCAAGCGAAATCACGTAGCGATTACCTACGTGATGACATGAGTACGCCAGGGCCAATATATTAAAACTTAAATTGAATTTTAATCTCATGAATCAAAGTTTAGATTGCTTGAAAATTAAACTGCAGTCAGCGTGAAAGTGGCAGCTCAAAACGTAGTAATGAGATTTGACATACGCATAAGACGTGCTTAAGGGTTAACACGTTTGGTTCAATTTGAAGGATAAGTAATCTTTGTGGCGGTCTATAGTTGCTTGATAATATGTGTATGCAAATTGCAGATGGCTTATATTTAAAGTTCCCTCAAAATTAATAAATTGCTAACCTAATCTAACCTCTTTGCACAGAAAAAAAAACATAAAGTGCACATAAAAATCATGTTTTGATATGCAATTAGTAGTTTTGCTGTGCAAATAGGTAATTTTTAGAGTTTTGGTTTAATATATTCCGTTGCAGATAGCAATTTTCACCAAAACGCCTGCTAGTCGCGGAAACCGTAGCCTTTGAGGAGTCGAGTTATGATAATTTATATTCTCACTACTACTTTTCCCCAAGATGAACCATGCCAGCCAAAATTATTCTTATCTTATACTTGCCACTCTTCTTTTCATATAAAGTGGGAAGAGGAAAATAGACGATAAATTATTTCCTGTAATAATAATAATCCTCCAACCGATTTCGGCTAAGGCAGCCAATCTCAACGATCAGCCACTTACTTGCTTTTCCCTTGCCCTCATATTCTGATGGGACACCAGTGTGACACGACCGGAGAGAGATCGGGCGCAGACCCGGCTTAACGTGCTTTCCGAGGCACGGGGGTACAAGACCGCCAACTTCCAGACTCCGGGCTGACACTGAGAATTTCTTAACAGAAAAACTCAGGTACAATTTTTAGCCCAACCCAGGCGCTTGATGCTGCCCTTAAGCGCTGCCGTCGCTTACCCACTGCGCCAAACGGCAGTATTTTCTGTAAAGATTCTTGGAAAGACAAAGTTCATGTTACAGTTTAAAACCACTTTGCACCGTAAGTGGCGTTCTCCCGGAGTACTTTGTCGTAACATTTTAATTAACGCAAATTATATTCACAAAGCAATATAATTATTATAATTCTGAGCGTTTTCTCGGGTGTTAGAAAATTTCGCACACGTTGTCTAAACCCTCTTGAATTTTAAAAGGTCCTCTTTGTGCATTCTCTTATTATGCAAATGACTCATGAGTGTATGGCATTGTTTAAACATTATTTCATTCGTGAACAATCTGTTTGCATAATAATCACGGCAAGCGGGAAAATTTTTATTTCTGCTGAAATCGTTTTCAGTTGCAGATAAATATAAGCACCCGAAATATTGCCAATTTGTTCGAGGATAATAAAATATATATATGTAGGAGGATAAATAATGACTTTAAATCCTCTTCACAAAGGTACACACATATTTGCAATTGGATACATTAAATTTTTTTATTGACCTACCCTTAATGTATTTGTACAACCCGTGCGGATAAAGAATGGGATCAGAAATGGCGGCGCATCTATTCACTTCTCGTTCGCACACTATTTGCGTCTATACTCGCACTCGTGTGGTGTGGTTATCTATTTGTTTACCTGTTTGAGAGACTAAATGCTTGTTCACGTTGACTCGCGGACGCGGTCGGGAAATATCAAACATTCACATATGTATAAAATTCACATAAGAAACGCACGTGCAGTCTAAGTAGCGGGCAAGATAACAACTGGCGCGCGCGCGATGCTCGCGTCAATATCAAACGCGTGAAGATGTTTGTGTGTGTTCCCGTCGAACTAGCGGCGGAGCGCGCGATTCACTCGCGACGACAGGCAAGTTCAACCGCTTATGAATTTGTCTCTAGAAACTGTTGGACTGTTGGGGAGTCCAGCACCGGTACATAAGAATTTTAGGCCAATATTTCGAAATTGTAGCGATTATTTTTTTTGTAGTGTTTTGTTTTTATATTTTTATATTAGGGTAATATCAGTGTGTGCGCATGTCTCAGTCATGGCCTTTTAGTGTCACTTTTTTCGGCAAAAAAATGAAACACTAAAAACCTCATCTCAATATGTTATTCCCGGTTGAGTCCGAAGCCCGGGGTACCGTTTAGGCCATGTCTCGGGATTTGGTGAGTATAAGCGACAGCCGTCTTTTTTTATGTGATAGGAGGCTGACGAGCAGACGGATCGCCTGATCGCAGCCACACAGTGGAGTCACAAGTGCGCTGCCAACCTTTAAACGCCCCCTTTCCCCTGGATTGGGCCTCCGGTACCCTCACTCATGCAGCGAAACACAGCATAGTGCTGCTTCACGCTGGTTTTCTGTGTCATAAACACCGGTTTATGACCGTGGGAGAGTCACGCTTTGGCATTAATAGGCTGGCTCGACCGGAGTAACACCACGGCCTCACAGAAAACCAGCGTGTCAGACGGTTCTGACCTTCTCTCCCTTCCCCGGACTGAGTCCCCTTGTGACCACGGCTGCTGCTGCCAATACGTCAAGCAAAAGTGAGTACAGAATTTGTGCTTATTAATAAACGTCGCGTTAATACCAGTTTTAACTAATACTAGTTATAATACAACACGAAAATCTAAAACAAAATTGCTAACAGGACCTACTCTACAGCACTCTCTCTCTAGTTATTTTTATATAAGAATCATTGCATTGTATAATCAGCAAGTGTGCAATAATTAGCAATATTAAGACCTACCGGGTTTTTTTATGTGATAGGTGACAGACGAGCAGACGGATCACTTGATGGTATGCGATTGCCGCCGCCCCGCCGCCCATGGACACCAGCGACATCAGTGGAGTCACAAGTAAACCCCTCTTTCCCCTGGATTGGGCCTCCAGTACTCTCACTCATGCAGCGAAACACAGCATAATGCCGCTTTACGCTGGTTTTTTATGAGGCCGTGGTATTACTCCGGCCCATTCATGCCGAAGTTTCCCTTATTAATGTTTTTGTGAGGCCGTAGTATCATTCCGGTCGAGCCGGCCTATTCATGCCGAAAATCATTCATTACAGTAAAATAATAATGCGGTTCTATAATTATGTCCTAAAATGTATTTAACCACAATGATGGGAGTACGAAAATGAGCATGATTGTGACACAATTTATATACTTGATATCGAAAGTCGATGTAACTATTGTCTAGAGATCGACAACAATGCATCAACGGGTCGCCACATCTACGGTACTCCATATTAAAAGACATGGAATCAATCGGTCGTTTTATCAGTGTCATGAAATCGAAAGTCGTGGTGGGTAACAGCGAACTTCTTAGGGTGGATCAATAGTTCCTCCCCACAACCCATCTGGGGGAGTTAGTGTAGGGCCCGCGATCGCCTGGGAAGGAACGTGTAGTTAAAGTTCATTAACTAGTACACATGTCTCCTTCCCACTCTGGCGAAGAAGGGAACGCCGTCGGGGGTTTAGTCGGTAGGCCCCCGGCTTCACCGGAGGAGAGTCCACCCCCCACTTCGCCACTGTGATCTATCCATGGCTTCTCGCATCCAGCTCTTGCCAGCCATCCCGCGCAGATCGTCCTCCCACCTAGCCAGATATATATATATATATATATATACACAT
Source organism: Marasmia exigua (assembly GCA_019059595.1). Taxonomy (NCBI): domain Eukaryota; kingdom Metazoa; phylum Arthropoda; class Insecta; order Lepidoptera; family Crambidae; genus Marasmia; species Marasmia exigua. The sequence goes on from CM032473.1 coordinate 13,579,700, forward strand.
ATATATATATATATATATATATATATACATATATATATATATATATATATATATAATATATATATATATATATATATATATATATATATATATATATATATATATATATATATATATATATATATATAGATATATTATGTTTGTTCGCCGATAACTTTTCCATTTATGAACCGATTTAGATGATTATTTTTTAGTTGGAAAGTAGATAGTCCCGGATTGGTACCATGATCAGGATATCAGGATTTGAAGATGGGATCCTGGCAAAATGAGGGGAACTCTCAAATTTTATAGGGACCGTGAATTGCAATCGGTTCCGGTAGAACATGTTCATTGAACATGACCTTGGTTTTGTCCAAGTTCATCCGTAGGCCGATGCATTTAGAAGAGTCAGCCAGGTCATTCAGCATATGTTGTAGGTCCTGCAGCGTTTCTGCCATTATGACGATGTCGTCTGCAAATCGCAAGTGAGAGATGTATTCGCCTATATTAATGTTGATGCCACGTCTCTTCCAGTTCAGCGTCTTAAACATATTTTACAATTTCGGGGAGATGACGTCCCCTACGTTACGTCGCCGTGTGGTCCCCGGCAGAGTAGAATAGGCCACCCTCACTCTTACCGAGGTGTCGTAAAAGGCGACTAAGGTAAAGCTGCTGGCATGATCATCAGCACCCAGAGAAGGAAAACTCTGCATTTATATCAAAACCCTCGCCAACCCGTCTGCCAAGCGTGGTGAGTATGGCAATTACCCCTCATGTGATTGAGGGAGGCCCGTGCCCCAGCAGTGGGGACTTAAATGGGCTGATGATGATGATGATGATGATGACGTTACGTCGTACGTTTCACTTTATACACCTCAAATAACATTTTATAACAGTAAATTCGAGGAAAGGTTTTACCGAAGTCGGCGCCTAATCCATGTTGAATAATTGAATGTTGTATTAAATTACAAGATAGTATTGGGCGCCGATTTTTATTTATTTACCGAACGATTTTTTTAATTAAAACGACGCTAACTTACTTCGACTTGTGTTAATAAAATAAAGGGAAACTTCGGTATGCGTAAGAAAACTTATTTGAGCAGAAGAAAATGCAGTTTGTAACATTGACAGGTTGGAATTGCTTGCTACACTGGAAACCACGAAATCATAACAACAGAAATTGCTTTTTCATATAAATGCGTTAGAATTTCAAAAGCTGGTCTATTGATTTTATTATTAATGTGGTAAGTAGCGTGTATAAAGATAAAATATACAAATTCTTTATTAAATTTAGGTCCATACAGAACACTTATGAACGTCTAATATCATTTACCGCTGGTTCGGATCGGAATCGGAATGTGGAGGTAGTTGCTAAACATAATAAATACGTAACATATACATATTATAAAAGCTTTTACTGTGGAGTAAACGCCAGCGTAATGTGTCAGTTGGGAGCTCGTCCTTAAAATTATTGACAAATAATGTATTTAAGCCTACAATGGATACGAAAAGCCGTTCGTAATGTAAAAGATATATGTAGTAGGAAAATGGCACTGAAACGGCAGCTTACGATGCAACTCATCATCATCGTCAGCCCATTGAAGTCCCCACTGCTGGGGCACGGGCCTCCCTCAATCACATGAAGGGGTAATTGCCATACTCACCACGCTTGGCAGACGGGTTGGCGAGGGTTTAGATATAAATGCTGAGTTTTCCTTCTCTGGGTGCTGATGATCATGCCAGCAGCTTTACCTTAGCCGCCTTTTACGACACCTCGGTAAAAGTGAGGTTGGCCTATTCTACTCTGCCGGGGACCACATGGCATAAAATAAAAACGTACTTTGTACGAACTTTGTACTTTTTTATTTTTCACGATGCAACTAGATAATGATTAAATTTTTATTAATTTGAAAACCAACAGCGTTTCACATTGATGATAGAATGATCACATGATGGATTGTAAGTACAAACAGTCACTCATTTGGTTTTGACAATCTGGAAAAAATCCTCAATTAATATTGAAGTGTGGCTTACCATACACAAGCCGGTCGGTAAAGACATAAAATTTGCAAAGCGTGGCATAGTTAATTGCAAATTTGACGAACTTGTGAAAACTTATAAAAACGTTAAGATTGCGCTGCTATCCTTTAAACTCTCTCTTCCCCTGAATTGGGCCTCCATTGTAGCTTGCTACATAGCTATCTGTGCTCCATTGGACATACAGAAAACCGGCTGCGTTTTGTTTGTTTCGACCAAGTTAGTGAGGTTAACTTGGTCGAAACATTCCGGTCGAGCTGGAGCCTAATTCTCGTGCTCGTGACATTTATTTTCATACGACATATATCACTAAAACACATTGGACATACAGAAAACTGGCTGCGTTGTGTTTCGACCAAGTTAGTGAGGCTTAACTTGGTCGAAATATTCCGGTCGAGCTGGAGCCCAATTCACGTGCTCGTGACATTTATTTTCATACGACATATATCACTAAAACACATTGGACATACAGAAAACCGGCTGCGTTGTGTTTCGACCAAGTTAGTGAGGTTAACTTGGTCGAAACATTCCGGTCGAGCTGGAGCCCAATTCACGTGCTCGTGACATTTATTTTCATACGACATATATCACTAAAACACATTGGACATACAGAAAACCGGCTGCGTTGTGTTTCGACCAAGTTAGTGAGGTTAACTTGGTCGAAACATTCCGGTCGAGCTGGAGCCTAATTCTTGTGCTCGTGACATTTATTTTCATACGACATATATCACTAAAACACATTGGACATACAGAAAACCGGCTGCGTTGTGTTTCGACCAAGTTAGTGAGGTTAACTTGGTCGAAACATTCCGGTCGAGCTGGGGCCTAATTCTTGTGCTCGTGACATTTATTTTCATACGACATATATCACTAAAACACATTGGACATACAGAAAACCGGCTGCGTTGTGTTTCGACCAAGTTAGTGAGGTTAACTTGGTCGAAACATTCCGGTCGAGCTGGAGCCCAATTCACGTGCTCGTGACATTTATTTTCATACGACATATATCACTAAAACACATTGGACATACAGAAAACCGGCTGCGTTGTGTTTCGACCAAGTTAGTGAGGTTAACTTGGTCGAAACATTCCGGTCGAGCTGGAGCCTAATTCTCGTGCTCGTGACATTTATTTACAGTCGACATATATCACTAAAACATAGTTTTTTTTTGTATGGTTTTCAGGTGATATCCGCCATGTTTTCACGAGCACGAGAATTAGGCTTATGGCCTATCCATGAAGCGTGACTCTCTCATGGTAAAAACTTTGAACGAGTAGCCTTTGTCGAAGCATAATTCTACTGGTTATTCTTTTTATTGTTGTAGTGCAGTCGATTTTGCTTGTGACCACGGGTTTTGGAAATAAATTGTGAACCAAAATTCATGAACTAAACAGTAGAACGCCGATTATTCGAATTGATTATGACCGGGGTAGATTCGGATAATCAGACAAAGACTAGTAGTCACACATAAAATAAACTCTATTTTAGGTTTAACAAATACATCCGGCTCGACCGGAGTGATACCACGGCCTCACAAAAACCGGCGTTAAGCAGCACTGTGCTGTGTTTCGCTGCGTGAGTGAGAACCGGAGGCCCAATCCAGGGGGGTTTAAAGTATGGCATCGCATTTGTGACTCCACTGGTGTCGCGGGTGTCCATGGGCGGCGGCGATCACTTGCCAACAGGTGATCCATCTGCTCGTCTGCCACTTATCACATAAAAAAATACATCAGAGCAATTTGCAACCCCATCAGACCATAAAGCGTCTAGATACGGTTTTTCCTATGTTTTACTTATACAAGGAGTACAGGCCGTTTTATACAAATTGCTCTATACTGCACAAACTATGGAAGCTACTTTAAGAATATAATTAATTGAATGACCAATAGTAAGTCTATAATTCACAAAGTGCCCGGTCAAGTATAATACGAAGTTCAGTTAGTTCAACTTAGTTTCATGTTCCTAGAATGCTTGCAGCTACGATATAATGGACCAAGTCTAATATAATAGACAAATTGGACCACCAATCCTATTTCAAAAGATCACGCTAAATGTAATAGGTGCGAATATGGCATCACAGTGGAACTAGTTCCTTTACTGGTTTAACGTGGTATTATTCCATATAAGGTCAAATTGTCACTTCGAAACTTTAGCTTTATGCCTAAGCTTGATACTATAACTTCTTGAATGTAGACCACAAATAGTTGATCATTTAAACTCATGTCAGGGATGGGAAAGTGAAAGCTATTGCTTTAGTGATAATGTCCATTTTCGCACGAAGAGTAGTGAGACTGAAAGTAACAACTGATATATTATGCTATTATAACTCCACATAATACGGTTTTGTCCTAAATTGTGTCGGATACTTTGTGCTATATAGCTTTTTCCCAAAGGTGAACGAAGGTTCACACGAAAAAAAAATACCTATATTAGCGAGTTGGTAAAAAGAGCTTTACCAATTCGCTAATAAGTCTACAAAATGAATGCCGCGAATGTTTTTTTTTCTAAAGAGCTAAATTTCTCATGGCTAGACTACTTAATTTATTTTTCCAAGAAAATGTATAGTTCGCCAATATTTGAATACCAGTCTCAGTGTCAGCTGGAATCTACTGATTATCTAAACTATGTGTTTATAAAGAAGCAAATCCTTCAGACTGCGGCAAAGCTTATAAGTAATCCGAAAACACGAAACGCGCGATTGCGCGATTCAATCGACACCAAACGCCACCTATTGGTATAAAATGAAAGTATTGCCCCGAAACAGAGTAATGACATGGAAGAGCCATGAAGAGTTTTAGTGTTTAATTTATAAATTGGGACCAATCTGAAAACCAGCGCTAGGCGATGCCCCAGCCAAAAAAGTAAAATTAAAAAATAAAATTAAATCACATTTATTTCACTTTCGTTTGATTTTAACTAAATTGTAAATCACGTAAAACCTCTTTGTGCAATAAAGACTCAAATCATAGTATCAAAAGTTAAAATCCCCCATTTTATATTTATAAGCAACGGAGTACGTCAAAAACTAGGTTTACCTGGCTTTCCTCGACGATGATGAGTTTTTAATTTTTTAACCCCCGACGCAAGTGTGTGCGTGTGTGTGTGTGTGTGTGTGTGTCTGTCTATGGCATCGTAGCTCCCGAACAAATGAACCGATTTTGATTTTGTTTTTTTTTGTTTGAAAGGTGAATAAGGAGGCAGTGTTCTTAGCTATGTTGGATAAAAATCGATCCAAGATGGCCGCCGTCACAAAGATTTGGATTTTATGTTTTAACACAACTCCAACAATATGGGTATCGTATAAAAGGACTTGAGTAGCAGAATGTATTAATCGTGAAAAATTTCAAATCCAAGATGGCCGCCGTCAGAAAATGACGAATAACCTATTTGTTGTTCCAACTGCCTCAATATATGTATTAAATGAAAGAGCTTTAGTTGTGTCGGGGGTTTTTTCAATTTTTTTTTTTTATTTATTTTAAAATAATGATAAGATAGAGGGGACTTCGAAGATCCCAGGGAACTTAAATTCCATTGAACGAGTAGCTACCCTACCATTATTGCAATTACAAGACTTGCGAATCCTGGATCATGGTCCAATCGTACCCCAGGCTCCGACGAGACAGATTTGGACGTAACTGGGAAATAGGCGCACCGCTCGCATGAATGTCAAGGCGGCGTCGAGGTGGCAACGGTGCACAGTCGAGGCGCAGTTTAGGATTGGGCTTTACATATAGTCGAAGCGTGGGAGGCTATGCTTCCTTTTCATTTTAATTCATTCATTCGACTGAAATGAAATGACAAAATGGCGGTGGAGTCGTAGCGCGCGTCTGCGCCTTGAACCCGCACTGACGCCACGACGCCACCGCGCCCGTGCCGCGACTGCAGTATCTGAGCGCACGCCGTATATTTATGAAGAATCCTTAGGTTTAGGTAGGCTTATGCGTCTCTGCTTCGACTCTACCTCGTAAGATCCTACAATTATTCACCTATTGTAAACTTATTGCTGGTTCATTAGGAGAGAGAATAATTACAATTAATAAATATAAATACAACCTTACCAAAATACTTAAGGTGACGGGTAGGGCACACTAGCGACGCCAATCGATGTTAATTTTTAACTACTAAACCGGATCTATTTTAAACATATTCGGGGTTACAACCTCTCGGCAAACACTTATACTACTTTATTAACGATCCATGCAAAATATTGGGTCCAACGCGTACGCGAAAAAGTGATTCACGTCCACCAAAAGTGGCCACTTTTGGCGTGAATCAATTTTTCGCGTACAAAAACGGACCCAACATTTGTGCATGGTTGTTTAATAAATAGTATAAGTGTTTGCCAAGAGGTTGTTAATCCCAAAACTGTTTAAAATAGATCCGGTTTAGTAGCTAAAAATTAAAATCGATTTGCATCGCTAGTGTGCCCTACCCTTCATCTTAATTGGATTAAGAGGTATTTAAGTACCTTGAATTTATATTTTACTGGCTGACCCGGCAGGCAGGTTTTTTATGATATAGGTGGCAGATGAATCGACGGATCACCTGATGGTAAGCGATTGACACCTGCAACACCATTGGTGTCACAAGTGGTGAGTGGCAGGTTTTGTACCACTGATGTTATTATATTTCACAAACTTATAAAACAAAGAATCCAGTTTGGTGCAGTCGTTCGGAAGTTATATATTTCAAAGATCCATTTTTATACAGGGTAAATTAAACAGGGTGTAGGTATCTGTGCACATTTACATCCCTTTAACCACGTGTTCCGTGCAAAATTGGTTCTAGGACTTTTCGAAATTCACCTTTCGAAAATATTTTCGACTCCATACCAATATAAAACCATACCATACCTATACAAATGACTAAGTCACGTGACCAACTTTGAATTAAAAATGTTGATTTTTCCTAAGCAAAAGTCAAGAACAAGTTGTACAGAATGGTTGGTAGAACACGTAGTTAAAGGGATGTAAATGTTCACAGATACTGAATACTCAATTCCTTATTTCTTTCATAGTATACAATCAAAGAAAGAAAACATTCGTCAGTTTTTCAAATTGATTATTTTGATATGCTATGAGCACTTATTACCTTTCGTAAATTTGTCAGAGTAATATCCTGTTGCACAGAAAATTATGCTTAACTGTTAGATCTGAAAGTTCAGATTTGCTTGTAGCAACATTGATTCAGTTCAAAGAAATTTATTTGTCATTAAGACATACATGTCACTTACATGGGATTACATATTAAAAGTATACAGAGCCCATTGATTCCTTTTGATGTAAAGAAAATTTAAAGAAGGTTGGCAGATCTTTTTAAAACGGTATGTTGGTTAACTGATTCTTGCTGTGCAAGCGAAAACTTACCTTAAGGTGACGAACCTTTTTATTCTCTGTACCGTACATAACAGATGGTGAAGTATAACAAAGCAACCACTATAGACCCTATTAGGGCACTGCAATATGAGACACCATGTACAGTCAAAGGCACATCAGAATACACTTTGACCTTGAAACCGCTCTTACGTCCGGGGCATAAGCGTTATTATTGCAGTGCTGCAAGTGTATTCTGTGATGTGCTGTTGACCGTACTTAAATATACCTTTTTATAAAATTTAAGCCAAACATACTTTACAGAGCTTAGTTTGCGGTTCGGGCTCTGCATAATGCATTTGAGGGTACACGTTATTGATAAAATTTAAAATCAAGTAAAAAATAAACAATTAAAATATATACATACCTACGAGTATATAGTACTCATCGTTTTTACACCTCTACTAAAAGAAGTCATTGCATTGTTCAAAAGAAATTATTTACGGTTCTGGAATGTCACGTCTTCCCCTTTTTGTTTCTAAGTTAATACAATTCGCCCTGGAATCCTGTTATGTCCCGAATCCCAAACTGCCTAATTTACAAATACTTGGGCATACTCTAGACTTACTACGCCCTATATTGTAGCTATAAAGTTTGCTAAACTATGGTTTAATGCCGTGTGGTCTCCGGCAGAGTAGAATAGGCCACCCTCACTCTTACCGAGGTGTCGTAAAAGGCGACTAAGGTAAAGCTGCTGGCATGATCATCAGCACACAGAGAATTAAAACTCTGCATTTATATCAAAACCCTCGCCAACCCGTCTGCCAAGCGTGGTGAGTATGGCAATTACCCCTCATGTGATTGAGGGAGGCCCGTGCCCCAGCAGTGGGGACTTAAATGGGCTGATGATGATGAAACTATGGTTTGTATTTAACGTTCCCTCAAAATTAATAAATTGCTAACCATGATAACATGATTTGTATCCAATCGCAAGACAAGTACCAATTTCGGAAAACAAACACATAAGAAAAAAAATCTAACCTAACCTTTTTGCACACCAAAAATACTAGTTGCTCATCAAAATACTAGTTGCACATCAAAATCTTAGTTTTTTCAAATAGGTAATTTTTAGAGGGTTTATTTAGTAAGCTCCATAACACTATTTATGCAGGGAACTAACTTACCCCATTTTTTTTATGATATAGGTTGCAGACGAGCCGACGGCTTCCTTGATGTTAAGCGATTACCCCCGCAAATAGACACCTGCAACACCAGTGGTGTCACAAGTGCGCTGCTTACCTTTTAACACCCTTTCCCCTAGATTGGGCCTCTGGTACCCTCACTCACGCAGCGAAACACAGCGCATGTACTGCTTCACGCCGGTTTTCTGTGAGGACGTGGTATTACCCCTGTCGAGCCGGCCCATTCATGCCGAAGTGTGGCTCTCCAACTGTTAAAAAAAATATCTTCCACTGTTGAAAAATATAAAAAATTGTCGCTTGTAAATATTAGTAAGTACTAAATTTATGTACAACATTGTTACAATAAGTCATAGTAAGTATTAAATGTTATTTTCAGTATGAGAGCGATGCTCATTCCTATTAAATGATACTCAGAAATTAAACGAGGGATAAGAGGGTTTTACCTTTATTATAAAAACTCGTGCCAGACGGTAGAGTATTTCATCCGTTTATTATGATTGGACGTAAGGGGACCCACACAACATCATTCGGGTTCTAAGTCAACCTCTCCTGCCCGCGGCGCGTCCTGCTAACCAACAAAAGAGGTCCTGGCGAACCACCCACCAACCCGCACTGGACCAGCGTTGTGGGTTATGGTCCGTTCCCCCCTAATGAAAAATACTGTATTGCTCCGGCCCCCAGTTGCCGGCGCGCCTGCTATTCCACGCCAAGGCGGCGGTCTCGGTAACGGCAGGGCAGGGGGTGCTAAGAATCTCCAGTATACGGAAGGCCGCCATACCACACTGACCTTGGCGACGTTTAACGGACGCACGCTACGACTCGACTCACATTTGGCCCAACTCGAGGAGGAGCTAAAGCACATAAGATGGCATGTCCTAGGGCTGTGCGAAGTCCGTAGAGAGGGCTGTGCGAAGACCCTAGAGTCTGGCCATCTTATGTACTTCAGGGAAGGAGATAATCCGTCACAGGGCGGCGTCGGGTTCTAATCAACAAAGTCCTCACTGACAACGTTATTGAAATCTCCGGTGTATCGACGAGGGTTGCGTACCTCGTAATTAAATTAACCAACAGGTATATAAAGCCTAAAGGTTATTCAAGTGTACGCTCCAACGTCGACATACCCGGATGATGTCGTAGAAGAGATGTATGAGGACATCTCTCCAGCCTTACACACCACCACCAAGGCTCACTATAACGTTGTCATGGGGGACTTCAACGCTAAAGTGGGTGTACAGACTTGCAGCGAATCGATGTTGGGATCATGCGGCTTTGGGAGTAGGAATCATAGGGGGAAAATGCTCGTCAATTTTTAGAGCGCGAGGGGCTTTTCTTAATGAACTCGTTCTTTAAGAAACAGTATCAGAGGAAATGGCCGTGGCAGAGCCCCGATACTATGACTAAAAATTTTTCATCATATCGGACAAAAAGCGAACATTCAGAGATGTCTCAGTGATCAAAAGGTTAAAAACCAGAAGTGATCACCGACTTCTCAGAGGCACTCTGAATATCGATTTTAAGCTGGAACATTCTCGGTTGATGAAGTCCACGCTCCGGCCAAATCCTCCGACTGAAATTGGAAAATCGGTTCACTGCTTTGGAAACCACAATTGACGTGGATATCGACGAAGAACTCGACCAAGTGGTGGAAATCCTTCGAGACGAATGTGCAAAATGGACAACATTTCAAAATTGCTAAGCTCTGAAACAAAAAATACCAGTTCTTTGTTTACTTTTCCGCTGCTCGAATATATATTTATTCATTTTTTATATTGCTTATTTACTGAGAAAAAAATTAAAAACTAAAAAACGTAAGATGACGTCATCGGACGGCAGAATGTAAAATATTTCTTTGCTTAGCACATTATAGTTTTAAATTTACGAAATGCCAAACCCATGACATGTAACTGTAAAAAAAAAGACAACTTGTCAACGTTGAATCTATGAATGACGTTGACAATGTTGACACTAGTATTATTTACCTTTGACAGTAGTACCTTTTTTTTTATCAAAACAATGATAAGCAAAGGAATATCGCTGTATGCAGCCGTCCGATGACGTCATTTGGCGCTTACGTCTATTTAGAATAAAAAGAATTTCAATAATTATTTTATGCATGAAAATGGACAAATTTTGAAAAAAGAAAAAATATGGGCAGTTCATTTTATGTCTATTTTCATATAAAAAACAATATGGACATGTTAAAAATATGAAATGTTGTCCATTCTGTGAGTTGCGACGCATGGGCAAGCGGTCTAAACTTTTGAAAGAGACTCTGGACTTAATGGACAAGAGGCGGAATGACCCATCAGTCACTTCGGCAGAACAATGGGCTCTGAATAATTCCATCTCCAAGCTGATAAGACGTGACCTCCGAAGTTCCAATACACTCTCAATACCGAGAGCAATTGAGCAGAACCGGGGGTCCAAAGTCTTCGCACAACAGCTTGGAAGGAGCTACCGGTCGAAGGTGACCAAAACAAACGGAGAAGTCGTCACGTCAAAGCCTGAGATTCTTTCGGAAGTTTACACCTTCTGAAAGCAGCCGGGAAGCCGGTGCTGAAGGAACTTCGGCGTATATTCAACTTAGTTCCTTTCTCCGGGAGAACTCCTAGGGAGTGGCAGCGGAGCTTGGTCGTATTGTTCTTCAAGAAAGGCGACAAAACTTTACTGAAGAACTATCGACCAATTTCACTCCTGAGTCGCGAATCACCTTACACGAAGACTTGACGAAGCTCAACCTGCAGAGCAGGCCGGGTTCCGACGGAGTTATAGCACCATAGACCATATTCACACAGTGAGACAGGTTATAAAGAAGACTAAAGAGTATAACCAGCCCCTATGCATGGCGTTTGTGGTCTATGAAAAAGCTTTTGACTCTGCTGAGACCTGGTCTGTTCTAGAGGCCTTGCAAAGGTGCCAAGTCGATTGGCGATATATCGAGGTGTTGAGGTATATGTATGACGCTGCTAATATGTCCGTAGTAATCCAAAATGGCCAAACCCAGCCTGTCCTGCTGCGACGTGGTGTGAGACAAGGATTATATCTCCGAAACATTTCTCCGCTGCGCTGCAGGACATGTTCGGAACGCTAAACTGGAAAGAGCGCGGAATCAATATTAATGGCGAGTACATGTCACACCTAAGATTCGCAGACGACATCGTCATCTTGGCGGAAACCCTACAAGACCAACAGGAGATGGTGAGCAGCCTGGCTGAATCTTCCAAACACATCAGTCTTCGGATGAACTTGGATAAAACCAAGGTCATGTTCAACGAGCTCGTTGATCCGGGACCGGTCGCTGGTAATGGAATATGTCTATCTAGGACAAACGCTCCAATTAGGCAGAAACAACTATAAGAGAGAAGCCAATTTAGCATTAGCCAAGGCAGCATTTGGTAAACTTCGTCCAGTCTTCTCGTCACCCATCCCTCAACGTCTTAAGTCGAAAGTCTTCGACCAGTGCGTCCTTCCGGTCATGTACCGAGACGTGGACACTCACGGCTGGACTAGTCCACCGGTTCAAAGTCGCTCAAAGAGCTATGGAAAGGGCTATGCTCGGAGTATCTCTGAAGGACCGCATCAGAAATGATGTAACCCGACAGAGAACCAGAGTCACCGACATAGCCCACCGAATTAGCAAACTGAAGTGGCAGTGGGCTGGTCATATTAGCCGCAGAACTGACAGCCGTTGGAGCCGTAAAGTCCTTGAGTGGAGAACGCGACTCGGTAAGCGTAGTGTAGGACGCCCTGCGAAAAGATGGGATGATGACATTCGAAGGCTGGCTGGTGTGGGCTGGATGAGAGTGGCCGAAAATCGGGAGCAGTGGCGTGCATTAGGGGAGACCTATGTCCAGCAGTGGACGAGTGTGGGTTGCTGATGATGATGATGATGATTATGATTCAAAATAGGTATCTATAAGCGTTACTTCCCTTTGAACCTACTGACCATTTCTATTATGAACAACTTTAACTGTCATACATAATGTACCATTCATTATTAATGAATGAAATGTTCTACCGTCTGCAGCGAGACTTTGCGTTTAGTATATAAGGAGAGTGGCACGCGAGGTCCATAGATACCATTATACCATTTATATTTATACCATTTATATTTTGATTTTGCTTTCGGAAACTAATCTGAAGAATTAGCGATGGCTTTTTTTATGGTAGCAGACGAGCAGACGGATCACCTGATGGTAAACGATTGTCGCCGGCCATGGACACCCGCCACACCAGTGGTGTCACAAGTCCGTTGCCAACCTATTAACCCCCCTATATCCCGGATTGGGCCTCCAGTAACCTTACTCACGCATCGAAACACAGCACAGTGCTGCTTCACACAGCACAATGCTGCAGTGGTAAAATTTAAATTTTTGTATTTTTTTTCGAAAGTTCCACGTTGTTTTTTCTCAGAAATCCATAACCGTCAAGTGCTTTCTCACCCAAATCTTCTTAAAAGGTCCATTTTATTGAATATCGTTAGCAATAACAGAAAGAACACGTTTTCATCTAAATAAAAACACAAAAACCGTGGGCATTACCGACGCCAGGGTCCGTTACGGGACATAATGGAGTTTTGCGAATTGTAACAAAAAATACAAAGACTGTACACAAACTGAATGCTGAACGAATTTCTGTATATTTATTGAGGGATGAAACAAAGTATAAAAATAAGTATAAATTAAACAGTTGTCTTTTGTTATAAAGCTGTCCAATAATGCATTCAGTCATCTGTAATGAATTTATTATTGGACATAAATATTAAGGCATTAAATAATATTTAATTCATGGTTCTCATTAAGAACGCTCTTTCGGCCCAGAAGCGCCACTATTTAATTTTTATTTTTCTCTTCTTTCTTGCTCTTTCCCACTTTAGGTGAGGTCGGATTTAAGGTATTGAAAGAAAAAAACCGTTCGTTCTCTACGAAGAAAAAGTATTTATTATTTTTGAGACTTATTTTGAGCCCGGTTTTGTGGGTGTCCATGCTACTACACTCAATAAATAAATACGAATTTGCTACTCGTATATAGCATAAGATTATTATTAAGTATTTGCTGTCTTTATATACCTAATGAAGATATATTTTTTTAAATTTCTTATCGATTAATATGTCCAAGAATCATTTATATAATCTTGTACACTATAGTAACCTTTTCTTCATTAGGTAGGTTTTAATATGAGACTACCTGTCTCATATTAAAACCTAACGCTGCCTTTGGTTCGATCCTCGCATAGTACAAACATTTGTGTGCATGACCATGTCTGTTTGTATTGGTCTGGGTGTTTTCTATGTATTATAAGTATGTATTTACATAAGAAAAGTATTATATGTATATACTTGAAATCCCACTGTTGATTCTGATATCCTTAAGACAGTTGCTTGAGCTACCTATCTCGGAGTCAGATCAATGTATGTAATGTTGTGAAATTATCATTATATTTAAAAAAATAGAGACTTAAACTTATCCAGTGATAGGTTATGACATTTTGTGGAAGCTTATTAAAAATCTTAATATTTAAGCCAACAAATGAATTACCGATTTTATGAAGTCTGAGGATTGGGACGGCAAGTTTATGTATATTTGACTATTGGACTTTTTTGGAAAAGTGTGCGTTCATACATAATACATAGTTAATTATAATCAAATTGGCTGCCGCTAGTGAGCTGAATCAGCAGCCTTTATTAAAATTAAAATTACTTGTATGAAATAATACTTAACACGTATTATTTGAATGCGAGCGGATCCGTTTACTTATTTAATACTATAATTCCGTGCTGATTGTGAAGGTTCCGTGGTCTACAAAGAAAACTTTAACACTTTAATACGTCAGTCTTGATAGAAAATTATATCATGACGATTCACAGACAGTAGTCAATTCTATAAAACATACGAGTAATAGCAGCTTTTTATTCGCCTTTTCATGTCTGTTTAACAAAGGAATGTTCCGTTTCAGTAATACATGGTAGTTTACCAAGGCTGAATATTTTCTTTTCACCCTGTATACATAGTTTTGCGATAAACTTTGTCCCAACTTAGAAACTGTTATTTGGTTTGATTTTTAGGTATAATGAGTACGTTTAATACCTGAATAGTTTTTTAGATTTTCGCGTTGCATTATAACTATAATGTATCAATACGGGGATTAACACGATATTTATTATGTGAAACAACATTGTGTACTCACATATTTGGCTCGACGTTTCGACTACGTTACGTTTAATACTATTTGTTCATTTTGATTAATGGCTATTTAGGCGGACTTCCCTGCGTGATCTGATCTAATGAGAAATGATGAGATCCGCAGATGAGAACTTAGGTCTCAGACATAGCCCAAAGGATTGCATGCCTCAAGTGGCAATGGGCAGGGCACATAGCGAGGAGAACAGACGGCCGTTGGGGCGGAAAGGTCCTCGAGTGGAGGCCACGTACAGGAAGTCGCAGCCGTGGCAGGCCCCCCACAAGGTGGACCGACGATCTGGTGAAGATCGCGGGAATCCATTGGATGCGGGCGGCACAGGACCGATCTGTGTGGAGATCATTGTGGGAGGCCTATGTCCAGCAGTGGACGTCTATTGGCTGAAATGATGAGGCAGATTTTTGCGCTCAGGCCTGGCATACTGCAGCCCGTCCTAATTATTAATTATGATTAATACATAATCAGTTAACATCAGGTGAAATGCTTGTCTGTCATAAAATAAAAAAAAATAATTAAAAATTTAAAAAGCTTGTGTGTGTGTGACGTGTTTAATCGTTTACTATTACAAATCACGATTAGCCTTGGATAACTATCAAAGTAGCAAACTTACTACTCATGAGAATAAACAATGAATACAAAAATAATTTTATTTCAAATTCAATTTTCTTACTAAAGAACAACGAAACCCAATCTACCGATACGCTCGTGACTGTTTTTATAAGGATATATTATGTTGATTTAATTTTATGAAGGAAAATTACAATAGCATTGGAGAATTATGGAAACGGTTTAATAACGTTATAAAGACGTAATGAGGTTTTGGGAAAAAAACTATTGTTTGTTTAGCCCGATATCTGACGACCCGTTTGGAACAGTGGTAGTGAACGCTGCCTTTGGTCCAAGGGTTGCGGGTTCGATCCCCGCACGGTACAAACATTTGTGTGCATGAACATGTCTGTTTGTATTAGTCTGGGTGTTTCCTATGTATTATAAATATGTATTTACAAAAGAAAAGTAGTATATGTATATATTTGTCATCCCACTGTTGATTCTGATCTCTTCCACTGATATCCGTAACACAGGTGCTTGAGCTACCTATCTCGGAGTCTGATCAATGTATGTGATGTTGTGAAATATTTATTTATTATTTTACATCTGTCATTAGATAGGCGGTGAGGGAAAACATCTTTAAAGGTTGCAAAGGTCAGACGACAGTCGCTTCATTGTAATTAACAGACTCTCCAAATCCTGAATCATGGTCCAAGCGTACCCCAAGTACTAAAGGTGGCGAAAGCTTTGAACGCAAATAGGATAAGGTTTAGATTAGGCTTTTGTTAGTGATATTGCTGAACACTTTAGTTATGTGATTAGTGGCATACGAGCAGACGGGTCATTTGATGGTAAGTAAGTAAACATTTACTGTCCACATAAAAGATTTACATAGACAGGACACATAACATAAGCATAAGGAGATTGCACAGTAATACATATGCATATCTGACCGGATATTGACTGACCGGATGGCGCAATTGGTAGTGACCCTGCTAAAAGGTCGTGGGTTCGATCCCCACCCTGGACAAACTTTCGTGCGATGAACACTTGTGTTTGTTCAGTGTCTGGGTGTAATATATGTAATTAAGTATATATTTGTGTTCCTCTGTTGTCTGATATCTGTAACACGTGCTTAAGCTACTTAGTACGGAATCAGGTCAACGTATGAGATGTTGTGAGAATCATTATTATAGGAATTATTAATATCGGTAAGCGATTTCCATTTCAGCTCACGGATAAACACCAATAGAATCACAAGTGCGCTGTCAATCTTGAAACTCACTTTCTTCTTCTTCAAAAGGAGATCATTTCAAAACTCTGAATCATAGGCCGGAAGTTTTTAATTTTAGACTTAAATCTAAATTATATCCCGTTTTGGTCACAATCCCCAGATATTGGACAAAAAATATAAAAAATAATAATAATGATAAAAAATTATACTCGTCAAATGGTGAGCCTCCTTCATTTTTCGTCGGTTAATAAGCGGCTTGTCTTTTGATCATGTTGACTTAGCAGTTTGATTATTTTTCCGCTTCAAAGAATTTCAAATCTGAGTACTTATTTGATGTCAATTTCGGTTTGATACGTCTTCGCGTTCCGGAAATAAATCTTCTTAACCATAACAGACAAAGACAGATAGAGCTTTCTCTGTCGGAGAACAACGAAATTCTTATGAACACATTATACTATTAAAGTTCAACTGACTGCCTCAGTGGCGCAGTAGTTAATGGGTCGCACTTTAAAGCGACGGCTGCGCAAGAGGTCCCGGGTCGGGCCAAAAATTGGTACCTAAGTTTCGGTGAGAAATTCTTAGTGACAGCCCGGAGTCTGGAAGTTGGCGGTCTTGCACCCCCGTGCCTCGGAAAGCACGTTAAGCCGTTGGTCCTGCGCCCGATTCCTCTCCGGTCGTGTTAACAGCAGACTGCACGCGATGACTCTCTGTGAGTCACCTGTATGTCCCTGTGGAGAAGCTGATGAAACTCGGGACCATGTGCTGTGGGAATGTCAGCTGTATGAAGAAGAGCGGCAACAGATGCTGAATGACTGGAACAGAAACGAGATAGGACCAGTATACCATCAAGAGATGGTCAATTCTGCAGAAGGTTTTCGACGGTTGCGTGCGTTTGCACACAAAAGGCTGAACATTAAGAAGGAGATTGATTGATGTGGAACTGCCCGAGCGCGGGTCGCTTGTGTTGTGGTGTTTCACGTCCCATTTGGGGAGAAGTGACATTGAGATGGGACGCAGACACAGACTTTGTAGGGAGTGAAGAAACGCACCGGGGAAAGAGCACTTAGCAAGTACCTGGTGAGCGTCTCCCAAGATTCGGTCCGTATGCCGAGACAGTAGGAAGGACCATGGGCTGGTGGAGGGACTGATCCGGTCGTGTCACAGTAGTGTCCCATCGGAATATGAGGGTAAGGGAATAGAGATTGCACTTGTGTTTGCGCATACACTTGAGCACTATAATATATCCTGCGTAAGTGGCTGCTCGTTGAGATTGGTTGCCGTAGCCGTTATCGGTAGGAGGATATATATTACTATCTAAGTTTAAGAAAACCTATTAATAAAACAACAAACAGTAAAATTAAGGGAACCAAGTAAGTAAATAAAGGGAAGCTTCATGTAATATAGTAATTACGAATATTAAAACCACACAAGCAAAATTGTATCCTGAATAAACACACATAAAAGTAAAATTGTTAATAATAACTGAATAAATAAATGGACAGACTTTTACGAGACTATTCTTAAGGGATTTGAGGTCTTCGTATATTTTATGTAAGATTAACCTTTTGCTCATAGCATTTTCCCGCATGGACTAAATTATAATTTTCCGAAGTAAAATAAAGCATGCATGGACTGCAGGTAACATGCAGATGAAGTATTTTCTTACAAGTGTAGTAATTTTCAAAATCATTCTGCTGTTCTGCCACCTATCACATAAAAAAGCCTCTCATCATCTCAGCGTATCATTCCTGTCTACCGCTTTTTATTGGATTTATATTAAATTCCAAAATTTTCAACTAACTTAGCCAGTTTTAGCGGCCAAACATCTCGCATTTTAAAATAGGCGAGTAAAAACGAACCTAAGTAGCACACGCGGTTTTATGTGGTTAAAACAGTAAAAAGCGTCTACATTTCCTCTACTAGAAGCCAACTACTGGCAATTGCTTACCAACAGGCGATCCGTCTGCTGTTCTGCCACCTTTTACATAAAAAAGCCTCTCATCACTCAGCGTATCATTCCCGTCTATTGCTTTTTATTGGATATTTGTTAAATTCCAAAAATTTTAACTAACTTAGCCAGTATTAGCGGCCAAACATCTCGCATTTTAAAATAGACACAAAATTGTATGAAAGTTTGGCGATTAAAAAGAGTAACTGGCGAGTTTCTTGCCGGATCTTCTCGACCAGAAACCACTTTCCGAGCCGGTGGTAGAATCGCATTATGTTTATTTATTTCTTTAGTATATTATATGTATCAATATATATGTATTAACATGTAAATTATACATAAGTACTTATAAATAGTTTTAAGTCATTGAAATGTATGACGATTTGTAAGTGCTGTGTCCAAGCCTATGCAAATAAAGAATTATTTGAATTTGAATTTGAAATAGGCGAGTAAAAAGGAACCTAAGTAGCACACGCGGTTTTATGTGGTTAAAACAGTAAAAAGCGTCTACATTTCCTCTACTAGAAGCAAGTCTAACGGCTCCACTAATATGTGCACTTAGGAACCTAACACCCGCATATTGCTTACAATAATACAGCCATAGCCTTTTTACGAGCGAATAAACAATGTTTGCAGAAACAGATAAAACGGGAGCCCCATTCCGCAAATACCTAAAAGCCTTGCGTTTTATTCAGGGGAATTAATAAAGGTAGAATAGAAATCTCGTTCTGCAACTGCGGCTTCTGCTTATTTACTTGGAAACAGACAACGAGCTACGAGTATTTACTAAGAGATATCTTGTCTTAAGTGCACCCATTTGTAATGTTTTGTTGATGACGTCAATAACAAAAGTGTTTAAGGTGACGGGTAGAGCACACTAGCGACGCCAATCGATTTTAACTTTTAGGATCTATTTTAAACAACATCCCGATGTTGTTTAAATAGACCAAACAGTTAACTATAAGTATTAAATAAATAGTATAAGTCGAATTGAGAACCTCTTTTCTTTTTTGAAGTCGGTTAAAAAAGAGAACGCTCTTCTCTTGAAGAAAAGTCGTAGCCGTCGGGAAATACTCCCAAACCAAACCGTTGCCAAACCGGTCCGATTCTAACATAACGTTACGTCATAATTGTATGAGTATAATAATTGTCCTCTTCTATTAGATATAAATATAAGAAAATAATCCTTAAGTAATTTTGATAACCAGTATTTGCCAGAATGGAAATATCGATTACAAAACAGAAGTATATACAGGGTGTAAAAAGACCCTTAACGAAGCCGGCGTCTACGCACTCAGACCATTAAAATAAGTCTTAGAACAAACAATTATTGAGGGGAAACGAAGTTGAGTTTTTGGTGTCAATTTTAATCCTGTTGCTATGTATTATAAGTATGTATTTACAAAAGAAAAGTATTATATGTATATATTTGTAATCCCACTGTTGATTCTGATATCCGTAACACAGGTGCTTGAGCTACCTATCTCGGAGTCAGATCAATGTATGTGATGTTGTGAAATATTTATTTATTTATTTATTATTTATAAACGGTGAACGCAATGAACAGCGTACACCTATTCAGTCGCCGAGGCGCGTCCCCCGCACAGGGTGTGCGGGGGACGCGCCGCCCCGCCTTCGCCCGGCTCTCAAACATTACATTGCGGGCTGTACGTTTTGAAGCCATTTTTCTCTCGGAACTACTTAAAATTTTGAACAAGTTTCTTTGGACAAAAATTAGGTAGTTTATAATTTATTTACATCAAAATCTTGAGATTTTAATTTTGACTTTGACCTTCAATAACTTGGAAAGTATTGAGTTCCCAGGTATGGTCTAGAAGGAAAAAATGGTCCTGATGATGTCCTGAATACGTAGGTTACGGCTTCGTTAAGGATTTTTTTACACCCTGTTTTATAAAAGCAGTTACACGGGTTACATTAAAAGATGCATTTTAAAAACATTCGAACAGTGAGGACATAAATATTTATTTTTTTCTGGTACCACGGACAACGCAGAACAGATCTCCATTTCTTAATTTAAGCTCGGGACATTTCCAATCAGTAAAATAAATAAACATTAAGTCCAATGTCAGATTAAGCAACAACATTTGTTGTGCTTTGTGGCCGTCATTCTATTCGGAAATATCGTAATATCTATGCTAATCGGGCTTTGCTGAAAACATTACCCAAAAGCGGCGGCCAACCGTTTATTTATTGAAGCAGAAACCCAGTGCCTCTGCTCGGATATTGTTAAGGCCAGATCAGTTCACGTAATGGGGAAAAGATTGATGTTTGAGCTTCCAGTTTGAAAAAATTATGAGTTCTACTCTTAGATTAATACATTTTGATTTAATCGAAGGTCCTACTAAAAAAATGTCATAAGATCTTTCGGTTTTTTTCGTATAGACTTACTGCGCTATTATTTCCAAACAAAATATATGCATTGGTCACCTGGACAATAATACGGAATCGATTGATACCCCATTCATCCAAATCGGCTGGGTAGTTCAGGCAGAATCTTAGGTCATACAAACATATTTATATACAGTGGCGGTCAAAAAGTGTTTACCAGTTTTAGAATTTGATTCTATATCACACTTTTTGCACTAAAGGCAAAAATGTCAAGTTACATATTACCTTTTTAAAGTAAATATGAAAAAAGACGCATAAAGAGGATACAACACAGAAGCAGCTATAATTTTTTTATGGCTGCTTTTTTTTTTTTTTTTTTTTTATGTAGTGGCTGCTACTGGTGTTTCCCGTGGCGAACACATAATAACTCTGCCAGTGTCGAGTGATTAGAGAGACACGTTATTTTTATGGTTATTGACCGGTGTGGCGAGTTTAAATCCTTTTAATATTTATTTTAATTGAGTTTTGCACCAAACACCATCTAAAACCAAGACAGAACAAAACATACACAAAGACGACACAATATTATTCTGAGGGTAGGCGTGGAACAGAAAACACGCAAAATTTTGCTCTTGGATATTTTAATTTATTTTACATTCTTAAAATAATCAAACTAATGTAAATTGTTCCTAAAATACCTGCCAGACTTCACTGATTTTCACATCAACAAGTTTCACAACACTAAACTAAAATGGAAGCACTGCAGCAGTCTCTGATGGAGGTGAAGGAGTTGTGTGCAACCAGGATGGCAGATTTTCAAGCAAACCTGGACAAAGCGGTCACTGGTGCGTCTGCGCCTACTGTTATAACTCTGCACAGTGAGTTCACTTCCTTCAAAACATTTGTGACGAAGACCTTGTCATGCCTGCAGCGGCAGGTGGAGTTACTGATGCTTGAGTGCGACAGGCTAGAAATGCAGGGCCGTCGGAAGATTCTCCTAGTGCATGGCGTTCCGGAGACTTCGGGCGAGGATACTGGGAGCCTCATCATCAACACGGTGTCTGCCCGCTTGAAGGTGCCATTAGCAGTGGAGTCTCTGTCTCGCAGCCAACGTATGGGTCAACCTTCCAAGGATAAGCCTAGGCCCATCCTCGTTAAGTTCCGTCGGGTTGAAGACCGAGATCGCGTGTGGTATGCGAAGACTGCTCTCAAGGGCACGGGGTTTACACTATCCGAGTTCCTTACACGTACTCGTCATAACACCTTTCTGGAGGCTCGCAAAAGGTTTGGTGTTGCAAAGTGCTGGACAAAGAGCGGTGCGATCATCATCGTTGCTTCAGACGGCAAGCAACATCGGATAGCCTCCCTTGGCGAGCTCAACAGTTTCTGTGCCGCACAGCCCAGCCCCGGAGCTCAGGTCAGCGCTCCAGGTGCTGTGCAGGATGGACAGGGCAGCGGCAGGTCGAGGCGTAATCGGAAGTAAATATATTTTATTTCTATGTTATAATGGGTCGAGGTAATAACAATTTTATTTTTATTTCTTCCCCAATAACTCTTTAATTCTGTAGTATGTTGTTTGTAATATTATTTGTTTCCAGACTTTTTTATATTCTACAATCACCTTCAATTGTTATTTTTAGCTTCACCCACTAGAATAAATAAGTAAAATTTTGTAAAATCTATTGTATCAATTGATGTCAAAGTCTAAGTGACAGATGTCTGTCAAACTTTTTTTTTTTTTTTTAATTGCTTCGATTGCGTTTCGTTCCATCTATTTTGTTTGTAACTTTGTATTTTTTTTTTCTTTCTTTTCTTCTCATTATTCTGCTTACTACTTTCCATTGAAAAAATGTATTTTTTCCTACTACTGGCGGGTAAAGGAACGGTTTTATATAATTTTACCTAGACCGAATAGATATATCAAATTAGTTTATTTAATTTATTTTGTATACTTTTATATTATTTTTATTTTATCATTATTTTATTTTAATTTTTATTTTTATTTTATTACTATTTTAATTTTATTTTCTGTATTTATTTAATATGGAGTCTCCAAATAGTAGTTACCAAAGTGACCACTTTTACTCTTTTTCCTCATCCTCACAGGACAGTTTCCACTCCAGCCCTTTACCGCTCTGTGACCAATTAGAAACGACCTTTTCGGATTTGTCTAAAAATCTTAATATAGTACACATAAATGCGCAGAGTATCCCAGCCCATTTTCCCGACATGTTGGCAGCATTTGACAATAAAAACATTCATGCCGTTCTCGTGTCTGAAACCTGGCTCAACCCATGTCTCCCGTCTACCTCCTTCTCACTTCCAGGTTTCCAACTCCTCAGGAATGATCGTATCAATCGCACTGGTGGGGGAATAGCTATTTACATTCGGTCCCATATTCCCTGTTCGATTATAAATGTCTCACCTCCGTCCTCGTCTTCGGATATCGCTCAACACCTCTTCATTGAAATTTCTCTCTCCCATTCTAAAATTCTTCTCGGTGTCTTCTACAGCCCCTCCTTGAGAGTGGATTATTTTTCCACTCTTGAGAAACTGTTAGAGGACCTGACTCCTTTATACAGCCACACCTTGCTGATGGGAGATTTCAACACTTGTCTTCTTAAAAATGACTCTCGTTCCCATCGCCTTAGATCAGTCGTTGACTCTAATAACTTAAACATTCTGCCTCTTAATGCTACTCACTTTTTTCCAAACTGCACGCCCTCTTTATTAGATTTAATTATTGTCTCCTCTACAGATCATGTTACCAAGCATGGTCAATTTCCAGCTGAAGCCTTCTCTTACCATGACTTAGTATTTTTATCATATAAAGTCCGACCTCCCAAATTTAAGGCGAAAATTGTTCTACAGCGCAACTTTGGAGGGATGAACGTAAACGATCTCCGTCGGGATGTGGGTGGCATCGACTGGTCCCCGGTCCATGATGCTGCTAGTGTTGATGACAAGGTGAACATTTTTAATACGTTAGTTATTGATATTTTCGACAAGCACGCTCCTGTTCGTCCTGTTAAGCTCAAGCATACTCCTGCACCTTGGCTGACTGAAGAGCTTAAAAAACTGAGGGACAGGAAAAATGCTGCCAAATCCCGATATAAAATGGACCCGTCCGATAAAAACCGCGAAAAATATAAGTTGATGAGAAACCGCTGCAATAGGTTGTGTAGGGACGCTCAACGACGCCATATCCATAAATCTGTAGAAAATGGTAATCCAGCCAAAGTTTGGAAATTTCTTAAGTCTATTGGAATTGGAAAAACACGTAATGATTCACTCCCAAAAGATATTAATATCGACCTTTTAAATAAGCACTTCTCCTCGTCTGCTACCATTGATGGTGCCGTGAAAAAAGAAACTCTAAATCAACTGTCATCTCTTCCAACTCCAGACTACTCCTCATTTGTCTTTAGTCAGTTGTCCGATTGTGATGTTAAGAAGAACATTTTGTCCATAGTATCTAACGCTGTCGGTAGTGATAACATTAGCCGTAATATGATCTTACCCCTCCTTGACATCCTCACCCCCATAATTACGCACATCCTCAACCATTCATTGTCCACCAGCACATTTCCCTCCGCCTGGAAGGATTCCCAAGTCATCCCACTCCCTAAGAAGTCTAATCCATCGTCCTTTTCCGACTACCGACCTATATCAATCCTACCTTTCCTCTCCAAGGTCCTCGAACGTGTGGTTCACCAACAGCTCAGCTTTTTCCTCTCTGTAAACCATCTCTTTAATCCTTTCCAATCCGGTTTCCGCAAAGGTCATAGTACGGCTACAGCTCTAGTAAAAATAACAGATGATATACGCCATGGTATGGACAGAAAACGCCTCACGTTGTTAGCACTCCTTGACTTTAGCAATGCTTTTAACACTGTGAATTTTGAAATCCTGCTTGGCTTATTGCGTTCTCTTAACATATCTCCAACGGCAATTGACTGGTTTCATAGTTATTTGCATGGTCGCCGGCAACGTATACGCGTTGATGATTCTGTTTCTGCCTGGTGCGACATCAGTGTCGGCGTACCACAGGGTGGTGTCTTGTCTCCTCTTTTATTTGCTACTTTCATTAATACTATTACTCAGAATCTTACTTCATCCTACCATCTATATGCGGACGATCTTCAACTTTATTCACAGGGTAGCCTTGATGACCTGCCGGGCGTTATCCACATCCTAAATGCGGACTTGCAACGCATTTCGGAGTGGAGTCTATCGTTTGGTCTCAAGGTTAACCCTTTAAAAACGCAGGTAATGATAGTGGGTGGCCCTAGGTTGACTGCAAGAATCGACTGGGGGACTCTACCACCTGTTATTTTTGACGGAGTCCAAATTCCTTTTAGCCATTTGGTCAAGAACCTGGGAATCTATATGGATAGCACGTTATCCTGGGGCGCGCAAGTGGGAGAAGTTAGTAGGAAGGTGTTTGCTTCGGCGAGCTCATTGAACCGGTTACGTAATTTTCTACCGATTCCCACCAAAGTTGCCCTTGTACAGGCTTTACTTTTGCCTATTCTTGATTATGCGGATTGTTGCTACCTGGATATTTCTGAACAACTTCTTGATAAGCTGGAGCGTCTTCAAAATTACTGTATCCGCATTATCTTTGGCCTACGAAAATATGACCATATTAGTGAATTCCGATCCTAGCTCAAATGGCTTCCCATACGTCGTCGTCGTGACCTTCATATCCTCTCTTTGCTTTATAACATTTTATTTAATCCCCAGGCTCCTGCTTATCTCAAAGAGCGATTCCAATTCCTACAACCCACTAAGGATCGTGAGATGCGATCATCCCGCAAACTCCATCTCGCATTCCCACTCCACTCCACACACTCCTACTCACAATCCTTCACTGTCCAATCCACCCGCCTCTGGAACAACATACCCCTATCCATCCGGCAATCCGAATCCCTCTCTATTTTCAAGTCCCGAGTTAAAGATCATTTCTTGTCTTTCTAAGCCTTTGTAATTCCTTTCATTGTCTCCTATTTCCCTGGTTACGTATCTATCAATCCAATAAACTGTTAGTATGTATGTTTATTTGTTTTGTAATGTACTAGTATGTATTAGTATTTATAGCTAGTATATATTTATTTAATATAATGTATGTATGTATATAACATACTCGTATTTATACAATGTCTTTTTTTTTTATTTCTCTCTTTTTCTGACTTGCACTGCCTTACCCCTTTTCTTAATTCGCTATACTTTTCCTCTACCCTGAGGTTGTCTGGAAGAGATCGCTATTAGCGATAAGACCGCCTACATTGTTTAGTATAATAACTTAGGCTAAGATTTGTAAATTTTGTGCAATAAAGTGTATCTATCTATCTATCTATCTATCTATTAAAGGGAGATTCTCATGTTATGGCTGCTTCTGTATTCTCTAATATCTTTGAAATGACATGACATTTGTCATAAAACTGTCAGCTGTCATATCATTAAAAAAGATACCATATCTATGATCAATATTTTGTAATAGACATATAAAACTTATCACCTACATGTGTGCGTGCGATTATGATCCTTAAGGTGGTAAACACTTTTTGACCGCGACCGTACTTACATACTTACATACATACATAGACTGTAAAACTGACTGATAGAATCATAACTCTTCCTTTTTGCCTTTGCCGTAGTGGGGTAAAAAAGAAACACAACAACTGACAAAATATTAAAAAAAAAATTTGGCACCTTTGTAACCATAAAAATAAACTATCATGATACTTGAATATACAATTATAGGGTTCAAATGCGCATTCAGAAGTGGCCCTGACTGGTACGTTAAGGGTTGTGGGTACGATTTCCGCTCCAGTTCTTTGTCTGAGTGTAATTTATGCATTAAAGTACTTGTACATACTTGTAGATACAGTGTTTTATGTGGAGTGTCAAGTAGAAGATCATGCATAGAGCACCTTTGGGGTACCCGAAACACTCCCATATTGTTCTATGATTTTTTGTAGTTCAGGAGTTGTCAACATTTTTTCGAATTTTGGAGACTTCTCTACCTCAACAACGTAAAAACTTTGTAGAAAAAAAAACGGAATGCCTTTTAAACATTTTTTTTTTTGCAAGTTAATCTTTATTAGAGTACCCTTTATGTAACCGTAACATAAATACGAAATTAGGTTAATGTATAAGACTTTGTATGAATTTCTTCAAATCTACCTACCGCGCGTAGGACTACTGTGGAATCAGCTTCCAACGATAGTGCTTCCGAATAGGTATGACCTGGTGATATTCAAGAAGAGATTATTCCTTCCTTAAGAGCTGGCAACGCTCTGTGATGCCTCATGTGTTGCAGATGTCCATGGGCGGCGGTAATCACTTATCATCAGCTCGAGCCATCTGTTCGTTTGTCCGCCATAATGTAAAAAAAAAAATATCACTTATTACTTATGTTATTTTAGTTATGTATGTGACACGAACGTCATGTGTCTGTCACTCGCAGCTGCCATCAAAATAAGTAAGTACTACCTGTGCGGATAAAGAATGGGATCAGAAATGGCGGCGCATCTATTCACTTCTCGCTCGCACACTATTTGCGTCTATACTCGCACCCCACGAGTGGGAGTATAGACGGAAATAGTGTGCGAGCGAGAAGTGAATAGATGCGCCGCCATTTCTGATCCCATTCTTTATCCGCACAGGTTGTAAGGATCATGGAACTAGAAAACGCGCGCTTTAAGGCGACGGTTAGGGCACACTAGCGACGCCAATTGATTTAAATTTTTAGGTAGTAAACCAGATATATCTTAAATAATTTCGGGACTCCAGCCTCTCGGCAAACACTAATACTATTTATTTAATAGTTAATGTTAACATTTGGTCTGGTTTTGCACTCGAATTTTGGATTTCAATTTTTCGAGTACAAAAACAGACCCAAAATTTGTGCATGGTTATTAAATAAATAGTATAAGGGTTTTTCGAGAGACTGGAATCCCCAAATTGTTAAATATATATATGGTTTACTTGCTAAAAATTAAAATCAATGGGCGTCGCTAGTGTGCCCTGCCCGTCGCGCCTTAAACGAATTGTGCTATATTCGGAGATAACGTCACTGAGTGTGAAAGACATCTAACCGGCCCTGACGCAGCTTTAATGCGTCTCTATAGGAGTGCGGTAGAGAAATAACGTCGCCCAGCACGTCACCCCAGTACTAACAAGGATTCGCGCACTTTTTCAAGTATGGCTGTCTATGAAAACGATTAGTCTGTATATAGTGCATGTCTATGGTAAGGATACGTTCAGTAAAAAAACATACGGACAATACACACTTGAAAGTTTGTAGGAAAGTTTTCTGTGCTCTTTCCCAAATAATCCTCCCATTTGAGTCGGGTAAAACTATTTAGAAGTTTGTATCTTCGGATGAAATAACATTAGAGGGGAAGCAGACGGGAAAAAACCACTTTTCAAGATAAAACGGCTGATTTATACTGTAAATAGAACTCTGCCAACTAACAGTCAGTTCAGATTCAGCTTCCAGTCTTAATTTATTAAATGGTTTTTGTTAATGGGATAATACGACGATCGACGACCCGTTTGGAACAGTGGTAGTGAACGCTGCCTTTGGCCCAAGGGTTCGATCCCCGCACAGTACAAACATTTGTGTGCATCAACATGTGTGTTTGTATTGGTCTGGATGTTTTCTATGTATTATTAGTATGCATTTACAAAAGAAAAGTATTATATGTATATATTTGTAGTCCCACTGTTGATTCTGATATCCGTAACACAGGTGCTTGAACTACCTATCTCGGAGTCAGATCAATTTATGTGATGTTGTGAAATATTTATTATTATAAGAAAAAAAAACATTCAACCGATTACGGTTATAGCAGCCAATCTCAACAATCGGCTACGTACGCAGGATATACTAGCGTTCAATTGCAAACACAAGTGCGCTCTCTATTCCCTTGCCCTCATAATCCGATGGGACACGTGTGACTTGACCGGAGAGGGATCGGGCGCAGGACCAACGGATTTATACGCTTTCCGAGGCAGTGGGAATTAATGAATTTGGGATGTTAATGGGAGACATAAATAGGGAATACCTACATAGCAAAAATTAAAAAAATATATACAACTGACAATATCCTTTGTTAGCTAACACGGTGTGTGGGGGAACCACACTTTTGTGATGATGAGAGGGTTTCAGGGATGATAAATCAAACCGCTCTGTTCGAGTGCTGCTGCTACACTGGTTTATTCTTTAGAACTATGATACCGTACAAAGAATGATGTGTTAACAAAATCAACTCACAGCAATGCCGACAAATAAAGGCACCGTCACATATGCATGATTGATACGCTTAAGGCGTCGCTACGTAATAATATTTTACACAAGTGTACAATGGCTCGTACACGGTGATATAGTGCAGTTTTGAAACAAATAAAAATGAGGGGGTCGCACTTTGAAGGATAGCTGCGCAAGAAGTCCCGGTTTCGAGCCCCGGGTTGCGCCAAAAATTTGTATCTAAGTTTTCTATACGAAATTTTATTCTTAATGTCAGTTCTATCCGCTTGCCTTAGAAAGCACGTTAAGCCGTTGGTCCTGCGCGCGATTCCCCTCCGGTTGTCTCACACTGCTGTCCCATCGGATTATGAGGGTAAGGGAATAGAGAGTGCACTTGCATTTGATCACACACTCGAGCACTATAATATATCCTGCGTACGTAGCCGATCATTGAGATTGACTGCCGTATCCGTAATCGGTTGGAGGATTGGTCTAAACTAGTGACATGTCTAGTAGACGTGATTTACGGATACCCCCTCTCTCCAGGTGCCACCCGCTCGTCCATCGTGGGTGACAACGGCTGGATTACACCAGGGTGCCGCTTGCATAATACATTTATAGTCGCAAATTTTGTGCATAATCCTAAATACACATCTGCCGGTGAAGCCGAACTCGTAGTGGGCTGTGGTTACAGTCACGTTATCTTCTGACAGTGCAGCAGTCGATTTTAATGATAAATAAATTAGATGGCCCTCAATTTTGAGTTATGTTCAGTATTGCGGTTTAACGTGCAGTTTGAATATAATCGACGCCCTGTTGGTCTAGTGGTTTAATGAAAGAAGTTTTTTAGCATATTTCAAATATGTAATTTTGTTTACATAACTAAAAATTTGTTAAATAAAAATAAAGTTTAAAAACTAAAACCCGACTACCAAAAAAACACGCTCTAAAAAGTACGAAACAAGAAAACTGTCTCTGCGGAAATTATTATGCGTAATTGCCGTGGTCGTATGCCACCTATTGTAGCAAAACAGATTATTATAATAATAAAATAAAATCAATATGGCATACGACCACGGCAATACGGCATAATAATTTCAGCAGAGACAGTTTTCTTGTTTCGTACTTTTTAGAGCGTGTTTTATTTGGGAGTCGGGTTTAGTTTTTAAACTTTATTTTTTCTGTCTGATCAGACATGCAAAAAAAATCCTCCTCCGTCTGATCAGACAGAATAATAGAAGATTTTTTTGTGATGAAGTAGCAAGAAGAAAAAAAATTCGATATAAGTCGACTTGGACCCCTTTTTACAGGACACATACATATAATTATGGGTAATAGCATGCTTTTTGAATAGCAAATGTGAAATATATTTTTTTTTTATATAGGTGGCAGATGAGCTGACAGATCACCTGATGGTAAGCGATTACCGTCGCCCATGGACACCTGCACCACCAGTGATGTCACAAGTGCGCTGCTTACCTTTTAACCCCTCTTCACTTGGATTGGGCCTCCGGACCCTCACTCACGCAGGGAAACACAGCGCAAGTACTGCTTCACGCCGGTTTTCTGTGAGGACGTGGTATTACTCCGGTCGAACAGGCCCATTCATGCCGAAGCGTGGCTCTGCCTCTGTTAAACTAAAATATCGATGCTAAAAAGATATGACCTTTTACTGTCCCATTTTAGTGATATGCTATGTAAATGTAACGATAACCTCTCAGACTGTTTGTGAGACCTATCTAGGATGTGTGGCGTATTTAGGTTATCGCGACTGCACTCTATGATATCACTCTGCTAAAAGGTCAGATTCAAAACGTGACTTTCCTTATCGATCTGACACTGGGTGACTTAATTGGGAGAGACACGCGTCAGCATGAATGGGCCGGCTCGATCGGAGTGATACCACGGCCTCACAGAAAACCAACGAGAAAACAACCACAGAGAAGCAACGCTTACGCTGTGTTCCGCCGAGCGAGTGAGGGCACCGGAGGCCTAAGCGGGGTGGAAAGTGGGTTAAAAGGTAGGCAACGCTTGTGTCGCCATTGATACTGCGTGTGTCAATCAATTGGCGGCGGCAATTGAAAGAAAGAAAGGAAAATATTTACTCTCAGGTAAGCCATAGGGTATTTGGCTAAGTTCGAGATTTTACAAAATATAAATATTTTATCAAAATATAGGTAAATATGTGCCAATAGCAAAAAATCTCAATTAAAAATATAACGTCTAGCCGGTTTTATGGTCATTCAAAGATTCACTGGCAAGTCCATTTTATAAGTATGAAATTATTAAAAAATAATTATGCCATTGAATAACCCATACAATTTGCACCAACTATTATAATAGAACCATTGACATAAACGAAACATTTGATATCATCATCATCATCAGCCCATTTAAGTCCCCACTGCTGAGGCACGGGCCTCCCTCAATCACATGAGGGGTAATTGCCATACTCACCACGCTTGGTTTTGAGTTTTCCTTCTCTGGGTGCTGATGATCATGCCAGCAGCTTTACCTAAGTCGCCTTTTACGACACCTCGGTAAGAGTGAGGGTGGCCTATTCTACTCTGCCGGGGACCACACGGCCCACATTTGATATAGCTACCATACAAAATTCAAATGAAATGCATACAAAATACTTAAATATCTGTAATACATCTGCTTACGTAATACTGGAACCTCCCCCTACCACAAATGTCAAATTTTCTCAATTGATGTTGAAGAACAGATTTGTATTTGGGAGGCAAAGATTCTCACCAGCACATCTGGTGTTCATTTTTCGGAAGCTGTCTAAGAACGACAAATTGAAAGCTTTCCATACGATTTTGAAGAAATTTGACAGATTTGTATTGGGGAGGCAAAGATTCTCACCAGCACATCTGGTGTTCATTTTTCGGAAGCTGTTTAAGAACGACAAATTGAAAGCTTTCCATACGATGTTGAAGAAATTTGACAGATTTGTATTGGCGAGGCAAAGATTCTCACCAGCACATCTGGTGTTCATTTTTCGGAAGCTGTCTAAGAACGACAAATTGAAAGCTTTCCATACGTCTTTACGGGATCGTGGTTAATATTCTCTTAATTTTTGGGATAAATGTGGTTCGGTCACAATAATGATACCAATAATACATAATAATAAAAGCGTCGGCAGAATATACCAGAAATATTAAAGAAACAAATAAAATGAGGGGGTCGAACTTTGAAGCGATAGCTGCGCAAGAAGTCCCGGTTTCGATCCCCGGGTTGGGCCAAAAATTTGTACCTAAGTTTTCGATATGAAATTTTATTCTTAGTGTCAGTTGTATCCGCTTGCCTGGGAAAGCACGTTAAGCCGTTGGTCCTGCGCGCTATTCCCCTCCGGTTGTCTCACACTGCTGTCCCATCGGATTATGAGGGTAAGGGTAAGGAATAGAGAGTGCAATTGCATTTGATCACACACTCGAGCACTATAATATATCCTGCGTACGTAGCCGATCATTGAGATTGACTGCCGTAACCGTAATCGGTTGAAGGATTGGTCTAAACTAGTGACATGTCTAGTAGACGTGATTTACGGATACCCCCTCTCTCCAGGTGCCACCCGCTCGTCCATCGTGGGTGACAACGGCTGGATTACACCAGGGTGCCGCTTGCATAATACATTTATAGTCGCAAATTTTGTGCATAATCCTAAACACACATGTGCATACAAACTCGTAGTGGGCTGTGGTTACAGTCACGTTATCTGCTGACAGTGCAGCAGTCGATTTTAATGATAAATAAATTAGATGGCCCTCAATTTTGAGTTATGTTTAGTATTGCGGTTTAACGTGCAGTTTGAATATAATCGACGCCCTGTTGGTCTAGTGGTTTAATGAAAGAAGTTTTTTAGCATATTTCAAATATGTAATTTTGTTTACATAACTAAAATTTTGTTAAATAAAAATAAAGTTTAAAAACTAAAACCCGACTACCAAAAAAACACGGTCTAAAAAGTACGAAACAAGAAAACTGTCTCTGCGGAAATTATTATGCGTAATTGCCGTGTGTAGCAAAACAGATTCATTATAATAATAAAATAAAATCAATATGGCATACGACCACGGCAATACGGCATAATAATTTCAGCAGAGACAGTTTTCTTGTTTCGTACTTTTTAGAGCGTGTTTATTTGGGAGTCGGGTTTTAGTTTTTAAACTTTATTTTTTCTGTCTGATCAGACATGCAAAAAAATCCTCCATTTTTCCGTCTGATCAGACAGAATAATAGAAGATTTTTTTGTGATGAAGTAGCAAGAAGAAAA
This sequence comes from Marasmia exigua, assembly GCA_019059595.1. NCBI lineage: Eukaryota > Metazoa > Arthropoda > Insecta > Lepidoptera > Crambidae > Marasmia > Marasmia exigua. The sequence goes on from CM032473.1 coordinate 13,613,048, forward strand.
AAAAATTCGATATAAGTCGACTTGGACCCCTTTTTACAGGACACATACATATAATTATGGGTAATAGCATGCTTTTTGAAAGCAAATGTGAAATATTTTTTTTTTTTATATAGGTGGCAGATGAGCTGACAGATCACCTGATGGTAAGCGATTACCGTCGCCCATGGACACCTGCACCACCAGTGGTGTCACAAGTGCGCTGCTTACCTTTTAACCCCCCTTCACTTGGATTGGGCCTCCGGACCCTCACTCACGCAGGGAAACACAGCGCAAGTACTGCTTCACGCCGGTTTTCTGTGAGGACGTGGTATTACTCCGGTCGAACAGGCCCATTCATGCCGAAGCGTGGCTCTGCCTCTGTTAAACTAAAATATCGATGCTAAAAAGATATGAATGACCTTTTACTGTCCCATTTTAGTGATATGCTATGTAAATGTAACGATAACCTCTCAGACTGTTTGTGAGACCTATCTAGAATGTGTGGCGTATTTAGGTTATCGCGACTGCACTCTATGATATCACTCTGCTAAAATGTCAGATTCAAAACGTGACTTTCCTTATCGATCTGACGCTGGGTGACTTAATTGGGAGAGACACGCGTCAGCATGAATGGGCCGGCTCGATCGGAGTGATACCACGGCCTCACAGAAAACCAACGAGAAAACAACCACAGAGAAGCAACGCTTGCGCTGTGGTCCGCCGAGCGAGTGAGGGCACCGGAGGCCTAAGCGGGGTGGAAAGTGGGTTAAAAGGTAGGCAACGCTTGTGTCGCCATTGATACTGCGTGTGTCAATCAATTGGCGGCGGCAATTGAAAGAAAGAAAGGAAAATATTTACTCTCAGGTAAGCCATAGGGTATTTGGCTAAGTTCGAGATTTTACAAAATATAAATATTTTATCAAAATATAGGTAAATATGTGCCAATAGCAAAAAATCTCAATTAAAAATATAACGTCTAGCCGGTTTTATGGTCATTCAAAGATTCACTGGCAAGTCCATTTTATAAGTATGAAATTATTAAAAAATAATTATGCCATTGAATAACCCATACAATTTGCACCAACTATTATAAGAGAACCATTGACATAAACGAAACATTTGATATAGCTACCATACAAAATTCAAATGAAATGCATACAAAATACTTAAATATCTGTAATACATCTGCTTACGTAATACTGGAACGTCCCCCTACCACAAATGTCAAATTTTCTCAATTGATGTTGAAGAAATTTGACAGATTTGTATTGGGGAGGCAAAGATTCTCACCAGCACATCTGGTGTTCATTTTTCGGAAGCTGTCTAAGAACGACAAATTGAAAGCTTTCCATACGTCTTTACGGGATTCTGGGTAATATTCTCTTAATTTTTGGGATAAATGTGGTTCGGTCACAATAATGATACCAATAATACATAATAATAAAAGCGTCGGCAGAATATACCAGAAATATTAAAGAAACAAATAAAATGAGGGGGTCGCACTTTGAAGCGATAGCTGCGCAAGAAGTCCCGGTTTCGATCCCCGGGTTGGGCCAAAAATTTGTACCTAAGTTTTCGATATGAAATTTTATTCTTAGTGTCAGTTGTATCCGCTTGCCTCGGAAAGCACGTTAAGCCGTTGGTCCTGCGCGCGATTCCCCTCCGGTTGTCTCACACTGCTGTCCCATCGGATTATGAGGGTAAGGGAATAGAGAGTGCACTTGCATTTGATCACACACTCGAGCACTATAATATATCCTGCGTACGTAGCCGATCATTGAGATTGACTGCCGTAACCGTAATCGGTTGGAGGATTGGTCTAAACTAGTGACATGTCTAGTAGGCGTGATTTACGGATACCCCCTCTCTCCAGGTGCCACCCGCTCGTCCATCGTGGGTGACAACGGCTGGATTACACCAGGGTGCCGCTTGCATAATACATTTATAGTCGCAAATTTTGTGCATAATCCTAAATACACATCTGCCGATGAAGCCAAACTCGTAGTGGGCTGTGGTTACAGTCACGTTATCTGCTGACAGTACAGCAGTCGATTTTAATGATAAATAAATTAGATGGCCCTCAATTTTGAGTTATGTTCAGTATTGCGGTTTAACGTGCAGTTTGAATATAATTGACGCCCTGTTGGTCTAGTGGTTTAAGTACCGGGCCGTGATCTCGGGCTCCTGGGTTCGATTTCTGGGTCGAGCAAAAAGCAAAAAGTGTGTTTCGATTTTTTCAAACATAGCTCGGGTTAGTGATCACTAATCCGCTTTTGGCAAGTGTGGTGATTAAGCCTAATCCCACCATAGTAGCGATGAATTGATTACTATGATGAGGCCTTTGCCTTGCAGTGAGACAGTTATAAGTTGTTTCTTTACTTTTTTTTTAAATATAATGAAGTTATGAATATAACCTTGTAATTGAACAAATCCTAACGGAAAAGGGATGTGCTAGATATAGTTTCTATGTTCTTTTTTGTAAATTAATCTTTCTTTTAATTATAGTGTCCGCCAGCTAATTATTGTGATTGCAATATTGTGTGTAGGCCGTGTGGTCCCCGGCAGAGTAGAATAGGCCACCCTCACTCTTACCGTGGTGTCGTAAAAGGCGACTAAATTAAAGCTGCTGGCATGATCATCAGCACCCAGAGAAGGAAAACTCTGCATTTATATCAAAACCCTCGCCAACCCGTCTGCCAAGCGTGGTGAGTATGGCAATTACCCCTCATGAGATTGAGGGAGGCCCGTGCCCCAGCAGTGGGGACTTAAATGGGCTGATGATGATGATGATGAATATTGTGTGTCATGTGTTTTTATCAAATTAAGATTTTTTTCCTTTATCAGTTTTTCAAATACTAAGGTAACAAAAACACCGGAGTAAGAATCTCGTAAAAAATAAATAAATAAATCTTTATTTTGCAAAAGTTTACAAATGTTATACAGTACTGGTAGCCCTCAAACTAAGTAATCCTGTCTCTTGGGGACTAGAGTTGATGTTTTACATTACGGCGTTGTTAGCTTACTTTAGATTTATATACCTATTTTAAATAGTTACATTTATATTGAATATACCTATGATAGTGACACAATCTAATATATAATTAATTTTGATTAACAAAAATACAGTCTTAAGAAGTTGTATGTTGTTGTTGTACCATCTTATGTGGGGCTCTCATTTGGCAGGGGGGCTTCTCCCAAAGAGAAGCCAGGCAAAGGCATACCCACTAAACTCCCTGCGGTTCTCCCTCATCGCCCATATTGGGGAATATCATGGTGATACAGCCAAAGCCTCCCTCCACGATATTCCCCGGGCGGATGGCCGCCTATACGGCGGACTAGGCGGTGCCGGGAGAGGGGATAGGGACAGCCGGATCTAATATATAATCAATTTTGATTAACAAAAATACAGTCTTAAGAAAGAGTAAGTATGTTGTTGTTGGACCATCTGTTGTAGGTATTATGTTTCTGTGCAATGAAGATAATTTGTCTATAAAAATCTAAAATGAAAAAAAAAATGTCCTGTCTTGCTACTGGGAAGCTGAACTGGGGAACTGGCTACAATGTTTTTATGAATAGCTGAAGGAGTGATTTACGAACGTGGTCGTCTCCTGACGTGCCTGTTTGTCGTGGACCAAACACTGAGTTTAATTTGTAAAGTGCTCCTTACACAATTATAGACTTTACTGTGTAATTACATTAGCTTGTAGTGGCTCTCGCAACATTAGTTTTCTTCTTCTTTTTATGTGAAAGGTGGCAGACGAGCAGACGGATCGCCTGATGGTAAGCGATTGCCGCCGCCTATAGACAACCCCCACACCAGTTGAGTCACAAGTGCGCTGCTATGTGGACCATTTTTTTTATGTAATAGCTGGCAGACGAGCAGACGGATCGTCTGATGGTAAGCGATTGCCGCCGCCCATAATCACCTGCGACACCAGTGGAGTCACAAGTGCGCTGCCATCCTATGAACACCCCTTTCCCCTAGATTGGGCCTCCGGTACCCTCACTCACGCAGCAAAACACATCACAGTGCTGCTTCACGCCGGTATTCTGTGAGGCCGTGGTGTCACTCCGGTCGAGCCGACCCATTCATTCCGAAGCGTGGCTCTCCCACATAAGTTACTATACACTAGCACTTTTAGGCTTGGTTAAGTGACGGTAACGATAAGTAAGTAGTTATGTATGTAAACTAGTCCTAAAACATAACAAGAAAAGTTTTTTTTTTCGCAGAGCAACAAATTATACTATAAGCAATTATGTAAAACAAGCATAAAAAGGCACGGACTTAGAGTCTGTGGATTGAAATGTATCAAATATTAAAAAAAAAACAAATATCGATCTCCGAAACGACAGCTTTGGATGTAACTGGAAATTACACGCTAAGATGAGGGTTGGTTTCCTTAATATCGAAAATAAAAAGTCAGCTGTGTTCTAACTTTTCGATCGCCCCACAATATAACAAGTTTAAGCGATGCTTGTTTAGAGTTTGCTGAAGTTGAAAATATTTTTAAAAATTGAATGTAAGAGCAATTTCTTTACACATACCATGATCTTTTACATGATTATGATCAGAAGAAATAAGCTAGCTTTGTTTAATATACATCTTTTATTGATATTGTTTGTTTGTCTTGTTACTAAGGAATATCGTTTACACCAACTCAATAATAGTTTGAATAGTTAATAACCAATTTATACGGTAATTGTTTTCTTTGGAGGGAAATAAATATTTTATTTGTACAGGTAAGGTGACGGGTAGGGCAAATAGCGACGCCACAATTTTCGAAGCTGTAGCCTCTCGGAATTAAACTATTTATTTACTTAACTTTTGGGTCTACCTTTGTACTTGAAATTTGAATTACCGCCAAAAACGGCCATGAAAAGTATCAGCCTATAAATTGTCCCACTGCAGGGCAAAGGCCTCCATCACAGAAATCAAGCCATCGCTACTATGATGGAATTAAGCTTAATCACCACGCTTGCCAAATGCGGATTGGTGATCACAAACCCGAGCTATGTTCAAAAAATTCGAAACATACTTTTCGCTCTACCCGGGAATCGAACCCAGGACCCCGAGAGCACGGCCCGGTAATTAAACCACTAGACCAATAGGATGTTGGCCACTTATGGCGTTAATCCAAATTTTGGGTGCAAAATCAGATCAAATAGTAGTAAGTAATTAAATGAATAGTATAAATGTTTGCTTTGAGACTCCCGCTCTGAAATTGTTTAAAATAGATGCTTTTTAGTAGCTATTTAAATCGATTAGTGTTGCTAGTTAGGGCTACCCGTCGCCTTAGGGGAAGACAAGTAGGAACTTTTGGGCTATATGTATAAATTTACATCTGACCTATTCGATGGTTTTTATGATTGCTTACGGTAAACTAACGGAAACCTTACCGAACGAAACACTTTGTTCAGACAGTTCCTCTCGCTCTGGAGTCCGGAGGACGCTTGGACCATGATTCTTGATTCGGTGAGTCTGACAATTACAATGAAGCGACTGCCCTCTGACCCCTGACCGTCTGATCTTCGCAACCCTTTAAAAGGAGAACTTGACCAACTGAACCACAGTTACACGTTTCAGAATCAATTCGAAACGTGCAGGTTTTCTCTCTCTCTCTCTTTCTCACCGACGAGCTAATGGTAGAAATACGCACATGACCAAGTCGCAAGTCGGTTCATTCACCGGAAATAGATTTCAGAGCCATTTTTTTATGCTATAGGTGTCAAACGAGCAAGCGTGTCACCTGATGGAAAGTAGTCAACGCCACCCATGAAAGAGTACACTCTTCTCCTGAAAGTCCCTAAGTCATAGCCGAAATACTCCTGCAGCAAAACTGTTCCGTGTATGTAATACCAATTCGGTATAATAATAATAATATCCTCTAACCGGTTTCGACTAAGGCGACGAATCTCAACGATCAGCCACTTACGCAGAATATATTATAGTGCTCAAGTGAGTGCGCAAACACAAGTGCACTCTCTATTCCCTTGCCCTCATATTCCGATGGGACACCAGTGTGATACGACCGGAGAGGGATTGGCCGCAGGACCAACCTCGGAAATCACGTTAAGCCGTTGGCGGTACAAGACCGCCACCTTCCAGACTCCGGGCTGACACTGGGAATTTCTTAACAGAAAAACTCAGGCACGAATTTCAGCCCGACCCGGGGATCGATCCCGGGACCCCAAGTGCAGAGTTTGACTGGCAATTGCACATGAAGTATTATATGTATTGAGTTTTCATGTGATAGTCATGTCAATCTATTTATTTGCAGAGATTTATGGTCACTTTCCACCAAAGATGTACTACGCTACGTTGCTATGGATGTGTTGGATATCCACTAATGATGTTCATTAGCTTTCACATCTTCGCAGCATAATGCACCCTTATCGACTTGGTATTACTTTAAACTCACCACTTTTTGGGCGGAAGTGAGCGAGTCTAATTCGCACTTATCCATTCTTTTCATTGTTCTCAGGTGTATAAAATAGGTGTCCTGGTTAATATATGTCTTACCGGCCATAACTGATTTTAGGACAAACTAGTTTGGCCTAGACTCAACTAGTTCTCCCTATACGCGATATGATTAACCAGTATAATCTAGTCCAAAGTAATTTCCTCCGTCTTTCTAACGTCCGTTTTTGTACGCGAAAAATTGATTACCTCCAAAAGCGGCCACTTTTAGCGTGAATCGATTTTTCGCGTACAAAAACAGATCCAACATTTGTGCACGGTTAATTAAAAATAGTATAAATGTTTGCCGAGAGGTTGTAAGCCCTGAAATAGTTTAAAATAGATCCAGTTTAGTAGCTAAAAATTTAAATCGATTGGCGTCGCTAGTGTGCCCTACCCGTCACCTTAACGACGAATCATTGTAGTTTAATAAAAATGATTATTTTTCCGAATACGTTACTACGTAATAATCATTTTCATTCTACGTATTCGGATTTTTATTAAGATTATTTATTTTGACTTTCTTGATATACTTTAAAATTAAGACTAGGCCATACCAGTTTATCCTAGAGAGTGTGTATCTATATCAGGACCTACTAGTTTGACCTAGGCTAAACTGGTCTATTATGTGCGGCTTAGGACAAATTAGTTTAGACTATGCTATACTGGTTAATCCTATCGCGTATAGGAAGAACTACTTGATCCTAGGCCAAACTAGTTTGTCCTGAAATGGGGTTTGGCCGGTAACATATATATCTAGTTGATATTTCAAATTCCTGCTTAGTAACGTCCAAGTAGTATAAACCCAATTCAAATGCGAGAAACCGTTGCGACGGTTAAAACCCAAGGCGACAGTTCGCGCTACAGTTTTGAATAAAACTAGGTCGGTACATTTCCGAAGATATTGCTCAGCAACGTGAGGAGAAATTGACTAGTGCTGAATCATTAATAATATTACGTAAAACTTTGAGGAATACTGAATTCGATGCTGTTCAAACCTTTCGACTTATATATGAGAAATAGTTGCGAAGTTGCCGTAAACATAACGTATTGGGCGCACTGGGGACGTCTTGATGTGTACTCGGTGATGGGTTCGATATGACTGTCCGACGACTAGCACTGAATACTATTAACGACGATCCGGTAAAATTAATAAGATAAGAAACAATTTATTGACCACAACACATTACACATAGAACAAAACAGAGAAAACAAGGTACAGAGACAATAAGTTGCGGCCAACAAAGCTCAGCCTCAGCATATGCTGCAACTGCCACACACAGCAGCTGCAGCGCTGGTTTTCAGGCTGGGCCTTGGGTGACGCCTTTGTATTGAAAAAAATAATAACTAAAGATTGACATGCAATAAAAACAAGTAAAAAGAAAACGAAAAATTACATATACAAAACAAAGATATAATAACACAAAGATACATAATCAATTTTAAAACATTAAAATATTTAAAAAAAACAACAAAAGAAATGGCATACGCGGGTGCCAAACCAATATTATCATAAGCGACAGTGGCGCCATCAAATATATCTGTTCCACAGTAGGTATTTAAAAAATATTTCATAGGTAGCCCAGAAAAATCTAAATTTTAAAATACTTTACTGAGTAACTAGACTACATATACAGGGCGACTCAAGACAAAGGAAAATACCTTAATCCTTAAGTTAGCAATTTTTAGTTCAAGGAATAATTACTTTATTAAAAAAACCACTGCATTCTTTTCGGATTGTGTCTGGTTTGCACGGGTATTGAACTGGTGAAAAATAAAATTAGCATTTTTAGTATATTTATTTATTCAAAACTTTATAGCACCAAACGATATAATAGGCGAACTTAAGGCCCAGAGGCATTCTCTATCAGGCAAACTTTGGGTCATGCAGAAAGGACACTGCTTGCCAGATGCTTACTTACGGCGCAAGTTGCGGTTTCACGCTGGTTTTCAGTGAGACCTTCAGAATCACGTATATCTAACTCAACCAGAGAGTAGGTAGAGTTTTATTTCAACTATTATAATTATTATTCTGTATCTCTCCTGCCTTTTGGAAGGAGGACGTGTGGAGACACAATAATTTAATAGTATTGGTATTTATGGTTGGGGCCATAAAAACAAATAATAAATTCTGTGGTAGGTAAAAGTGAAAACGTATGTTCACTTACACTTCACCGTCGCTGATAGATTTAGAGGAGGCTAGGGAATTTGACGAAGGCGGATTTATCAATATTGTTTTTCTTTTACTTAGTAAAATTTTCCAACACTTAATTTTTTCATTGATGTGAAAAACTTGATTAAAGTACAACTCGATTTACAAAACCTTTAAGTATCTAATTATTTTAAATTGGACACGACTGTTTCTTAGAATAGTTATTTACGGGATTTCTACCATGTACCTTATTTTAAAAGGACTAAAAATAAAGTAGTAAAAGACTGCGAAGGAGGATAGACCGATTTGTCTGCCAGTAACAACTAACCCGGAAAAACTTCAGTTACTCCGTGACCATGGCGCTTGCAACAGTGCCGAAATATCGGAAACTCAAAAATATGGTACATGGTAGGAATCCCGTAAATAACTATTAATGTTAGTGACTTATGAAAGTTTTAAAACATATTTTTTACTGTATCTTATTTCAAGCGCTTTTTTTTACCACGCTCGTGCAAACTCTGGAATGAGCTTCCAGCCACGGTGTTCCCTGATCGCTATGACATATCCTTTTTTAAACGAGTTTTGAAAAGAGTTCTTCTTTCACGGTAGTCAGCTATGCTCCGGAACTATGATGTATATGAGCGGCGGTTACCGCATACCATCAGACGCCGCAACCTCGTCTGCCAATTTTAAGCAAGTAAAAAAAAGCTGGCTCGATAATTGTCGTGATCGCAGTTGTAGAAATATCTTTACAGTGCTCATAAACGAAAGAGAAAATGAGGAAGATTGCCATCGAAATCGATCATAGTGATTACACAGTACATAAAATAGGTGCTGAACGGAAACGTCTTGTTAATCTGTGGTGATTATATTCTCTTTAGAATCAATAAAAAATAATCATATTTGGTTTGCGTAATGGTAAATCGAATTTAATTTCTAACATAAAAAAAACCCTTTTGCTTCATTCGAGTACGATAATGGGATTCCAGTGAAATTTCAGAAGAGGAAAAGTTTGTTTTAAAAAATATAGGTCGTCAATGTTAGTAAATTCGTATTGTTACTAAATTTGGAAAATAATCTTTGTTCTTTCATCCCCATTGATTTCATTATCATATTCCACGGTGCTAATGGAACCATTTTGGGAATATACTCTTATAATTAAAAAAAAATCAAATTGTTCAATATTGGCTAAGAAATCTGTGAATATACAGAAAAATAAAGTTGAACGTAGAATCATTTTTTTTATAAGTCTGTAAAAAATTGCTTGATTAACCATAACACAATATAAATATGTTGTTCCAAAGAGAAACTCACTATAATTGATTCTCATCAAAATCTTACGTGAAGAATAGAAAAATGTATCTCAAAATTTTAACTCGTTAATAATACTCGATGTAGTAAACGTCACTTATTCTATTTATTCATAACGTTGCAACAAACAAACAAAAGTAGTAGAAACAAGATATTGAAGTAAGGTGTTCGATGTATAGAAAAGTCGAATAATGAAGGCTTCGACTTACCTAAAGATGCCGATGTATCAATTTTCGAATAAAAGGGTCCCCGTTAAGGGTAAAGCAATCCCGTACGCGCGTCGAAACGTCGTGGATCCAAATCACACTCTTTATTTATAAACATTCGTGTCATCACAATGTTAACTTTAACCAAAGTGTAATGCTCATAAGTCCAGTGTCGGGGTGTAGTGATATATGTATTTTTTTTGTAATTTTTCTGTTATTAACGATCTTTCTGTTTACAATAATCTGCACTTCTATAGTGTTGTACCTGTACAGGGATAGTCGCCGTCTGGTGCCATAACATCATCGTCATCGTCACCGTCAGCCCATTTAAGTCCCCACTGCTGGGGCACGGGCCTCCCTCAATCCCTAATTGCCATACTCACCACGCTTGGCAGACGGGTTGGCGAGGGTTTTGATGTATATGCAGAGTTTTCCTTCTCTGGGTGCTGATGATCATGCCAGCAGCTGTACCTTAGTCGCCTTATACGACACCTCGGTAAGAGTGAGGGTGGCCTATTCTACTCTGCCGGGGACCACACGGCAACATAACATCACACTATACTAAAATTGTCAATAGAACTGGCCTCTAGGTGTTGACTTGGCCCTACGCAAGTCTTCCAAAATTCCGAAACATAATTGCCCGTGATTCAGGAATGAATGAGAATCAATATAATATCCTCCAACCGATTCGGCTAGGGCGCCGATCTCTACCATCAGCCGTGTATGTACGCAGGATATTAAAAGTTCTCAAAAGTGTGCGCAACACTCGTGCACTATCTATTCTTTTACCCTCTTATTTCGATGGGATACCATAGTGACACGACTGGAGGGGAACAGGAGCAGGGCCAACGGCTTGACGTGCTTGCCGAGGCACGGGGGTAGGAACATGACAGCCAACTTCCAGACTTAAGCTGGTGCTAAGCATACCTAAACACGAGGATCAAACCTAAGATCCCAAGCGCACCCATCACTTTGAAGTACAACCCACAAGCCACTGGGCTACCGAAGCAGTCAGTATCCGTGATACAGTATAGAATCAGAATAAGATGATGTGTGAATTAAAAACCAAATAACGAATACAGTTCAAATAATCAAACTCATTCGAATGATCTGGATTATACTAATTGTTTTAACAGCTTTAATCACAGCATTCAATTCAATTTGGACTGGGAAATAATAAGGTCTTTACCTATGAAGTGGCCGTTCTGCAGAACTGGTCATTTCAAATCAAAATATTTTTTGTTTGGGTATATATATATTCCCTTAGAATTCTAATTTCAAAAGTAGTAATTGGCTTCATAATTCAATAGTGTTACATTTTAATCGCATTTCAATCTATTTCGTCATCATGGATACGTTAAAAATACGAGTAATTATGGAATATTAGAACCGTCGTGGCAGCAACGCGGCACAAGCGGCACGCAATATCAACGACGTTTACGGAGCTAACACTACAAACTAAAGTACCACCTGTTCTCGTATTTGTTTGCTCGCTTTCGTTCTGGAAATTTAGACCTGAAAAGTGAAAGAAACGGGAAAAAAATTCAAGCGGAGAGGAAGGGGAGTCTAAGGGTTGGCAGCGCACTTGTGACTCCAATTGTTAAGCCTAATTACTACGAATATATTTCAATACGTCAAGTTAAACGCATAAATAAATAAACTAATTAAAATAAATAAAGTTAAATACATAAAAATAATTGCGTCGGAAAAGATAATAATGTTAAAATAAATATGTTCTGTCGATATTGTAAATCCGCCATTGTACGCGCCATTGTATTATCAGTTCCGCGGCATCTCAAGAGATGGCGCTGCGCGTAGCGTGCAACGCACAAGAATTAGTGCGTTTCTATAAGTACTAAAGCAACTGGTGACCACAATAAATGCCTGCGTCCCGAGTTTGGAGGTGTCAGTTATTTCAACTCTGGGTATTTGGGGTCTTGTACTCGATTTTGTACACCAATGGTATGGCAGGTGATCCGTCTGAAAAGCAAAAAAAAATGTTTCACCTTTTTCATACAAAACAGTAAGTTCATAGGTAAAAACCTAATATTTATTCAGGATCCAGGAGTCTGAGTGATAGCTTTTTACGGATTCCTTTAAAGTTAATAAGAAAAGGGTTTACTATTCTACCTAAACGGCAAACAAATTTATAACTAGTATATGTAGATGGGATAAGATAGAAAAAATATTACCACTTACCATCAGGTGGGCCGAATGCTCATCTGCCTATTTTTTGCAATAAAAAATAACACTCAGAGGCCCTTCAAACCGAACGTTTTGCGTAAAATCGTCGGCTTAATTCGTAGTTTATGAAAGTATACATATATAAAATTTTTTTTTTTTTATGTGATAGGTGACTGACGAGCAGACGGATCACCTGATGGTAAGCGATTGCCGGAGCCCAGGGACAACCGCGACACCAGTGGAGTCACAAGTGCGCTGCCAATCATTAAACACCCCTTCCCCCCGGGTTGGGTCTCCGGTACCCTCACTCACGCAGCGCAACATAGCACAGTGCTGCTTCACGCCGGTTTTCTTTGAGGCCATTCTATCACTCCGGTCGAGCCGGCTCATTCATGCCGAAGGTAGCTTTCCCACACGGTCAGATAAATTAAAGAGTAAACCGTTTTATTGCAATATTTTTAGCGTGACTATAAATGCTCGTCTTTTAATCAAGCATGGAAACCTTGCGAATTATGCAAACTAAAGAATATGATGATTGTTTTCCACACTGTAGGCACATACGTACTTATTTTTGCAAAAATTTTATAAATTAATATTGGAAAAAAAGATTTTTACTTCATAATATTAGTAGGTACAATGTACGCTATCTTAGGCCTTTACAAATTTCTACCAGACAACCTTGAAGATAAGGAACAATTATTACAACGCATAAGGGAATATATAAATTAGTATTAGAAAAAAGCAATATATTAATTAGTATTAGCCCAAAGGATTGCATGCCTCAAGTGGCAATGGGCAGGGCACATAGCGAGGAGAACAGACGGCCGTTGGGGCGGAAAGGTCCTCGAGTGGAGGCCACGTACAGGAAGTCGCAGCCGTGGCAGGCCCCCCACAAGGTGGACCGACGATCTGGTGAAGATCGCGGGAATCTATTGGATGCCGGCGGCACAGGACCGATCTGTGTGGAGAACTTTAAGGGAGGCCTATGTCCAGCAGTGGACGTCTATTGGCTGAAATGATAATGATGATTAGAAAAAAAATATGTACAGATTGTACATAAAACTAATAGGTACAATGGACCTTAGGTTTTTATCGATTTCCACCAAACAACTTTGAAGAAAACGAATAATTATTACAACGCATAAGGCAAATATACTGTGTCAAGTTTTTATGTTCTGTATAATGAATTTTTAGTTTATGTTTAAATTATGTTTATTTTTTAAAAGTACTTATAAGTTTTTTTATAAGTATCAACTCGAATTTTGATCGAAATTATACATAATAGTCACTTGCGTAATTATGACGAGAGTCATTTCGCCCTCATCCCCGGCGGGTGAAGGAGAGCGCATAGCATGTAGCGTGCCTCCGTAGCGAGCCAGTCGTGCCGTAGCCGCGGGCTGGGCGAACGTTCCGCTCCCCATACTACGAGGTCGCTACGAAGTTTTACGTGTTTTGCGAAGTGCTACGAGTACGCTAGTGTTTATTGGTGATTTTGAGTGTGTTGATGGTGACTTATCTAAATGATGGATATCCTAAGGATCGCTACTAGGATTTGCGTGTTTCTTTTGACTACTCAAGGTATGTTTAATATTTATTTTTAAAACTAGGTTGATAATTTTCGATAACCAAATTTTCGGCATCTAACAAAATAAAGAATTTTATTGTGCCTACACAAAATTATGATGTCTGGACAATAAAGGTGCGCAAAAGCTATTATTTAATGATTAATTTGTATTACATAAAACTATTTAATATTTCTTTGTCCGTTTCTTAATAGAGAAGATATTTCATTTTTATTTCTAGCCAATTCCTTATTAAATAAATAAAAGTTGGTAGGTAGATACTTCATAGATAATTCATCAGAGGGTTAATAAAGACTCACACTCACACTTATACTATAAGCAGCAGCAGTAGTAAGTTAAGACTTAAATATTATTGCATCCCGGTGTGAACAAGAACAGGTATATGATAATTTGTAGATCGCAAAGATCGTAGATTAAAATCCGAAACGTTAGAGTACGTTTCGGTTCTCTACCGACAGCTGTATATTACGATATTAAGTTAAGCAAACAGATTGTTTGCTTAGAAGGGTTACAGATGCAAACAACATTTACTCAAGTCTATTTAAAATAGCGACTAAATTCAAGGCAAATCCGCCGCTTCTGGAAAAGATCAATGGCCTAGCACCCGGCGTATTTAAAATGCACAGACAATGCGCGTTTTAGGAAAGTTCTGCGCCTAAAATGCTGAGTTTTGTGTTTGTATAAATTCAAGTGTGTGTAAGGGTGCTTTCAAAGGAACGCTGGCGGCACGTGCCGTTGATCAGCGCGTCTCTGGGTGCGTCCACTTCCCACAATGCGCCGCGAATGTGCAGCCGACCGACTCGAGAGCTGTACAGTCAGAGAATAAAAACCTTAAGGTCAATTTTCGCTTGCACGGCAAGAATTAGTTATACCAACTTACCGTTTTAAACAGATCCGCCAACCTTTTAAAAATGTCAATACATTTTGGCTTCAAATATGGCATAGACAGAGAGATTTTGACCTTTAACCTATTATCTAAGCTTTTCGCGAATGACACACGAGACGGCCACTAATAGTAAACATCCAAATCCTATTACCACAGATCACTATATATGTAGCAAGCTACCTATTACCTAGGTAGCTTCCAGACTTTAGAAATGACATTGACGTCACCAACCGTGACAATCAATTTGTTTTTAAATTTTTGTAATTATAAATTTAATGGCCACGTCAAACCAATATAGGTTTACTTAAATTTTCTTTACACTTTTAAAAGGAATCAATGTCAAATTAAACAAGCAAATTTGAACTTTCTGGTCAAACAGTTAAGCATAATTTTCTGTGCAACAGGTATTACTGTGACAAATTTAAGAAAGACAGTAAGTGCTCATAGCATATCAAATGAATCAATTTGAAAACTGACGAACCTCGTTCTTCAGTTCCCTTACGTGTACACGCGTGTCGTTACTGTAATAGTTTGATACTACTACTACTACCACTGTGTGTGTGGTCCCGGCAGACGCCGTGTGGTCCCGGCAGAGTAGAATAGGCCACCCTCACTCTTACCGAGGTGTCGTAAAAGGCGACTAAGGTAAAGCTGCTGGCATGATCATCAGCACCCAGAGAAGGAAAACTCTGCATTTACATCAAAACCCTCGCCAACCCGTCTGCCAAGCGTGGTGAGTATGGCAATTACCCCTCATTGTGATTGAGGGAGGCCCGTGCCCCAGGAAGTGGGGACTTAAATGGGCTGATGATGATGACTACTACCACTACTTCTCTTTAGCGAGGCTAGTATAGTGAGCGAGCGTGGCGAGCGATCTGCGCTCACGCACTTCTCGATACAAAATCGTCTAATCTCAATACTTTCTAGATACTAATCTTGTAATAGATTCAATTATTCAACAGGGATCAGGCACCTACTTCACTAACACCTTTTTTCCAGTGTCCTGTTATAAAATGTTATCTGAAGTGTATGAAGTGTTCAAAGAATATTATTTTACACTTTTTAGTACGTGGTTTTTGAAGGCGGTTTTTTTTCGTAGAAATATTTGTTTCATGCTTTTTAGTATCTCATTTTTTGGCAACAGCCCGGGATACACTTAGACCATGATTCAGGATTACGGGAGTCTGGTAATTACAACTAAGCGACTGACGTCTGACCTTCGCAACCCTTGTTGAACCAGATTAACTGAATCATAGTTCACGTTTAAGAAATTTATCCGAAACGTGGAGGTTTCCTCACGATGTTTTCTCTCGCCGCTGAGCTAATGGTACAAATAAGCACATATGTTTGAAAAATCTAGTGACGACCCCCGTATGGTAGGCTCGTTTTGAACCACTCAATCGAATAATTCTTCATTTGCATAGGCTTGTACAGTGTACACAGCATTAACAAATCGTCCTACATATTCATATGTATGACGATTTGTAAGTGCTGTGTACATAAGTACTTATAAATAGTTTTAAATCATTCATGATTTAAAACTATTGCCAGGTTATGATTAATCATGATGGCTATGATTAATCATAGCACAGGAAATGCCTGCTGCCTGGCACTTTTAGTATTTATGCTTTTCTTCTTATTATTTGTTTCCATCATCATCACGTGATTGATTGGCGTTTTTTGATCATAATATGATTTGTGGCATCGATCGATTGCGCACCTCCCTACCTCATGGAATTAGTGAGAAGGGAATGGACCGACTAAGTGAAATGTGTGAAACATTTCACTTGGTTGGTACATTTCGGCGGTGATTGTAGCCACGTGCCAGCACTTCTCCAGTATTTCCAGTGTGCCGTCATCATCGTCAGCCCATTTAAGTCCCCACTGCTGGGGCACGGGCCTCCTTCAATCACATGAGAGGTAGTTGCCATACTCACCACGCTTGGCAGACGGGTTGGCGAGGGCTTTTGATCTAAATGCAGAGTTTTCCTTCTCTGGGTGCTGATGATCATGCCAGCAGCTTTACCTTTGTCGCCTTTTACGACACCTCGGTAAGAGTGAGGGTGGCCTATTCTACTCTGCCGGGGACCATACGGCTAAGGAGTAGCCACAGTGTGCCGTGGCTACTCCTTATTCCCAGTCAAGACTAAATGTTTCAAATCATCACCACCTCTTCTCATATGGCCAATATAACGAATGAAGCGCTGCTCACATTAACAACGAGAGACGCGTATATATAATGCACATTGTGAGCTCAAAGCTGTCATCTCAATAAGAAATAAAATAGTTCAAATGAACCGGCGTAAAGCAGCGCTGTGCTGTGTTTCGCTGCGTGAGGGAGGGTACCGGACGCCTAATCCCGCGAAAGGGGGGTTTAAAGTTTGGCAGTGCACTTGTGACTCCACTGGTGTCGCGGGTGTCAATGGGCGGTGGCAATCGCTTACCACTAGGTGATCCGTCTTTTCGTCTGCTACCTCATCATTTCAGCCAATAGACGTCCACTGCTGGACATAGACCTCCCCCAATGTTCTCCACACAGATCGGTCCTGTGCCGCCCGCATCCAATGGATTCCCGCGATCTTCACTAGATCGTCGGTCCACCTTGTGGGGGGCCTGCCACGGCTGCGACTTCCTGTACGTGGCCTCCACTCGAGGATCTTTCCGCCCCAACGGCCGTCTGTTCTCCTCGCTATGTGCCCTGCCCATTGCCACTTGAGGCATGCAATCCTTTGGGCTATGTCTGTAACCTTAGTTCTCCTGCGGATCTCATCATTTCTGATACGATCACGCAGGGAGACTCCGAGCATAGCTCTCTATAGTCTGCCACCTATCACATAAAAAAAAATGAAAATATGTGACCAAATAAACCGTATATCAATATTTATACTTACTTCTAGCTCATTATTAACTGCGTAAGTAAAACTTATTGCTAAGTCATATTTCTTTAATTAGATTGTTACGAAGCATAGCAATATCACGCAACCGAGAATTTGTTCGACTTTTCTCGTAATTAGCATCAAAATAACTAGTAACCATTTCCTGTAGGTTTTTATGTTATTATTTTGCTTACGTTTTTATTTACAGGTACTACTTACAAGTGTTATTTTGTTTTACTTAGTAAAATAATTTTTCTTTAGCCTAGATAAAATCAAGTCCACATTTTTAACGTTTTTTTATGGGATAGGGGGCTGACGAGCAGACCGATCACCTGATGGTCAGCGATTACCGCCGCCCATGGACACCTGCAACACCAGAGGAGTAACAAGTGCGCTGCCGACCTTTTAAAAAGGATTACGCTCTTTTTTTGAAAGTTTGCAGGTCTGTCCGGAAATACCGCAGGCGGTATTCATTCTATGATTCTTTCCATAGTTTTGTCGTACGAGGCAGAAAGTTTCTTGAGAAACGCACAGTTGAAGACTACCAACCATCCAGATGATGATTTTAACGTAATAATAT
This sequence comes from Marasmia exigua, assembly GCA_019059595.1. NCBI lineage: Eukaryota > Metazoa > Arthropoda > Insecta > Lepidoptera > Crambidae > Marasmia > Marasmia exigua. The sequence continues at coordinate 13,631,262 of CM032473.1, forward strand.
CTTGTTAGATGTGTACTTAATTTTCGGGCTTATTTTTAAATACCTACTTCCTACTTTAAAATGATAAAGTAACTGTCTGTTTTTGTTATGCTTTGACGCCTAAACCACTGAACCGATATTTATAAATATCATATTTCATAACTAGACCATAGGAAAAGATATATCCTTGAAGGTCGGAATACCTGGAGCCCAATTCTCAGGATTTCGATATGAAAAAAACATGGCAGATATCACCTGAAAACCATACAAAAAAACTATGTTTTGGTGATATATGTCGTATGAAAAGAAATGTCACGAGCTCGAGAAATGGACTCTTGATATCAAATTCTACCAGCTTAGTTATAAGAGATATAACTAATGGACAACATTTCAAAATTGCTAAGCTCTGAAACAAAAAATACCAATTCTTTGTTTACTTTTCCGCTGCTCGAATATATATTTATTCATTTTTTATATTGCTTATTTACTGAGAAAAAAATTAAAAACTAAAAAACGTAAGATGACGTCATCGGACGGCAGATTGTAAAATATTTCTTTGCTTAGCACATTATAGTTTTAAATTTACGAAATGCCAAACCCATGACATGTAACTGTCAAAAAAAAGACAACTTGTCAACGTTGAATGTATGAATGACGTTGACAATGTTGACACTAGTATTATTTACCTTTGACAGTAGTACCTTTTTTTATTAAAACAATAATAAGCAAAGGAATATCGCTGATTCAGCCGTCCGATGACGTCATTTGGCGCTTACGTCTATTTAGAATAAAAAGAATTTCAATAATTATTTTATGCATGAAAATGGACAAATTTTGAAAAAAGAAAAAATATGGGTCTGTTCATTTTATGACTACTTTCATATAAAAAAACAATATGTACATGTTAAAAATTTGAAATGTTGTCCATTGTAGCGCCTTTAGAAAAATGAATCTAAATATTTTTGTATTAAAATGTACTTATTATTAGTATATCTGCCACATCGTACACATACACATATATATGCTGCTGTGAGTTTTGTGATGGTCAGTAAATGCTTTTTCTTTTCTTAGTATGCCTAGGCCTACAAAAAATAATCTAGATTAATGATGTGGAATCCTAACGCCCCCTATTGTATATGAAAAAAATGTAACGCCTAAGAAAAGATTGGTAAATACGATAAATGCTTTTAGTTTACATACAAATCAGAGGTCCAAGCAAACAATGTTATATACCTAATAAGAATTGAGGGATTTCAAATGTCTGGAATAGTAAATATATACTCTAATAGATACAGAAATAAGTAATATTCAAATCAGGTCGATGTATCAGATGTCTTATAATTACCTTATTGTTACAATCGATATCGACATGATATTTCGTATGAATTTATTATTGTTATTGAAAATTTAGGTCACAGATATAGTTTAAAGGATTGCATGCCTCAAGTGGCAATGGGCAGGGCACATAGCGAGGAGAACTGACGGCCGGTGAGGCCACGAATATGAAGTCACAGCCGGGGTCGGCTCCTCACAAGGTGGACCGACGATCTAGTGAAGATCGCGGGAATCCATTAGATGCGGGCGGCACAGACTGATCTGTGTGGAGAACATGGGGGGAGGCCTATGTCCAGCAGTGGACGTCTATTGACTGAAATGATGATGATTTAAATATAAAAATTGGAGGCTTTATTTTTTCATATAAAGTGCGGTATCAATAAGAGGAAAAATAATAATAGTAAAATACAATAACATTGTAATTTAAACATTCGAAACTATAGTCGAGTAAATACACTGTAATTTTGAGCTTGTTTATTCAATGGCTAGTGTCTTCTATCTTTACTGCTAAGTAGTTTATTTTAGCTAACTTTAAATGAATATTGTTTTACGGTTTCAAGGAAACACCAGTCTTTGTTGTTTTATTGCTGAACAAATTCTGTTTTGTAGGCTATGAACTACTTCGTACTAAGTAAATAAATTCATTTTTAGTTATTTATACCGTTTTATCGCAAAAAAAAGGAAAGGCTAATGAATTTAGCAGTGTAAGTACCTACTTACCACGTATGTACATACCTATTTACGTTAGTTTGTATAGTATGTTAATATGGTTCTCGCCAACCCTTCTGCCAAGCGTGGTGAGTATGGCAATTACCCATGTGATTGAGGGAGGCCCGTGCCCCAACAGTGGGGACTTAAATGGGCTGATGATGATGATGGTTATTACTCGTTTAGTCTCGAATGCGTCTTGAGGTCCACTTTACTGCTACACCTCCTCCACTTCGCACGGTCTTTACCCGACTACGGCGAAGCAAAAAGGAGGATTATCATTTTGACCTGTATGTATTTATGGTTGTTCATCTGTTCCCTCATAACTTCTAAACTAGTTATGATATTTGAACAAATGAGGTGTCGTTAGAAGCGTCTTGATTTTCTTCTGGTTATAGGCAACATGACGTCACGTTAGATTCAATACAGCGCCCGCTACGGGACTTAGATCAAGGAACTAAAAAAAATAATTGTTTGACGGTAACGTGTAGGAGATCAAATGAAAGAGCTTTTTTACCGCATTTCAAATATGAATTTTATTTAGATCTATAGAGGACAGTTTATTAATACCTCATCCCTTATGACGTCAAGCCACACCTTTTTGGGTCTATCACTACTACCAGAGCCCAGCGGTATTGTCATGGCCAGACATTATGTTTCCCACGTATCTATCAAGTTTCCAAGGACATGACCTTACCTGCGTTGGAGACTCTTCTGCAGTTGATCTGCTATGTCACGGATACTTTGCAACATTCATCTCTGTGACAAGTGTTAGACTATTTGGACAGCCATGTGCTCAAAACTAAAATTTATAATGAATTTATTATTATTATGTCGCTTAAGGGCGTTTGATACGCGCCAAATAAGGTGTGACTTTATTCTGTTCATGATTATTCCATAAAACCTTTACGGTCTACAGGACTGTCCAGTTTGTGAAAAAGAAAAAGAATAGACATTGACAGATAAAACTATAAAAAAGTAAGGATTCTGGACGTTGGTTTTTAGCCGGTAAGATTGTAAAAGTGATTTTTATACAAAAGAGCAGAGTAAAGCAGTGAGTTGATTTATTCCAGTGTTTTATTTTAGAGGGTACTTTTACAAGCAACTCCCTGCTTATGTTGCATAAGTACAAGGCATGTTTCATTCCCAAACAAACGAACCGGCCTTATGAGGGACTATTTGATTTGTCTTTTGGGGATCACAAATGACGCCTAGCCACATCCATTACGCATAACCTATAACATATTTTACTCATGCGGCAGCAATGCGTACCTTAATCTCGTATTCGATGGTTTCAGATGAGTAGAGTTTACCGCCAATACGGATAAAATCAATCAATCGAACCATCGTTTACTCTTAACCATAGTAACAACATTCAAGCAGTTTCAATCGATTTGTAATCATCGCCCGAGTTACAAAGGGGCTTTAGCCTACAAGTAAAATAACGATACTTAAGTGCTAGATGTCGAAGAAGGGAGCGTCACTCAATAAACCCTTCTTTACATCAAACCAGCAGCCACGCAACCCACCAACCACCAAGAAAACACCCAGACTCCGACATGAGAAAGGTTCTACTTACTATTCTAAAATTAACCGACCAAGAATCGAGCCTGGAATCCTCCGCGGTTGTTTGCCAAACGTTTATCTACTATGTCTTTAGTAGCGGACGACCTTGCTTGGGATTTAGATTTCGATGATGCCTTTGTATGAATGTGCGCAAAAAAGGGCCCATCCCCAGGACAATCTCACGTTTTTGCATGCACCTGCATTTTTCGATATTTGCAGTCACACGAGTAGAGACCGGATTTTCGGGATAGGTCCTGTACAGGATTACTCTTGCGTAAAATCAACAGCCTATAGCCGGTCCGTCCAATATTAAACATAGGTTTTATTCATACTGTGCTAAAAATTATAATCGAGATAAAAATCTCGGGTTGCTTTCCTAGAAGACTGCTGGCAGGACTCCTGCAGTTCCACGATTGGCAGCCCACAGTCTTCATTCAAAAATACGTTTCAGTAAGAAATCAAGGAAAAAGCTTAACTTTATTGGAAAGTATGAGGAATATAACATGACCAGCTCAAAGTGGAATACTTAAATAAATTTTTTTGGGCAATGTGTAAAAGTCCAAGCAATTTAACCCATTGAATGTTGTCTTACAAAATTAGTATCTAATATGGTACGCCGACTTTGTTAACATCTTTTTTCGAGTGCACCTAAAATGTTATGTGAAATAGTGAAATGTATGAAGTGTTAAAAACATTATTTCACACTTTTTAGTAAGTGGTATTTGAAGGCGGTTTTTTTCCTACATTTTTTTTCTTTATGTGAAAAGGAGCCAAACGAGTAAGCGAGTCATCTGATGGTAAGTGATTACCGCCGCCCATGGATATCAGCCACACCAGAATGAGTTGAGATGCGTTGCCGGCCTTTTTTACGTATATTTTTGTTTTCAGTTGAGATTTACCGCGGTAATGTGTCCTATTTATTAACGTACGTACGTATCACATTGATAGAATACATAGGTATTCGTTATGTTTGGTACCTTTTAACACGGCTATTGTGTATCCTTTCACTTTTCAAGAGGACAAAGCTTGCTATTATGAGAAGAGTGGCCTTAGTAGAATACAAAAGATTGTATTGAATTATTTTCTAGTGAAGAATATCCTTAGTGGACGTTAATATTGTGGAACAAATTTCAAGCATAGAGGGAGGTGACGTTTCCAATTTCATAATATTCTAGTAAGGCGCTTTAACGAGTTCCCCGTTTATTAAAGGTGTTGCAGCTGTATGGTCGTTAGTCGTAGTCGCTAAGGTCGTTAAGGGTGCCTTTCCACCTGCAGAAATTTAATATGCAACTTTGCTGCGAACATATTTGCTATAAACTGTGTGACCGTTTCCATCAATACTAAGCTATGTAACTGAGGAAGATGCGCTATGTGTATGCGCAGCTGCGAGGCGATCCTTTTCACATTGATACATGGCTCCATCCTTATCACGCATCTTTCGCATCCGTATAGCACACATCCTATAGCACAAATCTAGGGCACGAATATTTTTCATATCAAAGTCAAAGTAAAAGCAAATAATTCTTTATTTGCATAGGCTTGTACACAGCACTTACAAATCGTCATACATTTGAATGACTTAAAACTATTTATAGGTACTAATGTATGATTTACATGTTAATACATATATATGTTGATACATCAAATATACTAAAGAAATAAATAAACATAATGCGATTCTACCACCGGCTCGGAAAGTTGTTTCTGGATCGAGAAGATCCGGCATGAAACTCGCCAGTTACTCTTTTTAATCGCCAAACTTTCATACAATGTTGTGTCATCATCATACCAAGCAATACAGTTTAATTGTTACACAAAATAAAATAAAGGAAATAATAATAAAATAAATATTATGAGGTAAACCGAAGCAGACCAGTCCCCAAAGGTGGCACCTGTTCACAAGTATGATCGTATGTGTCAGCCATCATTTCACTCAACCATATTAGAGGGAATGTAATGACCCGCCACATAGCGCCACCACCTCACAGACATTTGAGTGAGCATGACTACTTAGGTTCCCCTCATAGGTCACAAAGAGTAGTAGTTACTTAATCCGATACTAATAAACTGCAGGACGAGGCTGTACAATAGTAGGTGGTTAGCATCTTGTCAATTATTGAATAATCAATATAAATCAATTGTTATTATAATATATAAAATCCATAGCTTAGTTCAATCCATTTCCAGAACTTAGTATGTGGAACCAATTTTTTTATGTAATAAGGTGGCAGACGAGTAGACGAATCGCCTGATGGTAAGCGATTGCCGCCGCCCATAGACATCCCGTGACGCCAGTGGAGTCACAGTGAGCTGCTAACCTTTAAACACCCCTTTCTCCCGGATTGGGCCTCCGTTACCCTCACTCACGCAGCGAAACACAGCACAGTGCTGCTTCACGCCGGTTTTCTATGAGGCCGTGGACGTTATCACTCCGGTCGAGCCGGCCCATTCATGCCGAAGCATGGCTCTCCCACGGTCTAATGAACTTGATTGGTGGATATCAGACGCATCCATAGCAATGGAGCGCAGCCCATCTAACGGTGGAACACTAGGCCTACCAACCAACCTATCTACAAATACCGACACACAGTATAGCGCCCTTAGGCTGTGTAGTCTGCACACTAGCGACGCCAATGAATTTTAATTAATTGTATTGCATAGTTATTTAAATTATTTTTACAATAAAACTCTTTGAAGTAACTACACTACACTTGAGTAAGTTATTCATAATTTTTGAAAAGTTAAGTGCATTGAGTATTATAATCTAATTTATTGCTAAAAGTTACTACTTGGTAAATATTACTTACTAATTAAATTGTATTTAAAATATAAAATTCACTAGCATTTTATGCGAATTGAGTACCTAAAGAGCTTCCAGAGAAGCCGTGGGCCGACGTTTATGATTAGAACCATTTTGTGCCCCAAAAATGCTTAGCTTAATTGCTGCTAATGGATCTACATTGGAGTATAAACTGTGTTTGACGTCTGTCGAGTCACTGTTAGTCGTAGAAAGGGTATTGTAGGACGAAAGACGACGATTAGGTCTATTAACCCAGTTTTACTCGGCAGGCGAAGGCAGTAGCAACTTCGAAGAGTGCGGCAAATGTTTCGTGTCCGGTTGCTAATCGTAAATGCGCACAAAACGATGTCGAAATGTCTATAAAAGAACCCCTATTTTACTTACGTTTTCTTGTGAGGGATTTCGACCTCCTTGTTACCTATTGTTGATAGTTATTGTATGGGAGTCACTTAAATGATTATTCTGTTAGAATTTAATGTCATTGCTTCTGTTGCTGATGTTTTTAAAAATGCAGTCATTATCTGTGAACGCTTCCATTGTTTAGCTATCACGTTCAGTTGATAAACTTCATGAGGTATAGGTAATAACCTGATGACAGACAGAAAAACGAACAGTAGCCTTAGTAAATGGGCCCGTTTGTGTCCTTCGGGTGCGGAATCTGATACAATTCTATGTTAATTAGGTGCTGTTAGATGAAAACATAGAACATCTCTAGCCTTACGCACAACACTATTCAATCTGACACGACCTGTCAGTTAGTCTATTTTCGCGCGCGATATGGGATTTACACTAGTCTATTTCTTTTTGACAGATGTTAATAGTTCAGTACTAGGGAAGTACCCTTAGAAATCGATACTCACGCATCGATTCTCGATTTGTAACCAATTTTAATCAAATTAACTTTCAACAACTAGGGTTATTAGAAATTGTCATAAGAATACTTTTAGAAACTTCCAATCTTGTTTTTTGTCGAAAAATAATTATATAGATATATATTGACGTAAAAAGTATCAGAACGAAAAATGTTAATAAAATTATTCTTGAAACTATACAAATGGTGTTACGTTCAATGTTCAGATCAAGTTAATTTATTTTGTTATTTAAACAGTTTAAATATGACCTGCAAATGACTGTACTTTTTATTGTAAAATGCATCAAATTTATTTCAGCTATAAGCAGCCCCATTGCCGCCTGATTCATTTTCATTCGCGAATGATCGGTTTAAGTAACTGAATACTTGCGACACGTCACTATGTTTAAAAGTAAAACATAGTCATAAACCATAGTACGCAATCGCGCTAAAAATATTATTTTATTTTGAACTTTAGATTATTTTGAGCATTATATTTAAAACAATATCTTAATTTTGTGAATTAATTGTAGAGTGTTTTTGTATAATTGTATATTTTTCAAATGAAAAATACAAAAAGAGATATGCAATTGGATTTATAGGAAACCATCAGAGTTACGTCCTTCGAAATGTCAAAAAGGACTTCATAATTGGAACAGACTGTAATTTCAGTAATTTGTGATTAAACCTTATTTTCTAACCGCTTAACCATAAACCGCTTTTATTGTTTAATAGTGCCTATTAGTTCATATAAACCCCCTTTGATGGGATTTACATTGAAATGCTAAAGGAGCTTTATTCATGATGCCTATAATGTAGGTTTCGGCTTTAAGACGGTAAAAAACGGTGTACGAATGTATAGAAGATTTATGTAGTTAGATAAAACTAAAATTAAAAAATAAAAGATTTCTGTAATGTCTGATTTCGCAAAGTTTCAAGGGCGGCGATGATTTCTTGCCATCAGGTACGCAATCACGTGCCGATGTCATGCCATCAGGTACCGATGCGACCTGCAAACCTTCAAGAAAAGAGCGTACTCCCTTTTAAAAAGGCCGGCAGCGCACCTGTGACTCCTTTGACGTGGCAGATGTATGGCAGATGTATGTGCATCGGTGATCGCTCACCATCAGGTGATCCGTTTGTTGCCTCCAACAAAGAAAAAAGGACTTAAAAATCACTTACATAGTTTAAAAACCCTTTCGCCTATCTACTGGCGGCTTATAACATTACTCCTCAGTATCATAGTCACAGTTTACTACGAGAAAACTTCTCAATACGGGAAACAATTATAGTACGCGGTAAAAGCGATATTTGCATTGAATTAATTTTGCAAGCTTACACAAGCACCGGACGTTTCCTAAAATATTCACTCTAGACTTTATGCATATTTCTTGCTGCAAAGATATGCTTGGTCGTATTCGGAAATTTTGTTTCTCTATGTCTGGGAGAAACGGATAATGATATAGACTGGAATAGGAGTATATTACTTAGGGCCGATTCGACCAACCTTATTCCGATAATAAGTCTATGGTATAGCACTCTCATTCTATACAAATCTGACGTTACATCATAGATTTATCCACGGATAAAGATTAGTCGAATCCCTTAGGTGGGTTTAGGCATGGACTATGGTCTAGGTTAACTTTTTCAGTTTTAATTTAAATTAATATTTTTAGCGAGTTTAAAATAACTGAATTTTTGAAATTGTTTAATTGTGTCAATCACTAGAACCTCAGATTTGGGTTAAGACAAGGCCAGGATAGAGATCGCCCCATGGAAAAGAAGGTGGATAAAACTCATGAGAATTTTCTAATAGTTTGTAAACTACGAATTTTTCAGGAACTATCTAACCAAAACATCTAGATGACCCAAATTATCAGCTCACAATATTACCCACCAAAGTTCTACAACGCGATGTGGTGAAAGCTACTTCCAATCGAAATCAATGGAGAAAGTTTTTCTCGGTTGATGAGTTCTAGTGATCACGATCCTCTGCAGGGACCGACTAGAAGAAAAGAATATATTAAGTTTTTCAATATATGATTGCGCACAAGTTTACATAGATTAATTTAATCATTCTTATTTTTTATTGGAAAGTGTACAAGATAAGATAAGGTACCTCGGTAAGTAGCTTTTTATATAATACATTTATTACTCGTTTGATACCGACTCAAAATCATTAAAGAGTTCTAGAATGAATTTAAGAATAACTTATTTATTAAGATATTATAAAAATACTTTTTTTTTCTCAGTTTTGGGGGAGGTTTAATATGTTTGTGACAAATTTTTTGTTAATTTTGGAATAAGTTTTATCTGGTAGGTCAAATGAATAAGTCACACCATTATCGTCTCGGAACCGAAACGTGGCCGCTTACAATGTGCCGATTAAGGAGGCTCAAAGTCACTCAGAGAGCAATGGAGAGAGCTATGCTCGGAGTCTCCCTGCGTGATCGTATCAGAAATGATGAGATCCGCAGGAGAACTAAGGTTACAGACATAGCCCAAAGGATTGCATGCCTCAAGTGGCAATGGGCAGGGCACATAGCGAGGAGAACAGACGGCCGTTGGGGCGGAAAGGTCTTCGAGTGGAGGCCACGTACAGGAAGTCGCAGCCGTGGCAGGCCCCCCACAAGGTGGACCGACGATCTGGTGAAGATCGCGGGAATCCATTGGATGCGGGCGGCACAGGACCGATCTGTGTGGAGAACATTGGGGGAGGCCTATGTCCAGCAGTGGACGTCTATTGGCTGAAATGATGATGATGTAATGATTATCGTCTCATCGTTTTGTCCCGGTTGCGTCCCAATCTGTGTTCGGGCACACTATTAAGCAATCTACGTATACTCGTATATCTTCAAGAAAACAGTTCTAGATTTTTTACTTTCCCATTCAGCCTAGAGAATCCAAACAAATCTCTTGCATAAAATGCGCCTACATCTAGAAACACAATGCACTTTACTCCATTGCATTTGTTAAAGTGAATTTTGTAAAATGTATGAGTAAGCGCAAGACGGGGCACGATGGATGCTTGGGTGAGAACCAGCTGGATTGTCTGAATACTAAAATATGGATAGGGTTTTGAGGGATAAAATGACCACTTCATATCACTGGTAACTTGGCACTCTATATTTATGAAACATTTCACGCTCTTTGAAGAGTTTTTGAAAATATTTTTCTGGCATCTATTTTTATAATTTTGGAGTTTGCCCAAAGAGTAAAATTGGGACACAATTATTAAGGCTTGTCAGCTATCTATTCGTCTGTATGTCTGTCTGCCACCAGACTGTATCCTAACAACTGTGATAGCTAAATAGTTGATTGTTTTCACAAAATATGTATCTTTTGGATATGGCTATCATAAAAAATATTGATTATAAATGGAAACAAAAAAAAAAATTGCTATATTATTTTTTTATGTTCACACGAAGAGCACAAAAAAAACCCATTAAAACTGAAGTCTGTCCTGATGTACAAAATTAAACATGAAATTAAACATAAAATGTTGTTTTAGAACGTGAAAATATATTTTCTAATTAAGATGGGTGTCGGGCCCAGTAGTGCCAACATTTGATTTTAATTAAATGTGATAAATTTAAACATTGAAAGGAAAATTCTATTCGTACTTATTGTACTCAAGAATGGAATTAAGACATTTTTAACAACAATATTGTGGCATATAGTTCTAAAGTAGTACCAAAATCGTGATGTGGCCGCATTTAACAATATTATAAGTATCATTATCTTTGCGTCCCGGTTGCGTCCCAAGCCGTCGCTTCGGAGCCCGGGGTCCGCTTTCCTGCTTCTACTCCTTCACTTCGCACGATCTTGTGCATCCAAAGTAGTCAATTTATTGGCACGCATGTCCTCCTTTACGACGTCAAGCCACACCTTTTTAGGTCTACCCATTCTGCTGGGGCCCGGTGGTGGTTGCATGGCCAGACATTTGTTTCCCACGTAGCTGTCTGATTTTCGCAAGACATGGCCATACCAACGTATTAAAGTAAATTCACTGCTTATAAAAAAAAATACGAGTATAATCGTTGTGACATGAATTAGATGTAAGTAGATGGTGATGATACGAGTAGATGCTTATGTCCCAAAATCGCAAATACTTTCCTTTTTATTTGAAATATTTTAAAATCATCAGAATTATTCGATAAATGGGATTTCTACCCTGTATCTTACGATGAGTTACATCGTGACCATGGTGCTAGCAACACCAACCGTGTTGACCGTGGGAGAGCCACGCTTTGGCATGAATGGGCCGGCTCGATCGGAGAGATACCACGGCCTCACAGAAAATCGGCGTGAAGCAGCACTGTGCTGTGTTTCGCTGCGTGAGTGAGGGTACCGGAGGCCCAATCCGGGGGAAAAGGGTGTTTAAAATTTGGCAGCGTTCTTGTGACTCCACTGATGTCGCGGGTGTCCATGGGCGGCGGCAACCGCTTACCATCGGGTGACCCGTCTGCTTGTCTGCCATCTATGACATAAAAAACAGCACCGAAATATCGAAAAGCTTCATGAAAGCGTGCAGTTCCCGGTTGCATCCAAAGCGGTCGCTTCGGAGCCGGTCGCAAAATTTGGGGAGTCTGGTAATTACAATCAAGCGACTGCCGTCTGACCGGCTGACTTCCCAACGCTATAACAGCGGAAGCCAGACTAATTAAGCCATGGTTACACGTTTGATTTTTGCATATATAGAGTTTGCACATAGATTTGTGTTTGCTCGGGTTCGTATGGAAGGTGCATTGTTATCCAGCTTATCTGAACTGCCATCGCTTAATCCCGTATATACACCGGGTTTTTTTAACCGTCTTACTTCTTTATCTAGGGCACTATACTAGTAGAAACAAAAAAATACCCTAAGGAAAAAAATCACCTTTCCATACAAAAGTGATCAGCTGATGGTGCAATTTGTGTAAAAAAAAATAGTGTAAAAGTTTTGGGGAAAAATGACTGTTTTAATAAGTATAGTGCCGTAGATAAGGGAGTAAGGTTCGATTCGACCAAATTTTATCTGAGAATGTATCTATGGTATAACTCTGTCATACCATACCGGGGATAAAGATTGGTCGAATTGGCCCTTAGAGCCTTAGTCCGACACTAAATCAATGGAATAGCGCTGTCATTCTATACAAATCTGACGTTATACCATAGACTTATCCACGGGTAAAGATTTAAAGGGCCGATTCGACCAACCTTATTCCGATTGTATATATATTAAATATTGTATATATTAATAAAAATAACATTTAAATTTATTTTGATTGAATTTCAGAATTAAATTCTGACTGTCATGTCGTTCCAAATTGTTATACCCATCAGGGTTCATATGTGCTATTACCTGATATGTAAATAAATAAATAAATATTTCACAACATCACATACATTGATCTTACTCCGAGATAGGTAGCTCAAGCACCTGTGTTACGGATATCGGAATCAACAGCGGAATTACAAATATATACATAATACTTTTCTTTTGTAAATACATACTTATAATACATGCAAATGTGACACCTTACCTCATTATGATTAACAGTAAACATATTGAGTATTGAGTATATAAATCTGATGTTATACTATATTATTTAACCAGGGATAAAAATCCAGCCTAAGACGCACAGTGTATAACCAAACCATGAAAGTTTAAAACAATAGGTCATGACAATTTAATTAAATCAAATGGCAACGATACCTACTGGACCGAACAAGTCAGTTTAAGCACGGTTTGCGGTATCAGTTGACAAGGTTTTTCGGCTCATTTGCGAACATTTCAGAAGCCTCAATCACTCTGCAAAACCCCGAAGGATTAGGGCAAAATATGTTAATCAGGATCTTTGATTAACGTTATTTTGCCAGCTTAATGTTAAAATTTAATTAAGACCTTTCATTACATAATTTTAATGAATTGGTAAATGTTAAATAAGTTAAATGGCTAATTAATAGTTCGATGTTTTGGTAACTGAGTAATAAATATTTTTTTTGTAGAAAACGTAATCAATGTTTTTTTTGCATTATAGTTGATATTATTTATTGAAATAAAAAAAGAAACACTTAAGAAAATTAAACAATAACTGAGGCCTAAACCTAAACTATAAGTAAGATAAGAAAAAATGAAAACCAAGTAGGTCCTTGTGGCAGTATCCCCAAAATGCTGGCAGCATTACGACGCTGGATTGCGATGGAAATTTGCTCGGCGAAGAAGCTTCCAGCCTTTGGATCTCTCGTGAATTCGACTAAACGTTTAGCTAAGTCAAGAAGAACCAGAGAGTATCCGAACCCCACAGGTCGAGTGTTTTAACACCGAAAGCTACAAATTGGTAGGCAACGGATTGATGTCTATACTTTGTAGCTTTCAGTCTCTTTGCCGCAATCGGCACTCCTCGTGGTGCCGGGAAGATCAGAAGGTACCAGAGTGTCGACGCAGCATCCCACATGAAGGCACGTCACATATTCAAAGGGATGAGGGCCATTCCGTCTGGCTCCTTACCATCATCACGTGAAATGCCGTTTGGCTCCAGGTTTGCCGGCACATTGAAAGTGGCAAGCGACCCCTGGAGAGTCGGCCGGAACTTTTAAACAAGAGAGCCAGTGGTGACCCAAAGGGCTCACGGTGGTGCTACAAGGACATTTGTGTGGGATACAAACCTTAGCACCAAGACGGAGGTCCTCGGCGACCCTGAAGGTTTTCCGAGTCCAGCAGGGTGCCTACGTTCGCCGAAGGGTAGGCATACAGCCAGTGGCAGGACTCCTTCCTCGAATCTTCGTTAGTTGAACTAGTATTGATAATGTAAAATATATGTCCATTTTATTATCGGTCAGTGATAGTAGTTGATAGGTGATATTTATTGTTTTAAAGTGATACCTAAAATACATTATGTATTCAAATGCAACAATTGTATTCGTGATATCATTGATGCTTTTCGCCATAAATATTAGAATCCAACTGAAATACGTAAACGTGTATAAACAGTTTAACATTTTCAGATTCTCTACACAGATAACGTATGTTTCTAAATTGATAAATCCATGTTAGTCTAGCAGGGCTAAGCTACTGACGTAATCGGACAAGCAAAAGGATTATTCGAGCCTTATAATTCCCAATTAAGGGACAACGCTTTTTGGCCCACGTTTTTTACATATTTAACTGGATAACGTTATAGCCCTTTGTTGATTTGTCACCGTATTAGTATGGGACTGACTACCTCGGTGGCGTAGTGGTTAGTTAATCGCACTATAAAGCCACGGCTGCACAAGAGGTCTCGGGTTCGATCCCCGGGTCAGGCTCGTACCGAAATTTGTACCTAAGTTTTTGGTAAGACATTCTTAGTATCAGCGTAGAGTCTGATAGTAGGCGGTCTTGTACCCCCGAGCCTCGGAAAGCACGTTTTACCAATCCAACTCCGGTCGTGTTACGCTGGTGTCCCATCGGCATATGAGGTTAAGGGATTAGAGAGTGCGCTTGTGTTTGCGCACACAGTTGAGCACTATAATGTATCCTGCGTAAGTAGCTGATCGTTGAGATTGGCCGTCGTAGTCGTAATCGATTGAAGGATATTACTGTATGGTAAGGGCAGTGGTCTCATCCCGCGGTTGCGTCTAAAGCTCTCGTCCTGAAGTCCGGGGTACGTTTAGACCATGATTCAGGATTTTGCGGTCGAATCTGGTAATTACAATGAAGCGACTGCCGTTTGACCTATGATAGTCATATGTAATGCAAAAAATAATAAATAATAATAATAATAAACCTTCGCAACTCTTTAACAGGGGGAAACCATACTAACTGAATTATGGTTAACTATTCGAATAGTTAACCATAATTCAGTTAGTATGGTTTCCTCCAAACGTGCAGGTTTCCTCACGATGTTTTCCCTCACCGCCGAGGCTAATGGTAGATTATTTGAAGAGATACACACATTGGTCTGTTTGATTCAAAAGTTAGAGACATATGCGATTTCATGCTGACATAAGTTACTCGTACGAGTATGTACTTACTTACTCACCCATTTACCACAGAATATTTTAAGCTCATTAGAATGGAATAACAAATGCCTATATAAATACGTTTCATATAGGCATTTGATAAAATAGGTACACGATGTTTAGTTTTTTCATCATTTGGATTTTTGATCTGCCACCAGACGAGTACTCTGATGGTAAGAGGATCGCCTGATGGTAAGCGATTGCCTCCGCCCATAGACACCCGCGACACCACTGTTTAATCCACTGTTTTCATTTGTCTAATCTTCTGTTCGCCTTTGCTAGTCATGCATTTTTATGTTAGCCATTAGCATCCTTAAGACGTCATGGTAAGCTATTCTATGCCCTATGCTATAAATAAAAAGTTCCAATACAGCATTGTCGCTAAAGCTCATTAGTCTTTGGTATCAAGTCCATTACTCTTCGGTATCTGGCCACAACACGATACGTGAGAACAAATTGCACGTACTATCACGCACATTAAAGCGAAGAGCCGAATGGTGCAGTTTTCACACTTAGTAGTAACAGATGAGTTATATGTATACGTAGCAGTAACTTGATTCTATTTCAATCTCACAGTGCCGGTTTAATCATTTTCATAGAGGCACGGTAAGATAAATGATGAGATCCGCAGGAGAACTAAGGTCACAGACATAGCCCAAAGCATGGCAAATGGGCAGGGCACATAGCGAGGAGAACAGACGGCCGTTGGGGCGGAAAGGTCCTCGAGTGGAGGCCACGTACAGGTCGCAGCCGTGGCAGGCCCCCCACAAGGTGGACCGAAGTTATGGTCAAGCTCGCGGGAATCTATTGGATGCGGGCGGCACAGGACTGATCTGTGTGGTGAACATTGGGGGAGGCCTATGTCCAGCAGTAAAAGTCTATTGGCTGAAATGATGGTGATGGCGGTATGTTAAGTGGTTCGACATACCTATATGTACCTTTAAAAGTACAAAAGTCTCTGGGGGAGTAAAATTGACGGATACCAAGTGTAAGAAGATCGAAAAATTTGAAAATAAAGGTTAATGTTCAGATTTTTTTGAAGAGAAAGTTCGGAATGTTGAGAAGAATGGGAAAGAGAGTTGAAGTTCTTAATACTTAGCCCCGATCACACCGCTGGTATTCTGTGGAAGCCAGTTAGTTGAGGGAGCGTCACCAGTCAACGAAACAAACAACTTTATTAATAGGTACTTGTTAACAGTTTATGTTACAAAAATAGGTACGTATTGTACAGCAACGTGATAGCACAATGCCTAACAGTGTATGAAAGAGTGTAGATGTTCGAGGGTGTATGCGTGGGTGCGTGTGCGTGTATATGTATGTGTATATTTATATTTACAAGTAAATATGCTAGCTATGTAGTTATTTGTGTTGTTGTGAGTGTATGTTTATTGTGTAACTGTTGTATGATTGAGTGGACTAAAACGGCTGCTCATGAATTTGCAATCTGTTCGTTTAATATATATATTTGGAGACTACGTTTGAAAGAGGCAGGCAGAGTGCACTTATGTTTGCACACACACTTGAGCACTATAATATATGCTGCGTAAGTGGCTGATCGTTGAGATTTGCTACCGTAGCGTAATCGGATGGAGGATATTATTTATTAAGATAAGGCAAGATACAAGGGACGCCCAGGACGAAGGAAAATATTTTAGTTTAAATATCTTTGCCCGTGGTATAATACGAGGGCGACACTGAAAGTTCTTAGAAAATGAAAAACTGAACAATTTAGCAAGTTGTTACTTTTATTATATCTTTTCAAAATAGTGTCCCTTCACATCAATACATCGCTGCATTCGATGAAACCACTGAGAAAAGCACTTGGCCCACTCTTCTTCAGGGGTCTCTTTGACGGCTTTTTGATAAGCAGCCACTGGTTCTTCATTTTAATTTTTAGCTACTAAACTGGATCTATTTTAAACAATTACGGGTAACAATCTCTCGGCAAACACCTATACTATTTATTTAATACTTATAGTTAACCGTTAGGTCTGATTTTGCACTCGAATTTTGGATTAGCGCTAAAAGTGGCCGTATTTGGCGTGAATCAATTTTTCGAAACGAAACGGACCCAACATTTGTGCATGGTTATTTAATAAATAGTATACGTGTTTGCCGAGAGATTGTAACCCCGAAATTGTTTAAAATAGATCCGGTTCAGTATCTAAAAATTAAAATCAATTGGCGTTCCTAGTGTGCCCTACCCGTCACCTTAAGCAGGCAAGCGAACGCATACAGATTGCAATCAAAAATATTATTTTATCCCACACCACCGCGCACGGGCACATATTATAATATGTACTAAGTGCTTGGATTATAGTCATAAACGAAAACAAAGTATCCTACGCAGGTTAGTATCGGATATCGCGTTTAAAGTGACTTTTAGTGCGATAATAACTGATACAACTGAACTCGTTGCAATTGGTCGACGAAAAAATAACGAACATTGCATCGAACGCTTTTTATAGCGTCTGTATCCAGTATATACGATTTGAAACCGTATTGACACTACTGCTAGATAAAAAGCCCCGTTTACGGTACGATTCATTGAAAACGATCCTTCGCTTCAAAGCGATTGTTACGATAAATCGATAGTGTCGCTCGCTAAGATGAGACTAGCAAAAGCGCAAGGTGCTAGCTAGACTATCCATTAGGTAACTTTCCTCGAAATGTCTCAGTCGAGTTTTGAACACCTATAACTTTGGAAATGCAGACTATTGTAGGTATAAAAATTAAAAACAATATATTTAACTTAAAACTACAAAATTATGTCAATAAAAAACTTCATTACCATAAAATATACTATACAATAAAATAAAAGTAAAAAGTCTAATACAACTAAAATAAATTAAAATTATGCAAAAGGAAACATGAAATTATATAAATGAAAAGTAATGAAATAAAATAACCAACAAAATTTCACATCCACTGACTAACGGCCAAAAACAGGCAACTCACCCCCGCCCGCCTCCGACGCAAAGGTGCCCATCATACTCGCCTCATTACCACGCAGAATAGCGATGGCCAGCCTCTGCACCAGAAACGACCCAGAGCGTGAGTCACCTATTATCTCGCACAATCTACGACCTATCTCCCACACAAAGTCCCTGGCTTCTGACCCCCAACAGCCCATCGTCTCCACGGCCACAGGCACACATTGATAAAGGGGCTCCAAATTGGCGTACTTGAGCCTCTTCTTTGAGCTGGCATCCTCCGCAGCCGCTGGCATCCTCCGGTATAAAATAAAATTAATGTTCATCATGCACATTTATAACTTAAGTGAAATGGCCAAGCCATAAAGGTAATTTGACCATGATGTAGATTTGTGAAATTAAGGTCTTGCGAGTTAGTGCGCAGTTGAGCTAAAATTGGCTCAACATGAGATATCACTACTTACACGATCACTGGTTTAACCAGACAATTATAGTCTATTCCAATTATGAAGTCCTTTTTGACAGATGTTAATTATTAAGTACTAGGGAAGTACCCTTAGAAATCGATAATCAGCAGCATCGATTCTCGATTTGTAACCAATTGTGATCAAATAAGTTTCAACAACGAAAGTTAATAGAAATTGTCGAAAGAACACCTTTTTGACATGCAAAACTTCCAATCTTGTTTTTGGCCGAAAAAGAAATACACAATTAGATGTTTAGTAATAGTAATAACTCAAGAAAAAAGCGTAAGTCTTATTATAGTCGTAGGCATTTCATGCAGTCGTCTCGTACCGACTGAAGTGACAAACAAAATGGCAGATGATGATTGATGAACACGGATTGTTAAAATTGGCGAAAATAGAATTTATATCTCTTGAACATGCCTTTTCAAGCCATTCATCACGTTCAATATTCAGATCAAGTTAATTTATTTTGTTATTTAAACAGTTTAAATATAAACCTGCAAATGACTGTACATTTTATTAAGTTTTATTGTAAAATGCGTCAAAATTATTTCAGCTATAAGTAGCCCCATTGCTGCCAGATTAATTTTCATTCGCGAATGATCGGTTAAAGTAACTGGATACTTGAGGCACGTCACTATGTTTAAAAGTAAAACATAAACCATACTACGTAACCGCAATCGCGCAGTTTAATTCATTGCAGTTAAATTAATTGAAGTAAACTGAGTTGTTATAACCTTACCATGAGACATCGCATCATCATCATCTAACCCTGTTTATCTCTCCCCGTTGGTCTAGTGGTTAAAGTACCATGCCGTGATCTCGGGGTCCTGGGTTCGATTCCCGGGTCGAGCAAAGGTATGTTTAGGTTCCCAGTTTATATATATAAGACCTGTACTTTAATTAAGCATTTTTTAATTTTTCTATATGCATACTGTTGGTGTACCTTTTCAATAAATGAAATAAAAATAAAACTTGTCCCTGTTCGTCCGTCCGTATGTCACAGCCACTTGCTATGTATTTTGTTAACCGCATTACAATTTTTACATAAAGATTGGGAAAAATAAAAAAATTGGGAGGGTCTCCATACTTGAAACTGAAACTCATATATTTTTTTCATTAAATCTATACATGTGGGGTGTATCTATGGATAGGTTTTTAAAAATGATGTTGAGGTTTTTAATATCATTTTTTTCTAAACACAATACTTTGCGCAAGAGACGCTCCCAAAGTGTTAAATTGTGTCCCCCCCCCCCCCCCCCCCTCTTACTTCTACAATAAATGAATTTTAAAAAATATATATATGTATGATGTACATAATCATGAAAACTAACAACGAAAATTGGTTTGAACTAGATATAGTGAGTAGTTCTTTTTTAATACGTTATAAACCGTAAACCGCAATTTACCTTCCATATATCTTACTTGCTGCTACGGAGCCCTTCAGGGGCGAGTCTGACTCGCACTTGGCCAGTTTTTTTTTATGGTAGCGTTGACTAAATGACCAGTGCATGTGTGTATAGACAATTTAAGGCGCCTAGGTTTCGTATATCTAAGACCGACCTCGATAAAAATAGAACAAATAAGCACCTACCTTTAACATAAATAACGAATTACTTTTATTTGTTTTCTTTATCCTTGATTCGCTTACCCAAGTAATTGTACCAATCAATAGAAAATATTTGTTTGTGATAAAGCTATTATGTTCTTCTACGGATTATTTACTAGCTAAGGAATTCACCGAACTGTTTGCATTGTCTTTATTGTTTTCCGTCTGTAATTTCACGTATCTAGTTTTCAAGTTCTATTATCGGTGTTTTCAAGTGGAAAGTATATCTATAGCGACAAGGAACACTGTTGTGACTTGAGAGGGGTTGAGAGGTGGAATGTGTACGGCTTTCTAATGAAGCGTGGTATTTGTTTATCTATACTATTTATAAAGATAAAGACGAAACGCTTGCGTAAAGTCCCGAAAGTAGCCAGGTCAGCCGTCCTGGCCTGCGATGCCTGATCGCGGCGATCATGATCGGGGTACCTAGGCCTTCTCTGTACACCATACTGTGCTTGCGATTTATCTTTCACTTCCACCTTGCGAGTTAATAATTCCGATATCCCAACCTGGCTTGCCAGTAAAGGCAAGCCTCATCGCTGAGATCCTGCGGCCCTTAACACAGTTCCCTACAGCTGGTCAATAAAGCAAACAGCGGCTTAAATAACTTTCGGGAATATAAGGGACACAAATAATGTTACTTGACATATCACATTCAGCGCCCTAGAAAGTTTTCTGCACTCAGGGCAGTTGTCATGAGTACTTATAAAAGTTGGTGCTCAAGGTAGACCCAATAGCTAACACGTCATTTTCTCGTACCTCATAGGTACAAGTTATATGAACAATCCTCGGGAATGTTTGTTTGGAGGGAAAATAAGTTTTAATAGAATATCATAGCGCTTAAAATGTTTCGTCATAACTAGCATTTGTTTTATTGTATTTTTAAACATAAATGCTAATAAAATGTAGTTTAGTATTTAGAAATTTTTAAATCGTGCGCTCACCCGTACGTGCACACATTGGCTGCACTCAATACCTACTCCGGCCGTAAGATAATAAAAAGTGCACTTGTGTTTGCGCACACACTTGCTCATAATAATATATCCTGCTTACGTGGCTGATCGGTGAGATTGGGCGCCGTAGCCTTAATCAGTTGGAGGATATAATTTATGTCCTAGGTTGTAGCATCATGAGACACAGCCAGGAAATAGATAGCGAAGCATTTTGGGCATGGAACCCTAAAAATTGAGTCATTGAATAGAATATCAGTTTAAGCTATTATTCGACTTATGAATTTATTTAACAATATTTGGGTGGTTTTTAATAAAATCTGGCCATTTTTTTTTGATAAAGTACTATCAATCTTTTCAACGGTATACAATAAAAATAGCCCCAATTTGTGTGTACTCGTTGAGCGTGACGTGAACAGATTTGCATATTCATTGGCATTTTTATGTGAAATCCAAATATAGAAATTTAGCGTTCGTTTGTATCCGGTTTCCGGTTTGCGGAAATAGGAACATAAAAAATAAACATAAAAAAGTATTGGGCACTGGAGGAAACTACCTGAAATCCTAAAGTTAGCATGTTTTACCAAAACCAAACATTCCATTTTTTTTTAAAGAAAGAAAACTGCATTCTAAGTTTTTCGGATTTTTTTTTGTTTTGCCCGTAATCGAACCTTAAAAAATACAAAAATTAAAAATTGGTCATATTTTTATAACTCGATAAAATGGCCAATCTTAAGGATCAGCGGTACTCTCTCTGACTTTTCAAAGCCTTTCTGGTTCAAATAAAAAAAAAGATATTTTACTAGTTTCAAATTTTGTAAAAAGCTAAATACAGGTACAAGCGACATGTTATTAAACTGTCAGTTTAGAGTTTTTAATGACCTGTTTCTCCGAAAGTAAGATTAGGTATTCAGACATGACTTAGGTTGTCGGTCCCGGCCTTTAATAAGGGTTACAATTTTAAAACAACAAAAACTGTGACCAGTTAAGGGAACTGTAGATAATATTATATATGCATAAAAAAAAGTAAGTATGGTATAACAACTAACGATGCGAAATGTTCTGTCGACGAAACGTCCATCGGTCAAAGGGGTTGTCGGCGAATCAGCCGTATGCGAAATGTTTTGTCGACGAAACGTCCATCGGTGAAAGGGGCTGTCGGCGGAAATTTCTTTAGCAAAACGTCCTGTCGGCGATCTATTCTGTGGTGAAACGTCTGTCGGTGAACGGTGGCGGAATCTGGCGAATTATCTTCGGGTAGAGCCGTAATAAAAAAAATAGCAAAAAAAATCACATTTAAGACCTTCATGAAAAGAGCGTAGCTTCCGGTGCGATCAACCTGGCTGTTAATAGGTTGGTTCACTAACCAGGTGGTGGTAATAGCCTGTCGAAAAAATGTACTACACAGTGTTAGAAAAAACTGACCACCTTAAGACTAAACAAAAATCATCAGCCGAAGTTTTCACCCTAATAATATCGAAAAAAAAATGCTGTTAACAAACGTGACTGACGTGCCCCGAAGCACCTCATTTACTGGGCGTACGGCCGTGATAACACGTAAGGACGTCGCTTACATTGTAGTTGATGCTAGGGACTGACGTTTAATGGCCGCCTGTATTTGAGTAGTCACGTTTCAACGTTGAAACGTCTTTTTAACCCCGTCTGTCACAGAACCAAAAAAGATGTAAGTTTTACGGTGTGTGGATGAATGGTGTGGGTGGTGTAACGTTGTGTGGAGGAATTGGTTGTTTTTTGTTCAACAGAACGTCAATACAAAAATTTGTGTAAGTGACACATACATTATCATGATACAAGATGTTGTTTCATAGATACAAATTATAGTTACGTTAGCAGAGCTGCGCTGCGCCATTTATATTATTATTGCATGCTTTAGTTATATATCTCATTTTAAGTGAACTGTATTTTTACTAAGTTCTTATGAGAATAAATTCTTTAAACCTAATTGGGGCGGAAAGGTACTCGAGTGGAGACCACATACAGCAAGTCACAGCCGTGGCAGGCCCTCCATAAGGTGGACTGACGATCTGGTGAAGGTTGCGGGAATCCATGTGCTGTGTTTCGCTGAGTGAGTGATACTGGAGGCCCAATCCGGAGGTAGGGTGTTGAAAGGTTGGCAGCGCATTTGTGACTCCACTGGTGTTGCGAGTATCCATGGGCGGCGGGAATCGCTTACCATCTGGTAATCTGTCTACTCGTCTGCCAGCTATGACATTAAAAAAAAATAAGTGAGGATGAATGCAAGCTCGAGTCGCGACCGAAAACTTGATATGCTCAACCTTTTAATATAACTTTTGGTTAGTTACAATAATATTGATTAATTTCATACTAACTTCTTAAATAAATAAACAGAATACAAAGATCATATTCCAGTCTCAACAAATTACTTCATTTTATAAATAAGCCAATTAATATTCCTTAGAACAGAACCACAGATCAGAAACAACAATAAACATCTTGGAGGTCTTTTTAAAAGGTAACGATTATCATCAAATAAAAAAAGTTTAAAAGGCTTTCGCTTTTTTTCGTATTTCCCATTGTATTCCCATATTTTCAAATGAAACATATGCCTAGGAATCCTGGACATTATAAGTATGTAAGTATAAGGAATTGATTGATACCTCATTCATCAAAATGGGCTGTAGTTTAGGCACATTCTTGGAACATACAAACATAGACTGATACTGTGACTGTGACGGCCATGATGGCTTCCAATGGGCGGCGGCAATTACTCGCCATCAGGTGATCCGATTTAAATTCACGAGGAATGGTTCATTCATGCTTAGTGTCCTCCAACGCCCCGACAGGGTGGGGATATTAATAGGCTAGTTTTTATGGAAAAGTATAGAGTCATAAACTCACTCAAACACAAAATGAGCAAAGTATTCATCGCACGAAAGTCTGTTTAGTTAGTTAAAGTGACTGAAGACGCAAAAGCTTACTAGTTTAAATACGTTGCATATTTAAATTATTCGCCTCCTCGTTTAAATTAACAGCCACAAGTAAATTTATTTAAAATTAGGGCTTGAAATCGGTTCAAAATTAACCGATATGATAACGGATAAACCGGTTTTATTGTAAAATTCGGTTCCGGTATGGAATCAAAATATAGGAGCCATATTTTGGACCTAAATAAAATTAGGTAATCGGTGATCTTTTTTCTTTTATCACTGGGGATTGCCAACGGCTTGGAGTACAATGGGCTGACGTCCCTGCCTTTCTACAGCGACTTATGCACACCCTCTTGGTAGGGACCACGAGCGTTATGTCGAGCTCTCCTCTGGCCAGCTGCTAGTTATGATCAGCCAAAGGAGGACTCGGCATACGAACTAAACCCCAGTGGCTTTCCGTCATTGCCCTCAAGAGAAGAGAGAAGTCATGAGCTAAAAAGGGCGAATCCTCACTGGTTTAGTGACCTAGCAAAAGCTCAGTGCTCGACATTCACGCGCATCCCAACTTCTAGTCACTTCCTGTCCTTGTGACTTGAAATTTACGTTTCTTTCCTACTCAATTTGTTCAATGGTATGTATCACGAAATAATAATTAAGTTGTTGTCCCGAGAGAAAAACTTAACCAGACATTTTTCGGGCGTTCGGAGGTACAAAACCTTTTTCGAAACAATCCATCTAAATTACGTCAAATCGGTTCATAAAAAACCGGTTTCCAAGCCCTTTTCAGATACTCGAAGCGGTCGCTAATTTATCGCCATATACAGACAACTCGGCTGGCGGAGAAACTTCGGTACTCGGGCCGTGTCAAAAATTCATGATGCCGCAAAATTTTGAGGCCTACCTATCTAATGGGTTTACTGTTCTGCCTGAACATTGTATTAGTTATGTTACACAATATTCCTATTTATAAGGCCTAATGGCATATTCGGTAGTGACCCTGTGAGTTCGGTACCAACTCCGAATAATCATTACTAAGATGATCACTTTTTTTCAGAGTATGGGTGTGATTTGAGGCATTTATTTAATTTTTTTAGGGTCAATATACAATTACGAATTATTTATTTGCTTTGAAACACGGGGAGTCGGAATATTACTCATTATTACTCTATTGTCTGATATCCATAACATAAGTAAAAGCTCCAAGAATTTTAAGTTCATCATCATCAGCCCATTTAAGTCCCCACTGCTGGGGCACGGGCCTCCCTCAATCACATGAGGGGTAATTGCCATACTCACCACGCTTGGCAGACGGGTTGGCGAGGGTTTTGATATAAATGCAGAGTTTTCCTTCTCTGGGTGCTAATGATCTTGCCAGCAGCTTTACCTTAGTCGCCTTTGACGACACCTCGGTAAGAGTGAGGGTGGCCTATTCTACTCTGCCGCCGTGTGGTCCCCGGCAGAGTAGAATTTTAAGTTACTTAGTACGAAATTAGGCCAATAAATGAAAAGTCTAATTAATACATCATTGTAATAATGTGTGTTTAAGAAAGAATGAAAAAAGGAGTTTTCGTAGTTACTTTTTGTCAAAAAGCCGGATCACACTTAATAATTAAAAATAAATTCATAGTACGGAACCGTGTCCCTAGGATGACAAAGCAGCCAAACAACGGATCTCAGTATTAAGAATGAAACGAGAAATTGCTAAACTCGATCTGACTTTAACTTCCTGAAGGAAACTGGTAAGGAAGGGTAAAGCTGTGAGAGTTAATTGAAAAGGAAATTAAGAAAAAACAAGGGAAAGCGTAAGTTTTCTCATATCATACAAATTTATACTTAGGTTCTACGCACACGAGTCATTTTTCAGCGTTTCGTAAGAATATTGTTCCGACCCCTTGAATAGGGATAATGGACAATACGACAAAAAATCTTTTTCCGAAACGAAAAATACTATTTTAGACAAGTTGAAGTCAAAAAATTGAGAAAAATAATTTCAGATTTTTTAAACAGATATTTGTGGAGAAAAGAAATTAAATGTAAACGCTTTTGCTCACGTTGATTAAAAAAAAAGTAAAATCTCTAAACAAAAATGACACTGGTCGTAGTAACTTAAAGTCACCTAAACTTTTTTACTGGACCTATAGCACCTACATCACAATACGTGGGGCTTCAGGACTACGTCACTTCCGGCATATTGATTAATAATTTAAAAAATAAATATTTTAATAAAAACACACATTTAAAGATAACTAAAATATGGGTCCTCTTTTTTTCTTTTTCTTTATTCGAAAAGCGTATATAAAAGCTAATTTATTTTTTTGTCGTATTGTCCATTCTCTTCTCAAATTTACGACCACAGATTTTCGTGCTCTGTGGTTCCGACACACGGAGTGCAGAATCGATTTTCAAAGATAATAAAGATAACAAGAGCAATAGTAGCTTACTAAACAAGAAATCACCCTCTTCATAAAGGGGTTTCGTGGTTCGAACCCGAGCATGCACCTAGAGATTTTTCAAATCTATGTGCATATTTTTACTATTAGCTCGGCGGTGAGAGACAACTTCGTGAGGAAACTGCCCGTCTCAGATAGTTTCTAAAAATTACAATTTTTAGAAACTATCTGAGACACCTATCACCTACAATAGTTGAGATATTGATTCTGAACATGTAACCGTGATCCAGTTGGTCTGGTTCCCCTGACTAAGGGTTGCGAAGGTCAGACGGCAGTCGCTTTATAGTAATTACTAGATTTTCCTAATCCTGGATTATGATTCAAGCGGGCTCCGCTTGGACGCAACTGGGTATTACATGCCTCTATGAAGATGTGGCACCGAGTGCTGAATCGGTTTTCAGGGACCGTAATAAAGACTGGTTTACAATGTGCAAGCAATATCTGAGCTACTCTCTAGCTCACTCGTGCGAGTTACTCGTAAGTGCCGCTACTCAGCAGGTTGACTCGTACGCTAGCTCGCACTAGACGTGTGTAACTCTTTACTGAAACGACACATTGATCCATTTCAGATAGATGATACACTGATCCGATTCACGAATGCTCGCTCCGAATGTATCATTCGGATCTCAATATGTGGAGCCCAATTCTCGTGCTCGTGATATTTGAAAACATGGCGGATGTCACATGAAATCCATATAAAAAAAACTATATTTTAGTGATATAAATGTCATATGAAGATAAATGTCACGAGCTCGAGAATTGGGCTCCTGATTTGTTCAATCAGTCAACTTGCTCACTTACTTACTGTGTACCACAGACACGAATGAGCGACGATCACTGATAGTGAGAAAACGAGTGAGTCGGTTCCGTCGGCAACACATGGAACTTGTCACGTGGAGAAAGAGATAGGATAGAACATAACATAAATTGAAATGATACGGAGTGTCACAGAAAAATGATCTTTAGGGCAATAGTAATAAAATCTATGGTATGTATGAAACTTGGTAAAATAATTTAAATAAGGGGTAATTCTAATCGAGTCACTCTCAGCTCTGAATCTATCTGAGTCGATGTTCCAAATGTTCTAAATGAATCGTATCATAGATAATAATATTTTCACTGTTCCAGATTCAAATGATCCAAACTTTAGTGATACATTTTTGTAAGGTCTAGCTCACACGGTGTAAACCTGTATAAACGGTTGTTGCTGCTGTAACGCAGCGGAAACGTCAAGCAACAAATAGTTAGTACATTTAATCATTGAACTTACAAATTTAAATCGCGTTTAGACCTGGCAAAAAACTATCTTTCAAAAGATTGAAACTTTTGCATCTGGATCAGTATAAAGATGCGGAACAGTGAAACGCTTTATTTTAATCATTTGGAAAATCAACTCTCAGATCAGTCTCAAAGATCTGTGACTAATCGGATTATTCCACTCATTCAGATAATTCGGCTCACTCGGATCATTCAGCTCATTCGGATCATTCGGCTCATTCGGACCATTAGGTTCACTCGGATCATCCGTACTAATTGACCACTCTGATCGAGATCCATTTGAGTCGAGTGATACATTCGGAGTGAACATTAGAGATTCGGAACAGTGTATCATTTGGCTGAGTCTCATCACTGAGTCATTTGAGTAAAGAGTTACATACGTCTAGTCGCGTTAATTCCCTTGATTACTAACCATAGTTAAGTTGCTGAACTCGTTTTGAAATCATCATTTTTATATTATATTATTGATTTCGAATAGTAAATATTGCGCTACGTATGCCAATCAAAGGCATGGCTTAAATAAATATCAAATAAATTGTACTTGGTTAGGAGATATAATTGATGCTGTCTCAATAAATAACACACATTGTATCACAACAAGTAACCCTAAATTTCTAGATTTTTTCTGAAAGTGCCAGATTATTTTAGTTATTTCATTGTTAGTTATAGCCCCGAATGCTGTTCTGAACAAGATAACTGATCGCCTGGACTGTCCTTATATCCGCCACTGCTGTCTAAGACATCTATGTAGATGTAAGATGACATTTTGCTTTTTAATAATTAATAATTGTATTTGAATTTTGATTTAATAGAATAAAATGAAAGTTAATTAAATTTGACTTTGTATTCAGTAACATTAGTTTGTAATAAAAAATGTTACTAACAGATACTTTTATGGGCTCTGAGGCCTGAAATTAATACTACTACCAAAAAACAGCGAAAAACCATCACACTCATTCTATTTTGCACAGTGGTAGTCGCTTCTTTGATAATTTGAAAAAGCAGACGCCCGCGCCCCTTGTAAACACAATTCTGAACAAAAACACAGCCGGCAGAACGGACGGATAGCAGCGGGGTAACGAAATCAAAATCAAAAGAATATTATATTACCACCGCGCTCCGGCTTCTTTGCTCCACTGCCAGTATTTCTGCAGGCGGGAATGAATCTAGTTACTTCTCAACGGATTGGCTGATTTGCTGGCCAGAATTCTGAGAAAAAGGTCTAAAAAGTGTCAATTAGGTTTTCTTTTGTTTGCTTTTTTCTCGATCGAAACAATTCTTTGCTAGCTGATAAAAATATCAGGTCTAGAGAAATTGATGAGTATTTTTAAGTAGATGACAAGCTCCGAAAAGTTTATGAGCCATTTCAGCGGGAGAGGACAATTTAAAAGAAGATACTTACAGCTGCTTCAATAAAAAAGCTGTTTGGCAGAAAAAATCAATCAGACGTGCAAAAGAGACACAATACTTTATCTGATAATAATGACCTTTTCAGTATCAAGGTCGACTATCTTGTGAAAATAGTATGTGTGTCGAGTAAGCTGTAACGTCGGTAAAGACTTGAAACATGAAGAGAATCCGTAATTTCATATAGCTTTAACAGCTCACAACACAACACATTGTGGGATTATCTCTAGTTGACTTAAGCTACATTTACAAAGAGAAAACGTCTCATTCCAATAGAAAATTAAAGAAAGCAGCAAGGAAATTCATTGTTTCATACAAAGCTAGTACAAAGTATCTGATACGAGTAATAAACAGTTACCTACGTCATATAAACTATTATATGACGCAGGGAATTGACAGTTAGTTAGTTTTGGTAAAAAGCCCCCTTGTTAGCAGAAACATAAAAGACGGATATGCAAAACTATGATTATTCAAAGATGCAAAACATGAGTTCAAATTAAAATATATTTTTTTATTAATTTGAACTCATTTTTCCACCGATCAAAGGAAAGTAACCGATGGAGACAGCTGGTTAACAGAGACGGATGGAGTCAAGATGCTCAGTAGTGAGGGAATCGACCAAGGAGAGAAAGATTTTTTTTGTTTATTATGGTTTCTACTGTATTGTCCACGGCAAACACTTATATAACTCTGATAATGTGGAGCAATTAAAATGACACGTTTTTGATTAGAAATTGACCGGTGTAAAGATATTTTACACATTCTGATTTTTATTTTTTAATTGAGGATTACACCACCTAAAACAAAACAATAAAACGTATACAAGCAAACAAACACATATACGGCACAACATTATGAGGGAGATTAGGTTGATAGAATAATTTTCTAACGTCACAACAATCAACTTTCCCCATGACAGCTCTTTTGCTCGTCTTTTGTTTTAGTCGCAGTGGCGCCACCCTTTTTCGGTTTTCAAATACGTCAGCTGATATGGCGCTGACATCATCATTTATCTACCAGATAAATAACCGCCAGATTGAGCAACGATAGCTCAGTGGATAGAACGTGCGCCTTAATGAGAGGTCGTAGGTTCGAATCCGAGCATACACCTCTGTATGCATGCACACTAATGTATTTATTTGAGGGGAAACATTATGAGGAAACCTGATTTTTTGCGGTTTTAACTCGACCTGACACAGTCTGTACCTACTTAATACAAGTTGACAGTTGAAAATGTATCTTCTTCTTCTTCGTGCTGACTTTTCCGCATTCAGGCAGCAGTTGTGCTCATTTAGGCATTGCCGGTGTCACTCCAACCAGCCGAGTTCTTCAAGGAAACCTATCAGTGCCTTGGTGTTGCTGAAGATTTCCTTGAGACTGTCTGGGTTTCCCAGGCAGTGTGCCCGGTTGTTGGCCACCCCTATGCACTCTTATAGTACATGAGCGGCTGTTTCTTCCTTCTCCATGCGTGCTTTGCATAGAGGTCTGTCTGTAACACCTAGATTGATCAGATGTTTGTTAAAAATGCCATGCCTCGTTAGAGCACTGGTCACTAAACGAAGAATTGGTTTATTAAGTTGTAAGAATTGTTTGGAGAGACGGGGATCCAATTGTGGTAGGGTTAGTTTAGCCTATCTGCATGCCTACAGACTTTCTTTCTTCTTTATCTTAGCATTTAGCCCGGTTGCGTCCTAAGCTGTCGCTTTGGAGCCCGGGGCCGTTTGTATAAAGTCTATCAAAGCACATTAATTATTTTTTTATTAAATTATTTATTTTATTTATTTATTGATATAGATTTACCAACAACATATATGTTTAAATAATTTAAATTAAATTAAATTAAATATTTCACAACATCACATGCATTGATCTGACTCCGAGATAGGTAGCTCAAGCACCTGTGTTACGTATATCAGAATCAACAGTGGGATTACAAATATATACATATAATACTTTTCTTTTGTAAATACATACTTATAATACATAGCAAACACCCAGACCAATACAAACAAACATGTTCATGCACACAAATGTTTGTACTGTGCGGGGATCGAACCCGCAACCCTTGTAACAGAGGCAGCGTTAACTACCACTGTTCCAATCGGGTCGTCAAGTTTGCACATACTATACCAGTACAAGGATGCCTTAACTAAATGATATGCCTATTATAGGTAAACACACCATTGTTGAACTTAATTATGACTAAAATATAGTTATATTAGGTAAATTATCTACTAAGTATTAATTTTTATCTACAACTCACAATCCTTCAGCTTATCATTACACTTCCGCTAATATGTATGAATGGAATCATGAAAAATGTCTATGTTATGATCCTTTATGTCATTATATGAGCGCATACACCGGTATAAAAGAGCACACCTACCCAGATTGGTTCTACAATGAGGCAATCATCATTGCACACAGAATACAATTGATGAACAATCGTTTTATTACATTGTATAAACCGCTATGGTTCGTCCACAATTCTGGGGTTTCGTCAGCCTTATAGCAAATACAAAAACAATGTACTCGTAGACATATTGTTGGCGTAGTCCTCTGCAGTGTGCTTCGGAGCCTACGTTTTCTTGAGGTGATGAAGTTAAAGACGTGGACTGTAAAACTAGGTATATTAAGACCAAAAATAGTGAGTTTATAAGCAACAAGTAAGACGTGCGCGCGGTTCCGTGATCTGTTCCGGGGGGCGGGTGCGCGCGCGCGTGTATATCCTTCGTCTTCGTCCCGCGCGCCCGCGCAGCCCCCGCGCTGTGGTCCCCGTGCGTAGTGATATCATCACTACATATCACATTATTATAAATCGCGATCTAAAATTATTACCGTACTAAAGTTCCTCTCATTCCGTGCTAACACGCAATGTCAGAAGAGGCTGGCGAGAGTTTTATTCCGGGACTATCCTATCCTTAATTCGCGATTTGTAATAAGAGGGTACAACGTCTACGAGCAGTATATACTTAAAACTTCTTTATATTTGCCAAAGTTAGGTTCCAGATCAAGAGAGAGAGAAAGTCGATCGAATTTGGTTGCTATATTAATAAAATATTGAAAAATCTTTAGTACATAAAATACTTATAGTCTACTTAAACTAAGGGAACAATTTTAAGTTTACTGCCTAAACTAGGAATTTCCTGTATCTTAGGCACAAACGAAGAAAAAAAAGGACTTAAATTAACAAATTTATTTTCGCAATAAAACGAAACATAACAACATTAAAATAACAAATCACAAACACTAAATCTCGAAATTACCTTTTTTTTTGTCGCTGTGATAAATGCTGGCCTTATCCATACCCGAGATAGCGGGGGGCATCAGGGGTTATGTCGGGCTCTCCTCTAGGTATGCGCCCAGAGACATACCGACTAATAAACACAGCGGCGTTCCCTCATCGGGAAAGGTTATGGGTATCCGGCAAAGCCTAGGACTACCACGACCTCCCCCGATCTCGAAATTACCTAATCTAGCGTGAATGTAAATAATACAAATACCTACGAGTGAACGTAATGATTATATTGGGCGTCTAACGAGCACAGTGGGTTATTGAGGCTAGGAGCACGTCCAAACTTATAGGTTTATCCTTAGATTATAATTTAATCTAAGGTTTATCTATTCATGTTTGCATATACCTAACATTTCGGTAGTAAATACCCGATCAATGTATTGTTCTAACTTGTGCAAGTTTTGCCGCACCAAATTCTTGTAGTTCATGTAGCCAACTAATATTTAATACGGTATATCGTTAAGGCGACGGGTACCCTAACTAGCGACACTAATTGATTTAAATTGTTAGCTACTAAACCGGATCTATTTTAAACAATTTCGGAGCGGCAGTCTCTAAGCAGACATTTATACTATTTACTTAATAATTGTGCACTACTTTTTGATCTGTTTTTGTACTCGAAATTTCGATTAACACCATAAGTGGCAGTTTTTGGTATGTCAAATTTCGGGTACAATAGCAGACCCAAAAGTGCAGCCTTCGAAATTGTAAAAAAGATGTTCGGTTTATTTCCCACCTATCAGATAAAAAAAATGTGAGAGGTGGCAGACGAGCAGTTACCTGATCCCCTTATCTTAATTCCACTTATCTCAACAACATTTATCGACACATGAAAATGCCCCTTAAAAGATTCAGATTAAATTTTCAAACATCCTTACACCCAAAGCTGGCAACATTTTGTACGATATGCACGAGATTATCCGGATTTGGTTAACCTCTTCAAGCTTTCAGGTCCGGCGAAGTCCACTTGGCCTTAAATCTCCGGCTTCCAATTTAGAACCACTAAGATTATGTGCATTGAAATAAAAATAAATGAGCTTCGCTGCCCGCAAGCCTGTCTCATTTCACGCATGCATGCGCGGAATCATTACACTGGGACGAGACGGGACTATTGTAAGCTTGGTAAAGTGACACGTGCTTTTCACTTAGGTGGATACTACTCGTATTTTTACGTGACACTGTACAGCGTGTAAAAAATAAGCAAAATTAGTTACTTATGGGGTACACTTTGGTGATAACTATTTATTTTACAAGTAAAGAAGTGACTGGGAAATCGTATGTTAAATAATAAATAAATTTTTCACAACATCACATACATTGAGTCTGACTCCGAGATAGGTTGCTCAAGCACCTGTGTTACGGATATCAGAATCAACAGTGGGATTACAAATATATACATTTAATAATTTTATTTGGTAATTACATACCTATAATACATAGAAAACACCCAGACCAATACAAACAGACATGTTCATGCACACAAATGTTTGTACTGTACGGGAATCGAACCCGCAAGGTTCAACCTCCAAGGGTTGCGTGTTCGATTTCCAAAGGCAGCGTTCATTACCACTGTTCCAAACGGGTCGTCAATATTATATAAAAAACGAGCCTTGGCGAGATTTTTATAACTACGGGTTGTGACCTGAAAAGTTCGAGCAAAAGTTATATTCCTTTTGATCCAAAAATATAAGATTACCAGTTACTTTTTTACTTGTAAAATAAATAGTTATCACGAAAATATGGGCCCCATAAGTAATATTGCTTATTTTTTACACGCTGTACAGTATGTCATGTAAAGGCGGAAAAGGAGTATAACTTTTTGCTAGGACATTTCAGGTCAGTTAGTTATTAAAAAACTCGCCAAGGCTCACTTTTTAAAATCTCGCTCGTGTTGTTTGATTTGTTAATGTATCGATATTTGATAACTCCCGGGCTCTTCCGTCGTTTGTGATATTAAAGTATATCATCATCATCATCAGCAACCGACACTCGTCTGCTCCCGATTTTCGGCCACTCTCATCCAGCCCACACCAGCCAGCCTTCGAAAGTCATCATCCCATCTTTTCGCAGGGCGTCCTACACTACGCTTACCGAGTCGCGGTCTTCACTCAAAGACTTTGCGGCTCCTACGGCTGTCAGTTCTGCGGCTAATATGACCAGCCCACTGCCACTTCAGTTTGCTAATTCGGTGGGCTATGTCGGTGACTCTGGTTCTCTGTCGGATTACATCATTTCTGATGCGGTCCTTCAGAGATACTCCGAGCATAGCCCTTTCCATATCTCTTTGAGCGACTTTGAACCGGTGGACTAGTCCAGCCGTGAGTGTCCACGTCTCGGCACCGTAAGTCATGACCGGAAGGACGCAGTGGTCGAAGACTTTCGACTTAAGCCTTTGAGAGATGGGTGACAAGAAGACTTGACGAAGTTTACCAAATGCTGCCCAGCCTAGCTGAATTCTTCTATTGGCTTCTCTCTCGAAGTTGTTTCTGCCTGATTGGAGCGTTTTTCCTAGATAGACATATTCCTGAACAACTTCGAGAGGTACTCCTTTAACAGCGACCGGTCCCGGATCAACGAGCTCGTTGAACATGACCTTGGTTTTAAAGTATATATTGAGAACAAATTAAGGAAGAAAATTGTATTGTATTCTATGAAAAGATAGATTACCGTATTGGATGATACTATTTTGGCAGTGAAGAGGGACAGGACCGATCTGTATGGAGAACTGTTGGAAGTCCATCAGTGGGCGTCTATTGGCTGAAATGACAATAATGCTTTATCATTAGAGGGTGTTAGAAACCGCAAGTATTGCTTTTTTGTAGATAAGGTGAATGCGAAACGTAAAATTGAATTGAAAATTGTTAGTATTTTTTTTATATTATTTATTTTCGACAGTAACAAATTCAACCTCATGTCAAAATGCGGGAATTGTCCCCCAGCCCATTGTCTTTTAACTTTATTATTGATGTAAAAGACCACCCGTTGAGCGGCCTAGTTCAAAAAATTTAAGTAACGTCATCTACTAGTTAAAAGTATATCTTTTACAGTGAATTACACGGCCCGAAATCTTGTTCCATAATGAAATTATTAACCATCCCTGTATGTAACATTGTGGAGCAAAAAAACTGTTGAGTATTGAGTACGAGAAGTGTTCTGCTCTATTGCTCTGTAGTAGGTATTTTAGTTTCGCCGCATAGTGGATGTATTGCCCTGGCAATGTGCCCGCTAACAGTCAACCCGGTCGTGCATAGATCACTGCAAGTCCAGACATTTGCTACATTTGCTACATTGCCCCTATTGGACCTTAGGGTGGTTTGAAAATTCTGACACAAGGCTTCAAGGGCTACTAAGCCAACACGATAAGATGAATAAAACTCCTCGATAATAATACATTTATTTCTTATGATAAATATTGGTGGTAGAGTTATATGGCAAGGTAATTACATTCCCTTCGATATGGTTGAGTGAAATATACCTGACACATTACGTCATATTGTTAACAGGTGAACCTTTGAAGTCTGGTCTGCTTTGGTGAACCTCATTTGTTTCTGTTTATTGTATTAGACTGTATAATTCAGTATGTGGATAATAAAACATACAGGGTGTACCTATCTGTGGACATTTACATCCCTTTAACCTCGTGTTCTACCAACCATTTTGAACAACATTTGTTCTAAGACTTCTCGAAATTAGACGAAAAATTTTTCGACTCCTCATACAAAATGACCACGTCACGTGACCGACTTTGTATGAGAAGTTGAAATTTCTTTTTCATTTCCAAAAGTCATAGAATAAATGTTGTTCAGAATGGTTCAGAATGGTTGGTCTTGTGGTCCCCGCCAGAGTAAAATAGGCCACCCTCACTCTTACCGAGGTGTCGTAAAAGGCGATTAAGGCAAAGCTGCTGGCATGATCATCAGCACCCAGAGAAGGAAAACTCTGCATTTATATCCAAACCCTCGCCAACCCGTCTGCCAAGCGTGGTGAGTATGGCAATTACCACTCATGTGATTGAGGGAGGCCCGTGCCCCAGCAGTGGGGACTTCAATGGGCTGATGATGATGATGAGAATGGTTGATGGAGCACATGGTTAAAGGGATGTAAATGTTCACAGATACACACTGTAGTATAAAATATTTTGGTGATATCACAGCCTCAAATAAAACCGGTGTGAAGCAGCGCAGTGAGGGTTGCGGATGCCCAATCGATGGAAAGGGGTGTTTAAAGGTTGACAGCGCACTTGTAACAGCGGCAATCGCTTACCATTAGTTTGTTCGTGCAATCGTCTCCCACTATATCGAATTGTGATAGGTGACAGACGATCATACCAACCTTTTTTTTATTTCATGTAAAAATGTAGGTACAATGTATGTAACGAATAAACCCAAAAGAATGTCAAACTGACTTTAAAATTCTTTCACCATTTAAAAGTTTTCGGTTACGAAAGAAAAGTGCTTTGCGCATCTGATGGGGTGTGTGGAACTTCCACTGGGAAGGCTACACAGAATAAAGTATACCCAATATAAACCTAGGTGAGGCCACATCATCATCATCTTAGCGTTTGGTCCCGGTTGCGTCCCAAGCCGTTGCACAGGATTCCGGGATCCACTTTCCTGCTTCACTTAAATGTGGGACAGCCACGCTTAGGCATTGATGGGCCGGCTCGACCGGAGTAATGCCACTGCCTTACAGAAGACCTGCGTGAAGCAGCGCCTGCGCTGTGTTTCGCCGTGTGAGTAAGGTTACCTGAGGCCCAATGGGGGGGGAAGGGGAAAAGGTTGGCAGCGTACTTGTGCGGCGGAATTGCTAACCATCAGATGATCCGTCTGCTCGTCTGCCACCTCTCATATAAAAAAAAAACTTACGCTTTGTTGTACAAAATACAAAATTTCTTTATTAATTACTTCAGACTTAAATTACTAGTATTTGAAGCCTCCTTTTAGGCATTAAATTGCCTGTGCCAGGAGACAACGCTCTGCATAACTGCTTAGTGTATGATGATAATGAAGTAATACATCAATTATATCAATAAATTATTCATTCTCTGTTGTCTGATATCTGTAACACAAGTGCTTAAGCTACTTAGTACAGAATCAGGTCAACGTATGAGATGTTGTGAGAATTATTCATTTTGTGACACTAGGTGGCGTCTGTTTCCATATATTTTGCACTTTTGTACTAAGTTTTAAAGGTAGCAGCATGCTCTATACCTATGCGTATGTAAGCATAAAGAGGTTGTTCATGTCTACCAGGGCGGCGCGACAGTCGCCGGGAAGCAGAATAAACGCGAACTTAACACTCTATTTCAGATATACATTGTACTCTATGCTTCACTTCTCTACTTCACGCGATCTTGTTCATCAAAAGGTCCTATTTCCGTATATGAAAAAAATATTTTTTATTTTGGTTTCCGATACTCTAACTTAAATTACGTCCATATTTGTAAAAATCCTGATCGAAAAAGGCGTATTTCCGATGTTAAAAAATCTTAAACTTTGACGTTCCTTTTAAAATGGGTTTATTTCTGTGTGTAAAACATATTCAATCAAAAGGTCTGTTCAAAAGGTCTTATTTCAATGATAAAAGAATGTTTCACGTAAAATTTTGTTTATCTTGAAATATGACCTTTTGAACAGACAGTCCTCTTGTGGTCAATTAATTGGCACGCATATCATTCACTCCAATAGAAGGCGCACCAGCGTACACCGTACACTTCTGAACCATTAGAATGCTTTATGTAGGCTATTTAGTATAGGAAAACATCAATCCAGACGGGAGGGACGAACAGGAGCTAGTGTTGAAATAAAAAACTAGCATCAATACTTAGGACAGGCAAACACACGGAATCCGGAATCCCGGAGCGGGTTCAGTGAATCCCTTATTCCCGCGTGTCCAGCTGCGAACTGGCGTCTGGGCACGATGCCAATGCTAAGACATTGTCGAAACGTTTCCAATTAGGTAAACACGCGCATCTGTACCGGACTTTATGTAGCACATAATCATTACGAAGGTTCGTTACCTACTGATCGACAAGTTCGAGTAGATAGAATAATAATATTTTATAACATCACATAATATGTGATGTTATAAAATATTATTTTAAATATTGGTTAGCTGGCCTGCAGAGCCTGGACCACCGTCGACGAGTGGCATGCCTCTCGGTCTTCTACCGGATTCATTTCGGGGAGTGTGCGGAGGTTCTACATAATTTGATCCCCCCCAGCCCATTCCATCATCGGACGACAAGGCGCGGCGAGTGCTTTCATCCTTATGTGGTAGAAATACCCCTTATCCGCACGAAGCGATTTGCTTCCACATTTATAATGCGGACGGCTAAGGAATGGAACTCTCTGCCGAGATCTGTTTTTCCTGACCACTATAATCTGGGCATCTTTAAGGCAAGAGTGAACAGGCATCTTTTAGGCAAAGCGCGTATCATCCTAGACCTCATCGTCGCTTTCCATCAGGTGCGATTGTGGTCAAGCGTTGGCTTATTGACCAAAAAAAAAAAATATATATATATATATATATTGATCTAACTCCGAGTTAGTTAAAAAACCTGTCTTACGGATATCATAACCAATAGCGGAATTATAAATAAGTAGGCAAAGGTACTTGTATCTATTTTTATTATTATAAGATTTGTATCTAAGTTTTCGGTAAGAAATTCTTAGTGTCAACCCCAAGAGTTTGGAAGTTGGCGGTCTTGTACCCCCGTGCCTCGGAAAGCACGTTAAGATGTTGGTGCTGCGTCCGATCCCTCTCCGGTCGTGTCACAGTAGTGTCCCATCGGAATATGAGGGTAACAGAATAGAGAATGCACTTGTGTTTGCGCACACACTTGAGCACTATGATATTCAATTCAATTCAATTCAATTCAATTCGTGGCTATTTTGGCCGAATGTTATCCGACATGCGACAAAAATGGCCGGTCCAGTCCCACTCGAGATGAGGTATATTGTATAGAATATAATATTATGTATATACAGCTTGGGTCAACCAAGACAAGACGCTAAGATAATGATGTTGTCTAAAATTATTGATGTGTATAAATATAGACATACTGCGCCAACTGGAGATAACTGAGAACATGGCAAGATGATAATTATATCATAACTCACTTGAATACTTACCTATACCTTATATACACACACATCTTAGTAATCTGATTACTGATTTATTTTGAATACTGATTTATTGAATTAAATAGGTATATTATCTTAGATTAAATCAAAATAGCGGAAGATACGACACGTCCCTTCAATTAGGGAACTAAAAACAGGCTTGATGCACTTGTGTGTGTGTGTGTGTGAGTGTGTGCATGTAACTCACATACACAATCACAGCTCTATGACACATTTTTACAACACACATTTAAACCTTGTATGATATTGAGAGACAGAGACAAACCTATTTGTTTTGACATAAGCGTGAGTGAATCAAGCGTGGTTAGCACAGCTACGCGTCAGAGTTGAGTCCTGTTAAAAGGACTTAACTCGTCACACATTAATATATCGTATATTTCTATCTTGCTCTGCAAAATAATAATAATAATAATAATTCTCACAACATCTCATACGTTGACCTGATTCCGTACTAAGTAGCTTAAGCACTTGTGTTACAGATATCAGACAAAAGAGGAACACAAATATATACTTAAACACATATATTATAACCAGACACTGAACAAACACAAGTGTTCATCGCACGACAAAAATGGTGACTAGAGCATAAATTTAGAAATATCATGGGAAATTAAAACTTTTCTTCTACTTATGAGTGAAATGTGATTCCATGAGATTTGTTATGTCTTTTTGAATAATTTTTACAACGCGTAAAAGCGCACGAAGGCATTTTGGTAACCTTTGACTCACTTAAAAAAATTAAAGAATATTTTTGTTGTGTCACACAACAAACGCTTGTCAGACTCGCCAATTTGCGACTGCGTGCAATTAGGCGACGGGGACCTAATTTAAGCGGTCCACGCGGTATAGGATACGACCACCTATCTTCCGCTATTTTGATTTAATTTAAGTATATTATAAAAATAGTTCATGGTTACATACAACAGTTGGTTTAATATTTTAGGTAACCAATTGAAATGAATCCATAAATAAATAAAATAAAGCATAATCTTAACGAAATATTTGTTAATATAATGCTTTATTTAAACAAGCTATTATATCTGTGGCTGTTTCATTAATTTTGATAATTAGACAATAATTACCTAACCTGATCCCGATTTATAATTACTTACTGTTTACCTTTCCGTCATAATATGGCAAACCCCAGGATTGTAATAAACAATATTGTTTGGATGTTTTACTCGTACTATATAAATATTAAAATTTTTTTTTTGCTACGCTATCCATTCTTTAATACTAACACGTAGTCATGTATAATATGCAATTACATATACACGTATTCATTTACGCTTTCCTCCGAACGTGAAAACCAATAAATATAGTTTGATACAAAATTTTTTTGTATCGTAAGCCTTTGCTTAATAAGGTCCAAAATGCTTTCCAAAAAGTATCGCCTACATTAAACCACATTGTAGTAAGGAACAGTGACGTAAGTCTCATTATACCGGTAAACAAATTAAGTGCATACAACCACACATAAAAGTATTCAAAACTATCAAATTTCTTCAATCGATTCGCACCTTAATGTCAAACTCGTTCGGTTTAATATCAGTTGAGAAGTTTTGACAGCTTGTAGTAACCTGACGTGTGGCTGTCTGTACATAATTAAGACGACTAAATAAATTAACTCAATAGATTATGCTTTGGATTATATGAAGCAGAGTCACTACCAAATGCGCCACAGGGGCAGTTTTATCAGATGGTAAGCGATGTCACCTCCCGGTGAAATGATGATGATCTTTTAGAAGATCATCATCATTTCAGCCAATAGACGTCCACTGCTGGGCATAGGCCTTCCCAAATGATCTCCACACAGATCGGTCCTGCGCTGCCCGCATCCAATGGCTTCCCGCGATTTTAACCAGATCGTCGGTCCACATTGTGGGGGGCCTGCCAAAGTTGCGACTTCCTGTGCGTTGCTTCCACTCGAGGACCTTTCCGCCCCAACGGCCCTATGTGCCCTGCCCATTGCCACTTAAGGTATGCAATCCTTTGAACTATGTCTGTGACCTTAGTTCTCCTACGGATCTCATCATTTCTAATACGATCACGCAAGGAGACTCCGAGCACAGCCTTCTCCATTGCTCTCTGGGTGTCTTTGAGCCTCCTTAATCGGCACATTGTAAGCGGCCATGTCTAGGTTCCGTATGTCATCACTGGCAACACACACGCATTGAAGTCTTGAGACACTGCGGTAGATGGGCCGAAAATATATTTCGTAGCTTCCCGAACGCTGCCCAACCGAGTTGGATTCGTCAATCAATCTCTTTCTGGAAGACTTACTGAGCTGGACTTTTTGTCCGAGGTAGATGTACTCATCCACAACTTCCAGTGTAGAGCTTCCAACCTGTACAAGAGTTCTAAAATATCACTAATGACAAAAACCTTTTATCACGCTATTGTCACCGTCCTTGAGTATCTTGTTTCCATGTTATGTTATGTTAGCAATGTTACCGGCCCCATGTGATGCCCTAGATTTCTTCTGCCGTGGCACCTAAGGCATCTAGGGCACCACCCGGTCATAAATTCACTCCACCTGCAGCCATCACTGCCTATTTCTTTACTCTAATCCTTTCTACACTATGTTTTTTCCCTGGCAAGTTGCCCATCAGCCAGTGTTCACTCAGACGAAGCGAGATTCAATGATCCCAGCGTCGGTGACGGATATTAAAAGTGCTCGTACATAGAGCACATGAATTAAGGTTCTGGCAAGCACTGATGATAAACATGCCAAGCATACTGCGGTATTGTGTACCCATACGAAAACATGATAAACTGCGCCTTTTACAAAACGGTTCTTATGAAAATGCGCTTCCATCTTTCGAAAGTGTCACATTTTATCTCTTTGTGGAGATAAAATGTGACACTGTCGAAAGATGGAAGCGCATTTTCATAAGAACCGCACTTGGTGAGATGAAATCAGTGACTTTCCGACAAGATGTGTAGGTTACAGCATCTAAACCAGAATCCTCAAATAATAAGATATGTTTTTTCTCCCATGCAATAATCTTTTGTTCTTTTTTATGTGGTAGGTGGCAGATGAGCAAATGGATCACCTGATGGTAAGTAATTGCCACCGCTAACGGACACCCGCGACACCAGTGGAGACACAAGTTCGTTGCCAACCTTTAAACTTCCCTTTCCACCGGATGAGCCTCCGCTGGTACCCTCATTCACGCAGTGAAACACAGCACAGTGCTGCTTCACGCCGATTTTCTGTGAGGTCTCCTTGGCAGTGCGCATCACGAATGGAGAGGAAAAGCGCAATTTAATACGCAATCGAGGAATATTCACCAAGAAGGGATGATATCCCCCAGTTTGCTTTAACTCTTGATGGTAGAAAAGAGATGGCGGAGTGAGTTCATGCAGTTCAGCAGCACACGAGCATTCGATCAATGTGGAATTTCGGATGGTCTCTGCTGAATATAGGCCTCTTTATACTGCGTCATAGATTTCAATCCCAGGACTTACTCATCCCGTCAGTCACTCACTGCCAGCGCCAATTAATATCGTATACAATAACGGGGATATCCCTCTCTATCGATGTACATATAAAATCGTTTCAATGTGATACACCAATTAAGTTTATGCTGACAATAGACAGGACAATTAATGACACATGATTTTAATAATAGACAATCGTTTATATAATTATAAGCACAATATAACAAGAGCTTTTAAGGAAAGCTTTTGTCATGCTGTATTAGAAGCAGGCTCATTATGTATAACATGAAGGTAAATATACAATGGGTCTTATTAAACCATTGTTAACTAAAAGTTAGCATTTTTTATTCTTTTTTCGAAAACGTTGAAGGTTTTTTTTAATATTTCAGACGTCAAACTGTTCTTTGACACCCTTTTAGCTAACAATGGTTTATTGAACGTATGTGAATAAAATCCTGAAAGATAGCAATATATTGCATAAAATGTAAAGTATTAATTTGCATTTCTATCGATAAAATTCATGTATCTTATTTGAACAGACCCTACAAGGATGAAATGAACATAATAGGTATTGCTTGCAGATTTTTTTCTTTTAAAATGCCTTTTATACAGGTACGATTAGAGAAGTAAATTGAGCGATGTTTTGATTTTTAATTTGTGTCTTCATTGATGTCACGGGGCGGTGGCAAACCATCAGGAGATCCGTCTGCTCGTCTGCCACCTAACACATAAAAACAGGCACAAACAAAACTTAGATTGGTTTTAAATGCAGTTTTATGTCCTAAAAAACGCTAACTTGAGTATTTAAAGTAATTTCATCTAGAGCTTTTTGTTTTTTTCAAAAAACATTTAATTCTGTTGTAGTGTCTAGGTAAAAGCATAGACGAAAAATGCTACCATAAAAATTGACGAACTAAATATTCGGCTATCAAATCTAGATTAGATTCTGCACAGTCCTATCCTACCGTTCAAAACGTGATACGTTGGGAATTTGCAATCGCAGCGTAGAGCCAACATTGACCGAACTCGGCAGAACAGTATTAGGCCTCACCCAAATCCTATACACAGAGTGCACTGTACAGAACAACTCATTCGATAAATGAAAACGACTTCACTCTTGATTGTCTTTTGATGACTGACTTTGTGGTGTAATAGGAGATAGTTGTTAGAAGTTTTCGATAACACAAAACATTTTGACTGACCAGATGGCGCATTTGGTAATCACCCTGCCTGTACTTCCTGTACATGGCCTCTACTCGAGTACCTTTCCGCCTGAACGGCCGTCTGTTCTCCTCGCTATGTGCCCTGCCCATTGCCACTTGAGGCATGCGATCCTTTGGGCTATGTCTGTGACCTTAGTTCTCCTGCTGATCTCATCATTTCTGATACGATCACGCAAGGACACTCCGAGCATAGGCCTCTTCATTGCTCCTTGGGTGACTTTTAGCCTCCTTAATCGGCACATTGTAAGCGTTTCGGTTCCGTATGTCATCACTGGCAACACACGCCCTGAAGACACTGCGGGAGATGGGTAGCTTCCCGAACGCTGCCCAGCCGAGTTGGATTCGTCGATGGACCTTCAGCCTCTCGAATAAGATTTATTCAATATTTATTATAAACTTTTTCTCTGCTTTTTGTACTCGAAACAAAAACTTAAAAGCACTTACACTCACAAACCATCAAGCCAAATTTCGAGTGCAAAAACAGATAAAACATTAGTGCACAATTATCAAATAAAAACCATAA
The DNA here is from genome assembly GCA_019059595.1 of Marasmia exigua. Taxonomy (NCBI): domain Eukaryota; kingdom Metazoa; phylum Arthropoda; class Insecta; order Lepidoptera; family Crambidae; genus Marasmia; species Marasmia exigua. The sequence goes on from CM032473.1 coordinate 13,676,119, forward strand.
TGTTTTCTTAGAGACTGGAGTTCCGAAATTGTTTTAAATAAATCCGGTTTAATAACTAACAATTTAAATTGATTGCCATCGCCAATTAGGGGTGCCCGTCGCCTTAAGAAGTCTCTGCAGTAGTTCTCGGGGCACATGTTGTGAACCTGTTCACTTACTTAATGATTATTTTTAATCACATACAAAGTCAAAGTTAAATAATTCTTTATTTGCCTAGGCTTGTACACAGCACTTACAAATCGTCATACATCCATCGACGTCATACATCGTCAATCGTCATACATTTGAATGACTTAAAACGATTTATAAGTAATTATGTATAATTTACATGTTAATACATATATATGTTGATACATAAAATATACTATAGAAATAAATAAACATAATGCGATTCTACCACCGGCTCGGAAAGTTGCTTTTGGGCGTGAAGATCCGGCAAGAAACTCGCCAGTTACTCTTTTTACCCGACTACGGCAAAGCAAAAGGAGGGTTATGATTTTGACAGGCTATGTATGTATGTATGTATGTATGTATGTATGTATGTATGTATGTATGTATGTATGTATGTATGTATGTATGTTCATCTGTTTCCACGTAACTTCTTAACTACTTATCAGAATTCGACAAATGACATATCATTATAAGCGTCTTGATCGTCCGCTGGTTATAGGCTATATGAAGTTTCACAAAATCTAATGTGGCGCCCTCTAGCGGACAAAACATACAGAGTAAAAAAATAAAGTTATGATAAATATGCCGTGTTTGGTATCATTTGAAAGCGCTTGACTTGTACATTTTGAATATATATATATATATATATTACTAGCACTTGGACACCAAAATAGTACAAATAAAATAAAAGTAAAAAAACTAAAACCCAACTACGACAAAAAACGTCGCTGAAAAAGTATAAAACAAGCCTTCGTTGTCAATTTATGCAATATTCACTATGTAGAGATAAAATTTCATGTTTGGAAAGGCGTAGTCACACGTTAAATATACTACCCTTTGACAACGTGTGACTGCGGATTTCCAAACATGAAATTTTATCTCTACATAGTGAATATTGCATAAATTGACAACGAAGGCTTGTTTTATACTTTTTCAGTGACGTTTTTTGTCGTAGTTGGGTTTTAGTTTTTTTTAATCGCCAAAATTTCATACAATATTGAGTCATCAAGCCATACAGTTTAATTGTTACACCAAATAAATAAAGGAAATAATAATAAAATAAATATTATGAGGTAAACCGACGCAGACCAGTCCCCAAAGGTGGCACCTGTTCACAAGTATGACGTATGTGTCAGCCATCATTTCACTCAACCATATTAGAGGGAAATTGTAATGACCCGCCACATAGCGCCACCACCTCAGAGACATTTGAGTGAGCATGACTACTTAGGTTCCCCTCATAGATCACAAAGAATAGTAGTTACTTAATCCAATACAAATAAACTGCAGGACGAGGTGTACAATAGTAGGTGGTTAGCATCTTGTCAATTATTTTAATAATCAATATAAATCAATTTTTATACAGTAATAAATGCTGCTAAGCCTAATTTATTAAAATTGAGTAATTATATATATCAATAATTTCCGTTAATATATATGAAAATGCTACAAGTGTGCAGGCATGGAGGTCATTATGTCCATGAATCCTTATCATTTAGGTAGTCTACAATTTTATAGTATCCTTTACTCATTAAACAGGCTTTTACGTGAGATTTAAATGTATGCGTTGGTAACTCAATAACATTTTGTGGCAACTGGATTGAGGATTTGAGGAAACGAGATGGCAGAAGGCAGATGAGCTAGCAAGAAAGGGCTCTAAAGCAAAATACATTGGACCGGAACATTTGTTGGACTGTCGAGTTGCACCATCAGTATGGCCTTCCGGAAATATGTATACAAAGAGCAAACTAAGGAATGGAAGAAAAAACTAGGAACGAAACATTCAAAGGCTTTCATAGGAGATAATACAAAGATATGGAAAAAATATCTTCTCGGCGGCAATAGACAACAGACAAGGATGCTCATAGGAGCGTTAACAGGGCATTATGCAACGAACAAAATGCTGATGAAGATGAACATAACATCGAACAGTGACTGCAGAGCATGCAAGGAGGAGACGGAAACCATAGAACTTCTTTTATGTGAATGCGACTCACTAGCCAGAGGCATAATGTGTCTTCTAGGTAACGCTTATCCTACACCAGGAGATTACAGGCACTTCAATCCGAAAAACATCGTGACGCTGATGAAACGAATCTTTCGTGAGTAGGAGCGCAAAAGATAGGGGAGGTACAAAAGATCTCTTAGGGTCGACGTGCCCTATGAAAATGACCCCTAACAGATATCCTATAGATCCTAGAGATCCTGCTTGTTTTCCCATGCATCAAAAATATGCTTGATAAGTGCAACTCCTGCATCAGTTGTTGACGTACCTTTAGTAAAACCAAATTGTTTATTATGAAGCAGGTCGTTAACTTTAAAATGAGACAGCAACTGGACGAATATGACTTTTTCAAAAATCTTACTCAGTGCTGGTAATATAGAAATAGGCTTAAAGTTAGAAGGGTTACTTTTATACATTGACAGACTCCGAGTTAGGTAACCACATAATGCAAAAAACAATATGACTATAAACAATAATGTAAAGAAAATATTTAGTAAGTATATATAGTAAAACTTGTGAACCCGACTCGACTTCGCGAAGGCTCACTAGGTCTCGTTAACATAAGCCGGAGCAACGTACGGGATTGCATTATGTATGATTTCGCTTAGGTACACTTAATGCGGCTATCATCAGTCGTTTTATTTTATGCTTCTTTCCACTTAGGTAGACATTCTTTATTGTATAAAAATAATATTCAAGGTACTTAAGATGCAGCTTAGGCTTTATGGATATAAGGTTTAATTCGACATTATCAAAAATGAATGGAATTATCATATTCTTAAATATACAACGTGTAAATAAAAATTTGCTATAATACTTAAGGGTGTGAACATATACCCTGTAAAGACTTCACTGTCAAAGTATGAGCATCATCTGATGGAAAAAATAAACAGCTGTTCCATACTAAATAAAATATCCGCACGTCAATAATGTTCCACTGATATTTTTTTGGCAGTGAAGTCTTTACATGGTAAATTTTCACACCCTTAAGTATTATTGCTATTTTTTTATACGTTGTAGAAAGTAGAGAAATAGAAGCAAATCAAGGGATTGACTGTTTATTTTATATCAAAACCAATTCAGAAAAGGATTATGTTTTTGACAATTAGACATTTCTAAAAGTAATTTCCAACATGACCGAATAATGTTAGTACCTAAGTTATAATTCGACGCCCGTAAGAAACAAAGAAGACATACTCGAATGAATTTATGATTTAAATGAAGCTATATTATAATAGTTATTTACGCGCAAACACTTCAGTTACTCAGTAACCAAGGCGCTTGTAACAGCTCCAAAAGATCAAAAACTCAAAAAAAAGGTAGTAAACATTGTAGAAATTTCGTAAATAACTATTCTCATGTTAGTTACCACGAAATTTTAAAACAATATATTCATTCATCATCTTTGTATGAATGAAGCTGTAATTACTTAGGTAATCAAAAACATTTTATAATAACGTAAAATTTGAAACTACTGGACCAATTTAGACTCTTCATTCAGCTGGTCTCACTGAAAACCAGCGTCATGGCCTTTCTCTGGGCTGTGACATAGGCTGAGTGAGGGCCATTTATACTAGACGTAATAACACATCATAAAATTCATTTGGCACTGTCTGGACATGATTAAATATAGTTTTGTTTTTTTTTTTTTCCTTTTGTTTTATTTATATGTATTTTTAATTGTTTCATGTTCAGTTTTCTGTTTGTGCCAAATTGTGTTCTGTTTACAACTGCTATAAGTTCTGTGTTGTGATGTCTATAATAATAAATATTTTCATTCTTTCTTTCAAAATCCAGCGCGGCCGCGAGCTTCCCACTTGTTATTATATAAAATATTGGACAGTCTAATAATAGCTAAATATAAATCAAGATCCATCTATGTGCTGTAACGGTTTTTGGCGTTCCATTTTAGTTATGGCACCCGGGGGAGTGATCACGGTACCGCGGCTTGAGCAGAATGCGACATCTTTATGAGATGACATTAAACTTTTTATAAAGGTGTAAAAAATATCGATTAATTATAAAAAAGTTTACGATGCCAGTTTTCTACACAGCTCTTCCATTATTTTTGGTCTTGGGCTTAACGATGTAGAAGGAAATATTGAAAAACTGGGATGGTTTTTAATACTTTCACAACATTTAGCTTAAAGAATGTTGGAAACATTACGTATACTTTCGAATATGGAACAGTAGGTATCAAAGCGAAATAAAATGAAAGTATACTTCAACTTTTTAGGTTTCAATTCTTCAAATGTAATAAGGTCCAAAAATATACATAAGCAGGGCATAGGTTAATATTTTAATAATGTAGCCTACCGGTAGCAGCTCATGGGGTAAGGGGTTCAAATTTGAGACTGTAGTTAGGTCAGATTTATCAAAATCTATATGTGCGTAAAGAAAGAGAGAAGTAGAAGAGAGGAAGAGGAAGACCAAGAAGAAATTACGTCGAACAACTTAAGGAAAAGGCAAATGTCATGTCGTACATAGAGTTGAAGGTGCTGGCAGAGTCGAGAGAGGAATGAAGACTACTCCATAGGCAAAAGCGTTGCTCTTAAATTAGAGAGAGAGATTATTACTTACTCTTCGACGGCAACTCAAGGGCAATAAGAAAGACTTATACTTTGACTTGAAAGTGTAAATAGTAACGGAATTTCTTATAGGGGGTGGAATAATATTATGTGCGTAAGCGTATTCACACCAATAGTTCGTAACCTTGTGAGGAATTATGCAACACTCCTCGAATAGTTTCTCAAAATGATGGACACCTAACAAATATAATTCCCTGGGGTGTGAGGGGTTAAAAGGTTGGCAGCGCACTTGTGACTTCACTGGTGTCGCGGATGCCTATGGGCGGCGGCAATCGCTTACCATCAGGCGATACGTCTGCTCATCTGACACCTATGCGAAATGGGGGAGTCGAAGCAAGAAAGCTGATGCAGGCTCTGACCGACAGCTTGGAACGCAACCGGTACAAAACGATGATGATGATGATGATCCGACCATAACTCATTTAAACAATCATATATGATATTTTATATCATTATTATATCTTTGGAACCTACAAGAGTACACAAAAAATGTTATTTATTTTTCGTCTTATGTCAACCGCCAAGCAATGCATTCAATCAAATTAAATGAAAATATTGTCGTCATAGAAACATTTGCAAAGCAAGTATCTACACTAAATTAGGTCTCCTCAATTTGAATAAAATAAAAAATCAGTACCGCTCCAAACCCCTCTTCTATGGGTCTAAACACGTATTTTGTTTGAAACAAAGATGTAGGAAGTTACACAAAAACCTCTTAAAGGCTATTCAGGCTAACGTTTTCTGCGCATCTAATTGTTTTTGAGAACGTGTATAAGAACAAAAGGTAAAGCGCATTTTTCACCTCACGCAAATAGTACAACTGTAGCCTCCACCCATACAAAGTATCTACTGCCTAGTTTGTGCTCCTCCCCCTCGAGAAAAACAGAACTAGAGCCAATATATTGTGCTAGAGCTAAGGCTGGTACTAATTGGTACAACACACCGCTGATGCTAACACGCAACTAGAAAATAGGTTCTATTACTTAGAAAATTGTCTGAGTTCTATTATGAAATAATCACTGGATCCACAAAACAAAACACCTAAGTATTTTCTTATAAACCTTCTATCAAAAAACCCAGAATAATTGTATCGTGTTTCAATCAATCAATCAATCAGCCTATCGCAATCTACTGCTGAACGTAGGCTTCCCCCAAATAGCGCCAACCAACCCGGTCCTGAGTAGTCAGCATCCAGCTCACACCAGACATCTTTCTCAAATCTTCAGTCCATCGCGCCTCAGAACGTCCAACTACAGCGTTCCTCCACGTAGCGACCACTCCACTCCAGTGCGTGTCGACTCCATCTTTCATCAGAACATCTAGAATGACGCCATCTCCACTTCAGCGTGCTGATCCTGAAGTGCAATGTCTATGACTTTAGTTCTGTGACGATGTGTCTGATATCGTGTTTAGGACGATTATAATTTGCTGTGAATTGTTTGAAGCGTGCTCGTGAATTTCAGCTGCGTGATACTTTGTAATCTTTCAAACTACTCAAACTTCTTTGGTTGCGAGGAAAGCTAAAAGTGTTTTTGTTACCAAAGTATTAAAACGAAAATAATTTCACTCACAGTTCGGGTGATTTGCTGTCTTGCTTATTCACACAGATCTTGTGCCCATTCTTTCTGTCATCGGACGTTCGACAATAAACGTTTGTTTCAGCACTTTCGTACTGGCGTATCCGATAGTTCATTGTTTGGTAGTTTCATTAAAAAAAAAACAACAACCATTACAATTTAGGTGTTGACATCCTCTAGTAGGTACAAAAGGAAGGAAGCCACTCTTCCTTAACAAAAGTGTGTGTGTGTGTGTGTGTGTGTGTGTGTGTGTGTGTGTGTGTGTGTGTGTGTGAGTGTGAGTGTGAGTGTGAGTGTGTGGGTGTGGGTGTGGGTGTGGGTGTGCGTGGGTGTGCGTGTGCGTGTGTGTGCGTGTGTGTGTGCGTGTGTGTGTGCGTGTGTGTGTGCGTGTTAAGATATTTTCAGTTTCATTATAGTCTAAGATTTTTAACCAAGTGTTAAGTTTATTTAGTAGTGCTGGTTCGTTAAGTACCTAGCCTATTAGTACATCGTACGCGTAGTCAGTAAAACTAGTGTATGCTAGAATTAGCATATTCGGGCAGATAACTTCGCCAGTTGTTAAGCTTAAGTCTGAAAACCCCAGTGCGTGCAGCTGAGCACGAACTAGTTATCCCTGTAACGATTGTTGCCTTCGTGCACGAAACTGGTGGCTTACAATGAACCCGTCCCGTATCGAACGAGAATATACCTGTCGTGTCCAAACAAGGGAGACACACAACGCGTGTGAAAGGAAGGGAAATGCCGATTTGGTCGTAACGTCAGTTTCGTTGTAAGCCACCTTATTTTCGCACGCTTCAGGTCTTGTGGAAATATAATAAAAACTGAGAGACGTGGGTCTAATGCTTTGACGTTTATAGTGCTTGGTAAATGGTCTGCTTAATTTAATATAAAGATTTTTTATTTCACAAGAGGCACATACCTTTATAGGTATGTGCCTCTTGTGTAAAAAAATATATTATTATTATTACTATTGGCTTATGCCAATAGTACATAAAACTAAAAGAAAAAACAAAAAAATTTGAAAATCAACGACAGGAAAAAAACATTGAAAAAAGACGTTTTTGTATACAGAAGCCTTTATTTGCCAATTAAATAAATTTCTGTGAATGCCCTAATTATTTGTTGACGTCATTAATATCGATGAAAAGCGGAAAATACTACGTGATAGTTAATTTATATATTTTTTATTTATCTATGGGGATATTTTTTATTTATCTATAACTAATACATTCGCGAGCAACCAAATCGACTCAGGACCTAATTTTCATACAAATATACTAACTTCAGAAGCCTATAAATATGAAAGAATATGTGCTTAGTGATAATTTTAATGCGAATCGATGTCAAAAATTACATTTACTGCTTAGTACCGGCTGTGTATTGTAAAATTGATCGAATCTTTTTTTTTGTCACAGGGGTAAACTGTCACTGTCACCGAATTAATATTTTCAAATGAAGGTGGGGGGGGGGGGGGGCACATTTAATTTGGACGTATGTGCATCTTGGCGTAAAATCTGTCCTTAATTCCATATTATTATAATGAAAGATAGTAGTACTCACCTGCACCATCCATGCTTACTGTACTAATAGTTTACTTATTAATAATATCAGAACCTAGGTAAATACTACAACAAACGACCCAAATTTTGTAAATCACTAACGACGACACTAATCTAATTTAATTATATATATATATAAACATAATAATATAATATATATTAATAATAATATATATTATAAATTACTAATGCTTAATTCTATTCTAATATAATCTTATTTAATTATAATCTAATTTAATTTTTAAATATTATATCTAATTTAATTAAATTGAGAAACATAAGGAATCGAAACAAATGTTTTTCTCATAAGCGCTATGTACGCCGTTATTTTGATGCATATCAGAACTGTGACCTTATTAATATGTGGCTTGTGATTGTAATAATATGTATCATGTGGCTGTACTAAATAAATAAATAAACGACACTAAACCGCTCGGCAGTTAGATGCCAATTAAATGTAATATTCACGAAACATCGCGCAGCGTAAGCCAACTCTAATAAAAACTTTTAATAACGGTTTATTGAACAAAAACGATATAATTTTTCTGTTCTTCATAAACGTTATTTATTACGTTCCAGTTCGAACAATAACGAAACAATCGTTCTTTAGGTATTTTAGACGATAATGTTACGAAAAATAAACCGGTTTCCGATCCCTCGTTGCATGAAACATTACTAACAAATTCAAGTGGTCAACAAGGTCCAAACTCAGCATGTGCTGCAACTGCTTGAAGCCGCTGCAGCGCTGGTTTTCAGTTTGAACCTTGAGTGACGGGATTAATTGTCTGGTTGAACCAGTGATCGTGTGACAATCGTTTTGATAAATAATACGAATAAAAAAGAATACAATACAAAAAAAAACAACATGAGTGTGAAGTCTTTTTTTTTATTACTTTGCTATTAATTAAAGTACTCTAAGGTGGCGGGTAGGGCACAATAGCGACGCCAACTGATTTTAATTTTTAGCTACTAAACCGGATCTATTTTAACCATTTCTGGATTACAACCTCTCGGCAAACACTTATACTATTTATTGAATAACCATGCACAAATGCGGACCCAACATTAGCACGCGAAATATTGATTCACGCTAAAAGTGGCCGCTCTTGGCGGTATTCAATTTTTCGCGTACAAAAACGGACCCAACATTTGTGCATTGTTATTTAATAAATAGCATAAGTGTTTGCCGAGAGGGTGTAACCCCGAAATTGTTTTAAATAGATACGGTTTAGTAGCTAACAATTAAAAACGATGAATGATGAATAAGACGAAACAATTACTACTTTGACTGACCGGATGGCGCAATTGGTAGTGACCCTGCCTCTTACGCCAAAGGTCGTGGGTCCGATCCCCACCCTGGACAAACATTTGTGTGATGAACACTTGTGTTTGTTCGGTGTCTGGGTGTAATATATGTGTTTAAGTATATATTTGTGTTCCTCTGTTGTCTGATATCTGTAACACAAGTGCTTAAGCTACTTAGTACGGAATCAGGTCAACGTATGAGATGTTGTGAGAATTTAGATTTACTTATGTAGGTGCCATCCAACCAAGCCAACACATATTATGTGTACCTATGTCTAAAAAAAAATAATTAAAAATGGTGTCACTCTAGTTAGGTCTACCCGTCGTCTTAATAAATGTCACAATCGTCATGAAAGCAGTTAGCGCAGCTAGTTTCGTCGCAAAACATGAACCAATTGGCCGTCAGCATACTTTTTAGTGTTTTTGGACGCTAGATAAATCTCTGTCATTCCGTAACGAGCGGGCTCCAAAATGTGTTACATATCGTAGGCTCCTTTCATGGGATCGTTTAGGTGAGAAAAAAAAAACCGATGAAGTACGGGACGTAAGCATATACCAAGGACTCCGTACCAACTTTTATATACCTTTTTTTTGTGATAAGTCGCAGACGAGCAGAAGGATCAGCTTATGGTAAGCGATTGCCGCCGCTCATGGACACCCGCGGCACCAGTGGAGTCACAAGTGCGCTGCGAACCTTTAAACCCCACTTTTCCCCGGATTGGGCCCAGGTACCCTCACTCACGCAGCAAAACAGCACAGTGCTGATTCACGCCGGTTTTCTATGTGGCCGTGTCACTCCGGTCGAGCCGGCCCATTCATGCCGAAGCGTAGCTATCCCACGGTAGAGACTTGTAAAGAAACGGAATTAGAGTATGTACTATCATGACATCTACTTATAAAAAAAAATATTTTTTTTCTATGAAAAAGGAACAGCCTTCAAAAACCCACGAACTCAAAAGCTAAAAATAATATTTTATTCACTTCACATTGCACTTTGTAACAGTTTACACACAAAAATAGGAATTATAAGAGTTGGCGCCAAATACTATTCTCATTTTCCATTAATTAATTAGTATGTACTTACACATACATTATTTGCTTTGTAATGTTGCCATTTTGTTGGTATGCATTAATTTTGTATAAAATTAGCAATGAATATTTGTTCTTGAGTATTCTTTTGTATCTCGGATTCAGGCGGGACACGAGTCCACACCTTCCACAATCCGGGTGAATGTTCTACCAATTAGACCACTGAACGCGTTACTAAGCCGACGAAATTTGTAAGTGCTTGATTCGACATGAGCTTTCGATAGTCTCATCAATATTGTAGGTCCTATGTTTACAATATCCAGTGGAAATATTATTACAAATATTTGACCACCAGTTAAGATGAGACTGCTAAATCAATAGTTGTAAGCCCGGATTGTGGAAAGTGTGGGTTCGAGTTCCGCCTGAACACGAGATAAACTTTTAAGTGTGTTATTTACTTTTTTTTTATGTAATAGGTAGGCAGGCGAACAGACGGATCACCTGATGGTAAGCAATTGCCGCCGCCCATGGACACCCGCGACACCAGTGGAGTCACAAGTGCGCTGTCAACCTTTAAATACCCTATCCCCCGTATTGGGCCTCCAGTACCCTCACTCACGCAGCAAAACACAGCACAGTGCTGCTTCACTCCGGTTTTCTGTGAGGCCATGGTATCACTCTGGTCGAGCCGGTCCTTTCATGCCGAAGCTTGGCTCTCCCACGGCAAAAATAAATTGCAAAATATTGCTATAAAAATATCTACTTATCGAATATTTGTTCTGTTTCTTTTCTGTGATACATAGCTACATAATTTGAATTATAAGAAGAAATTACCTATATCCGGTTTTCTGTGAGGCCGTCGTATCATTCCGGTCGAGCCGGCCCTTTCATGCCGAAGCTTGGCTCTCGCCACGGTAAAAAATAAATTGCAAAATATTGCTATAAAAAATATCTACTATCGAATATTTGTTCTGTTTCTTTTCTGTGATACATAGCTACATAATTTGAATTATAAGAAGAAATTACCTATATCCGGTTGCTATGCTTTGAATGGTCATTTATTGCCGAATGTGTAGTATAATTCGAGGTGAATAAGAAGCATTTAGGTTTTGATTCCGTTGGTTTTGAAAGACAATACTTCAAAATAGTTTCGTGTTTATCCTTAAAGGTAGGGAACCCTAAAACAGCGCACCAGAAAAAGAGATGAGAAATAGTCTTATTTTTTGTTTACAGGCGTTTTATTTGAGCTCCCATAGTCGTTAGTGTAATGTTTTCATGTGGAAATGCTGTCTTTTAAAGATTTAGATTTATATCTAAACCCTCGCCAACCCGTCTGCCAAGCGTGGTGAGTATGGCAATTACCCCTCATGTGATTGAGGGAGGCCCGTGCCCCAGCAGTGGGGACTTAAATGGGCTGATGATGATGATGAAAGATTTAGATCAAGAAATATCAGCTTCAATATTTTCATTCATTCCATTTTATCACTAACTTGGAAATTTATTTTAAGTTAATTTGTTAATTAAGTCCTTTATTATTTTCGTTTTTGCCTGAGATACAGGAATGAACTAGTAAAAAGTAGTTCAGGCAGTAAACTTAAAATTGATCCCTTGTATAAGTATATTATAAGTATAATGTTGTTCTAATGATTTTGCAATAAAGTTTTATTTTATTTATTTATTGCCAAACAAGTGCAACTTTGAATAAACTCTTATTTTACGTGAGACAATAGTAGGTATAATGTTATCATGTAGTGCGTATGCAAATTGGTTGTCAATCTAATTATCGTACCTAACCTTAAACCTTTTATATACTAACATAATAATAATATTCTCCAACCGATTACGGCTACGGCGGCCAATCTCAAAGATCAGCCACGTACGCAAGATATGTTACAGTGCTCAAGTGTGTGCATGAACATGTTTGTTTGTATTGGTCTGGGTGTTTTCTATGTATTATAAGTATGTACTTACAAAAAGAAAAGTATTATATGTATATATTTGTAATCCCACTGTTGTTTCTGATATCCATAACACAGGTGCTTGAGCTACCTATCACGGAGTCAGATCAATATGTGTGAAGTTGTAAAATATTAATTTATTTATTTAAACGAAACAATAAAAAAGGTTTTTTATTTCTCAATCTCAGTTGCCCTACATTATGTTGAGTTGAGTACATACAGCTCTTTGATAACCCTGAACCATTTTCCTAAAACTTGACACATAATATTTTTTCCTTTATTATTCTTCAATCATCTGGGGAACAGCTTGAGATAATCCAACTTTATGAAACGACGGAATTTATAAGAATGGCTGCGGATCATTAAAGAACGTCACTTCATAACCAAGGACGAGAAACTTAGCACTTGGCTAAGATTTATTATTAGAGTCACAGGTTCATAGAATAAAAAAAGTACAAAAAATATTAGAGATCGTCTGAATAACCTCAAATATCGATGCAAAAACCTTGTAGTGACCACGACCGCTCGGTCAAGAGCGAAACAATGGGGATATGAATAAATATGTTTAGAGTATGTATGTATAGTAAATTGAATTATGGGGAGATTAAATTAAAAAAACTGTATCCGCCTCTAATGTCGATGCAGATTGCGGAACCCTCGAACGCGAAAAGAGACGCATACAGTTTTATAGTAGGTACGTACACTACATTCAATGATGAGAATAGGTAAAATAAAATAAAAAATCTCAATAAAAAATATTTGAGAATGGATGAATAAATCTTTATTTGACACAATAAGTAAAAAGAACATACAGTTAATATAGATAATAATATAACAAAACAATAATATAAATAGATACTAATTGAAATGAAAAAAAAAGTGTCAAATAGGTGACCGCTCAGCTTTTGTCGACACTGGCAGGATATAGCCAGCGCCGGCGCTGGTTTTCAGCGGCTAACCTAAAACATTGTTTCACCTCTGTTTCCCTCGCCACCATTATACAACCCGTAAGTGTGAAGCCAAATAGGAACAGAGAAAGAACAGAGACGCAACTTGGGGATTGGATGGATTGGACAAACATATTCTACACAAACAGACATACCTACACAATAACAATCCCTTCTTGACACAACAGGTACAAAGTTTGAACGCGTACAACGTAGGGCTGCTCGAATTGTCGGTGACTTGACTCTCTCTAGTCGACTTGATCCTCTAGCATTGCGGCGGGACACAGCTTCCCTCAGCATTCTATACCGCATCTATCATGGGGAGTGCTCTGAAGAACTGTTTGATCTACTCCCTGCAGCCGAATTCTTACATCGAACCACTCGCAAGCGATTGTCATTCCATCCTCATCATCTCGATGGATGGCGGTGTAATACTGTGCGTTTTTCCCGGAACTTTCTACCTGTAGTGTAGAACTAAGTACGTATATTGGATATTAGTATATCATATGCTTAACTTTATGTACTCTTATAACATATATAATCCTTGTGTTTGGGTACAATAAACCAGTGTAATCTCGAACGTTGTTTGTTTCACTCAACTCCTCAAGTAGCATCCTTTCATGGCGGCCGTGCCAGTGGCGGGCTACGTCCAAATACGGATGGTGTAAAGTTCGGTGATTCAACATGCATTGCATTCATAAAAATCGGCTGTGCGCTATCGACGTGTTGCAATCAATTTATTCACAATGGGTACCACTTAATCAAAAGAACAAGTAATTATTGCCCAAGCGACCGGTGTTGGTCAAACTGCAGCGGAGGTACAGCAACAGCAAAGACACGATACGACAAACTACCTATTGATTGTCATCTGTACGGTGATGTTGATTGGAGCATTATTGGCGGTGTATAAGTTAACTAAGAAATGCCACGATAAACAAATAGATCGGAGAATAAATGACGAGCGGCTGATGAGGTATTCCAGTATTCTGCGGCGACACCAGTTAAAGACTGAAAACGTGTAGTGCGTGCGTCCCAGTGAGTGAAGTGATACGGTAAAGTGTTGGTGCGAGCTGTAAGTAGGCAAAAACCATGTATGTTTTGTAGTAGAGTAAATTTATTTAATGGACAGTATTTATTCATACAAACTACTAGAGAATATGTACACATATTATATTTTAATAGCATAATACCTAATGCATAATTTTCATATATTTTTATTGCATAGTACTTACCTACTGATTACTTACCTACTGTGGTAAAATAATAATGATGCTATTTAGTGTGTTTTGGTTATGGCAGAGGAGTTAAGCTTATTTTTAAATAAATTGAAAGATGTACGGACGTATTTAATAAAAATTGGTCCAAGTCGTAGGAAAGGAAACATATTAATTATAAAGAAAAGTGAAGCAGACAATATTTTATTTCAATTTAATTCCTATTTAGAAACATTACAACATTTGGGTTCAACAACTTTAATAACTAAAATAAGTAGGGAATTTAGTAATTTATATTCTGAAATTATTTCATTGTGTTCTCCAATTACTATCGAGGAGGAAGTATTGCCTGCTGCGACCACAATGGCTGAGGAAAATTTTGACTTACGAATTGCGTTGAGCTTACTCCCAGTCATGACCGATAATGACGATAACACAAAACAACTCATAGAGGGTATTGAATATTACGACTCTGTATTGTCAAAACAAACGTGTAAAAGTAAATTAATATCGTTTGTGTTGAAAAGTAGGTTATCGCAACAGGCTAAGCTACAGCTATTACCTAAATATGACCATGTTCATGAGCTTATAACGGATATGCGGAAAGTCCTATTACCTAGGAAAAGTCACACTGCACTACAGACTAAGTTACAACAGTGTCGGCAAAATAATAAAACTATTACAGATTATGGTAAGGAAATTTCTGAATTGTTTGTGGATTTGACGATCTCACAGGCTGATGGGGATACAAATAACTATAATGTTTTACGTCCTTTGAACGAGAAACAAGCAATAAAAAGATTTGCGGATGGACTGCGGGATCGTCGTCTCAGCACAATCATTTCAGCCCGTAATTATAGTTTGTTAACAGAAGCAATCCAAGGGGCACAGGACGAGGAGGTGCAGCAATGTACTTCAGCAGAAATTATTGGTATGTACAATCCCAATAATAGGTCTTACAGAGGGAACGGGCCCCCACGAAGACAGTTTGGGAACCGCATTTAAAGTCAATTTGAAATTAAACCCACCAAAATGCCAATTTTTACAAAAAGAAGTTCTGTATTTAGGTCATATTATATCTAAAAATGGTATTCAACCTGATACGGAGAAAATTAAGGTACTTAACAACTATCCAAGACCAAAAACTATTGACGAAATTAAACGTTTTGTAGCTTTCGCCTATTATTATAGAAAGTTTATACCGAATTTTGCGGAGATAGCTATCCCTTTAAATAGGATGTGTGGTGAAAATATGACGTATTGTTGGACTGACGAGTGTGAAAACACATTTCAAAAATTAAAATCGGCATTGGTAAAACCACCCGTATTGCAGTATCCTAATTTTTCGGAAGAAAACGAATTCATCTTGCAAACCGACGCGTCAGGAAAAGCTATTGGTTCGGTTCTATGTTATGGAGATGGTCGGCCCGTGGCTTATGCCAGTCGCAGTTTAAATAAGGCAGAAATTAACTATCCAACTATTGAAAAAGAGCTTTTGGCAATAGTATGGAGTGTGAAGTACTTTCGACCTTATCTTTATGGCAGACGGTTTAAGATACAGACTGACCATAGACCACTTATATATTTATTCGGAATGCGTGACCCGTCTAGTAGATTATTAAAATTTCGATTACAGTTAGAAGAGTATAATTTCACAATAGACTATTTAAAAGGAACACAAAATTCGGCTGCCGATGCGTTATCACGGATCAATATCACAACAGATGAACTAAAAAGTATGAATGAGAAATTGAGCATCAATGTTATGACGCGAGCGCAATATCGGAACTTGCAAGGTAGTGAAAACGTAAATGGAAGTGGAAATGATTCGGTTGATAATATTCCCACTAACTTGAGGCCTGATCAACCAAAAGTCGTGGAAATAATTAAAAAACCAAGTCATTTCACTGAAATTTCTATAATTAATCAGAAAGACTTATCTAAGTTGCTAAAAAGTAATGTTTTTACAAAGAGTTATAAATACTTTATTTATGTCCCAAGTAGATATAAGATATTCTTAAAAACAACTATCCGATCACCAATAACGCGAGACGGATTGGTGAGGGAGTTGGAAAAAAATTGTAAAGAATTTAAAATAGAAAACGTTTGTATACTGAGAAATGAATCGAATAAAGCATTTTTAGCGGGACTAATAGAAGAAATACAGAAATTTGACGAGTGGTCCGGACCACGCATATGTATAGTAAATAACGTACAACGTGTAGATGACGTAGACAACAGGCGAGTAATATTAAACGACTTCCACCTATT
Organism: Marasmia exigua; assembly: GCA_019059595.1. NCBI lineage: Eukaryota > Metazoa > Arthropoda > Insecta > Lepidoptera > Crambidae > Marasmia > Marasmia exigua. The sequence goes on from CM032473.1 coordinate 13,692,743, forward strand.
GCCCACTAGTGGCCACGCGGGTATTAGGCGGATGACAAATAATATTAAAAAATATTACTTCTGGCCTAGTATGCAAAAAGATATTATTGAATATGTTTCTAAATGTGTACAATGCCAAAAACAAAAATACTCGATACAAACTAAGCAACCAATGATAGTGACAAGTACAGCTAATTCAGCATTTGAGAAGATATTTTTAGACATCGTCGGACCGCTTCCGAAAGATGAGCAAAATAATAGTTACGTTCTCACATTGCAATGCGAACTAACAAAGTTTACGGAAGCGTATCCATTACAATCAAAAGATACGGTAAGTGTAGCTAGAGCCTTTGTTGACAATTTTATTTTAGGATTTGGCATACCACGCGAAATTGCGACCGATCGCGGAACTGAATTTTTATCAAGCACGGTCAAGGAAATATGCCAACTCTTAAAAATAAAACAACTTACTTCAACAGCTTACCACCACAAGAGCATAGGAGCGCTGGAAAATTCACATAAGACCATGGGTGCGTATCTACGAATTAATTGTGAAAATAAGATGACTCATTGGAGCAGCTGGATCCCATACTGGTGCTTTTCGTATAACAATACAGTACATACGGAAACCAGGTATACTCCACATGAGCTAGTGTTTGGTAAGAAATGTGTTTTGCCAAGTAACCTCGTTAGTAAAGTAGATCCCTTATACGCTCATGATAACTATGCCTTAGAATTAAAATATAGACTCCAGGTAGCTCAACAAGATGCTTACAATAACCTACTTAGTAGTAAACACAATCGTACTAGTAAATAATATAACAATAATGTTAATCCAATTACTTATAAGAAAGGCAACTATGTATTAATAAGAAATCCATCAGATAACAAGATGGACCCTATTTATTTAGGACCATATCTAGTATTAGAGGACTTAAATTGTAATGTAAAAATACTGAAAAATAATAAGGAATACACAATACATAAGAATCGAACAAAAATGTTTAAAAATTGAGATTACATAATTGTGATTATTTTGTTATGGATTTATTTAAAAAAAAAAATGTTACTTGTATGATATCATTTTTTTTTCTTGAAAAAGGGAGATGTAGTGTAGAACTAAGTACGTATATTGGATATTAGTATATTATATGCTTAACCTTATGTACTCTTATAACATATATAATCCTTGTGTTTGGGTACACTAAACCAGTGTAATCTCGAACGTTGTTTGTTTCACTCAACTCCTCAAGTAGCATCCTTTCATACCACGTACCTCAGGTCTGTGGAACGGTTTGGCTGCAGGAGTATTTCCGGACGGCTACGACTTAGGGACCTTCAAGAAAAGAGCGTATTCTTTTTTAAAAAGGCCGGCAACGCATTAGCGATCTCTCCGATTTCGCGGATGTTCATGGGCGGCGTTGATTACTTTCCATCAGGTGACTCGTTTGCTCGTTTGTCCGCATCTAGCATTAAAAAAAATTGGACACAGAAAATGATAACAATATAAAAATCTTTCTCATCTAGGCATATTAATGTAATTTAGCCCTTAATATGAAACGAAAAATGTTTGAAGCATATACAATCTTTATGCAATAAACATAGTTCGCAATATCCTCGAAGAAGCGTTCCTCTTGATCAAGCCAATCCTTATATTCTGCGTATTGTTTTCTCATGATTTAACTACATATTGTCGTTGTGTTCATGTACAATCAACGCTTTTATCTACAAAAGTGTTTTTTCCGCAAACTTGCTCTACAAGCGATTCGACGTCTTTGTTGATGGCACGATGGCTCCATTTACACAGTCTGCACGTTCATACGGCGTCACGTCGAGTTACCTTTGTTGACCTTTGGACAGCCCTTATGTCTGGGGCACAAGTGCTATTTTTCCACCGCAGGGGGGTAACTTGATCTGACGCTGACTGTACGTACATACACACTTGAATGGTTCTCAATGAAATTGTGAGTGAGCGAATCACTAGAACTTACATGGCAAAAGTGAATTGAATATAACTCACTTTAGCATAATTAGAATCGATTCGCACCTCTAACAGGAGTAGGTAATTAATCGGAGGTAACTTAGAGATATAAATAAAAAAAGTAAAAAAACTAAAACCCAACTACGACAAAAAACGTCGCTGAAAAAGTATAAAACAAGCCTTCGTTGTCAATTTATGCAATATTCACTATGTAGAGATAAAATTTCATGTTTGGAAATCCGCAGTCACACGTTGTCAAAGGGTAGTATATTTAACGTGTGACTACGCCTTTCCAAACATGAAATTTTATCTCTACATAGTGAATATTGCATAAATTGACAACGAAGGCTTGTTTTATACTTTTTCAGCGACGTTTTTTGTCGTAGTTGGGTTTTAGTTTTTTTACTTTTATTTTATTTGTACTATTTTGGTGTCCAAGTGCTAGTAATATATATATATATATTCAAAATGTACAAGTCAAGCGCTTTCAAATGATACCAAACACGGCATATTTATCATAACTTTATTTTTTTACTCTGTATGTTTTGTCCGCTAGAGGGCGCCACATTAAATTTTGTGAAACTTCATATAGCCTATAACCAGCGGACGATCAAGACGCTTATAATGATATGTCATTTGTCGAATTCTGATAAGTAGTTAAGAAGTTACGTGGAAACAGATGAACATACATACATACATACATACATACATACATACATACATAGCCTGTCAAAATCATAACCCTCCTTTTGCTTTGCCGTAGTCGGGTAATAAATAAATACTTCACAGCATCACATACATTCATCTGACTCCGAGATAGGTAGCTCAAGCACCTGTGTAACGGATATCAGAATCAACAGATTACAAATATATACATATAACTAGCTGACCCGGCAAACGTTGTTTTGCCATATAAATAAAAGGGTTGATCGTAGAAGGGTGAAAATTGAGGATTGTATGTATTTTTGTATGTTGTATCATAAAAAAAGAGAAATTAAAAATTTTGTCTAAAAAATAAAAATAAAAATTTAGGGGTGGACTACCCCTAACATTTAGGGGGATGAAAAATAGATGTTGGCCGATTCTCATAGATACCGGATAAGCACAAAAAATTTCATCAAAATCGGTCAAGCCGTTTCGGAGGAGTATGGCAACGAAAACTGTGACACGAGAATTTTATATATTAGATATTTTCTTTTTTATAAATTCATACTTAAAATACATAGAAACACCCAGACCAATACAAACAGACATGTTCATGCACACAAATGTTTGTACTGTGCGAAGATCGAACCCGCAACCCTTGAACCCATGACCTTTGCCGTATGAGCCAGTTTCACTACTAAATGCGCCATCGGATCAGTCGTGAATAGGTGCACCGCTCGCAACGATAGCTACTACCTGTGCGGATAAAGAATGGGATCAGAAATGGCGGCGCCTCTATTCACTTCTCGCTCGCACACTATTTGCGTCTATACTTGCACATAGTGTGCGAGCGAGAAGTGAATAGAGGCGCCGCCATTTCTGATCCCATTCTTTATCCGCACAGGTTGTACATACCTACCTAATAGGAGTAAAAAGATACCGACGGCCGTCTAATGGAGGTACCTACTTAAAACATAATCAAGATTCAAAATTTATGTACCTGCTTTGAGTTTATGCAGGTAATCATGGAAAATTATGAGGCAGTTATCTGTATCTTACGGGATAAAACATTTTCCTTAGCTTACAACGTAGACATTGTCCAAAAATATTAACAATGCTTTTTAAATCGCCGACGTATTCTGGAAGATATATAATGGAATATAATAATATCCTCCAACCTATTACGGCCAAGGCAGCCAATCTCAACGATCACGTACGCAGGATATATTACAGTGCTCAAGTGTGTGCGTAAACACAAGTGCACTCTCTATTCCCTTACCCTCATATTCCGATGGGACACCAGCGTGACACGACCAGAGAGAGATTGGGCGCAGGACCTGGGGCACGGGGGTACAAGACCGCTAACTTCCAGACTCCGGGCTGACACTAAGAATTTGTCACCAAAAACTTAGGTACACAACCCAGGACCTCTTGCGCAGCCGTCACTTTAGAGTGCGACCTACTAACCACTACGTCACCAAGGCAGTCAAAAATGGTGCTAATACATATCAGATAACCGCACAATCTATGTATGTTTGTAATTTCGTTGGGCCGTGTGGTCCCCAGTAGAGTAGAATAGGCCACCCTCATTCTTACCGAGGTGTCGTAAAAGGCGACTAAGGTAAAGCTGCTGGCATGATCATCAGCACCCAGAGAAGGAAAACTCTATTTCAAAACCCTCGCCAACCCGTCTGATAAGCGTGGTGAGTATGGCAATTACCCCTCATGTGATTGAGGGAGGCCCGTGCCCCAGCAGTGGGGATTAAATAGGCTGACGATGACGAACCGCACAATATCGGCGTGTCTCTAATAGGTATCAGAATTCACGAAGGAACCAAATACTCGTGGATATTGTTATCTCCAGACAATGCACAAACACAAGTAATTTAGCATCATAACAGAATTTTTCCAGAGTGGAGCACAATAATATTTACCAAACCAGTTAAGTACCTACTTAAGGTGACGCATTGACGAAACCAAAATATTTCTATTAATTATGGCAATTATGAGACATTTAAAAATACATCGGTGAATCCATAAAGAAAAGTATTTAGATTTTTTTGTAATTGCTAAAAGTGGTCAATTTAGGAAATAATAAGAATTATAGTTACTTGTACAAAGATTATTAAATAACCATGCACAAATGTTTGGTCTGTTTTTGTACGCGAAAAATTGATTCACGCCAAAAGTGGCCGCTTTTAGCGTAAATCGATTTTTCGCGTGCGCGCTGGACCCAACATTTGTGCATGGTTATTTAATAAATAGTATAAGTGTTTTCCGAGAGATTGTAACCCCGGAATTGTTTAAAATAAATCCGGTTTAGTAGCTAAAAATTAAAATCGATTGGCGTCGCTAGCGTGCCCTACACGTCACCCTAATAAAATCAACTGGCGGTACTAGTTGCGCGATGCGTCACCACGCGAAGAAAGAAAATATAGCATGCAAAGGTTTAAAAAGAATATACTATTTTGTTGGCGTGACATAATGTCAAATTCTCTTCTTTTCCGGCAAATTTTTGTCATGTAGTAGTTTGTGTAAGGGCAGTTGTGGTGATCCTCATTATACCCGAAACTGGAATTCAAGACCAAATAAACTTCGACAGATACGTCACTGTCAAATCTTTCAATGTCACTTATGTCATTGTCAAATCAAGTTTTTCTTATATACTTCTTTTCTGAGTAAAGCTGGCACAATTCATGATTAGGTCTCCACCACTCCAGTGATTAATTCGTCCAGTTTTGCACATGTCTTACATTTTAGGCGTTAATAAGTAAAGTTACTCGTAAGTAAAATGGTCAAGTAATATTTTGACAAAGTGGATAATCAACAGACGAAGTCAGTCACTCATTAAAACGGGGGTGTTTAGCGTTTTATCGATCTATGGATTTTGCCGAGACTACTCGTAACAAAATCGCAGGTTTTAAGACTCTCTTAGGTCCTAGCAAGTTATTCACGTGTCAACTCACCCAACACACAATAGCAATGTTATAAAAGATTCTTATATACGTCGTTATATACGTCTTGTATTTATGTAAAAATAATTAAATAAAATTACTTCTTTAAATTATAGAATTAGCATTATTCCAATAAATAAATTACGTCAGCTTATGTTTTTAGAAAATAGGTATATACTATTGTACGATCATTTTATTGCAGTGGTAACATTATAGTAGCTTTTTTGGTCTTGAATTCTAGTTTCGAGTATAATTTATGCCAAATTATAACTTTCCAAAAAAAGTGAGACATTTAACCCCTTCCCCTGCCTTCATACGCCCGGCACAAAGGCTAGGGGTGGGGACTTTTGAAGAGATGATCTCGTAAATACGCACTGTGCCAGGGTGGTTTTAGGCCCAAACCCCCACAATGAATAGCAAAAACAAAACAAGGTCCCAACTATATTAAATAAGCCTATACCTTCCTAAAAAGCCAGCAACGCATCTTCACTCCGCTGGTGTCGCTGATGTCCATGGGCGGCGGTGATCACATACCATCAGATGACTCGCGTGCTCGTTTGCCTCTCTTTCTAATAAAAAAAAATCATCGTCATATCAGCCCACATCCTCCCACTGCTGAGTATAGGCCTCTTCTTTATCACGCCATTCCCTTCGGTCCCTTGCCAGCCTTATCCATTGTTTCCCCACTGCCGTAATATTGTTGGCACCCGAGTGTGTGAGCTAAAGTGGAGATGGGCAGGACACCTGGCAAGGGGTAAAGATGATATGTGGCCTATAAAGCTTACCGAATGGCAGCCAAGAATAGGACGACGACCACCTGCCCAGGTGGTCTGACGAAAAAACACACATAAATAATTCACAACATCAAATGTATTGATATGACTCCGAGATAGATAGCTCAAACACCTGTGTTACGGATATCAGAACCAACAGCCTGTTTTTCTTGACAAATAAAATATTTTTATCATATGATTTTATAGATGAACTTCATTGTCATCTGAATTTAGTCTTCCATTGTTACCTTTTATAGATGAAATGAAACCTGTTTGCGTCCCCAATGATTTCTTTATTATATACCAATTGACCCAGATAAGGCAAATAACTATGGGCCTAGCAAAGGGAATCACATAAATATCATATTGCTTTTTCTTATGCACGGTTGATCTCGGCTGGGCTAATAATGAAAGCGATACATTTCGAAAGTCAATAAAAGATAAATACAATACAGAAATGTATGTATACATAGATTTCTGTATTGTACCTTGATAAAACTTTTCATTTATTATCATAGGACAATTTAAAATAAAAAAAATGTCCAAGTGCGAGTCGGACTCGCCCATGAAGGGTTCCGTAGCACCAAGTAAGATTTGTCGAAGGTAAATTGCGGTTTACGGTTTATAACATATTTAAAAAAAACTACTTACTAGATCCACTTCAAACCAATTTTCGTTGTTAGTTTTCATGCTAATGTTTATCATTTTTTTTTTTAGTTTTATAATTATTTTATTATAGAAGTTAGAGGACGACGACACATTTTACCACTTTGGGAGCGTCTCTTGCGCAAAGTATTAAGTTAAGAAAAAAAAATATGTTAGAAACCTCAACATTATTTTTAAAGACCTACCCATTGATTTCCCACACGTATGGGTTCAATGAACAATCGCAAAAATGTGTTTTTTGAACAAAAGTTAGCTTAACCAATAGTTACAAGAAATTACTTCACTTTGACGCTGTCACTTTGCAATAATCAAAGTGACAGTTAATTATAGTTAATTTAAATAAAAGGTAACTACAGATAAAAAAACCGACCCTTAATCGTGCTAAAAATTATTGTGATATGAATGGCGTGTGTAAAATAAGCTTAAAGAATCACAAACCCCTTTTTTATTTTAAAGGTCGTAATTTCATTACAATCAGTAAAATCTGTTCGTGGCGCCACTAAACCGAGTCACCGCAAATGCTAAAAAATTATTCATTTAAGAAGCTAAGTTTTTTATCATTGGTCTTACTCTTTGCTTCAAGTTACGTTTCGGCTTGTTACTGCACTCTCTAAAAACAGCGTGATAATTTTTTAAACACATACTTATATCCTATGATTTCCACGTACCTCAGTTCTGTGGAACGGTTTGGCTGTAGGAGTATTTCCGGACGGCTACGACTTAGAGACCTTCAAGAGAAGAGCGTAATATTTTTTAAAAAGGCAGGCAACACATTAGCGATCTCTCTGATTTCGCGGATCTTCATGGGCGGCGTTGATTACTTTCCATCAGGTGACTCGCTTGCTCGTTTGTCCACCCCTTGGAAATAAAAAAGAATCCAAATCAGCTACGGCTGTACCTGGCCCTAGCTTTACAATCGAATGCCAAAACAATACAAGAGTAATATGTATATAAGGAAACGGATAACGACTAGCGTCACTTGTGTATTCTATTGATTTTAATGTTTAGCTAGTAAACCAGATCCATTTTAAGCAATTTAGGGGTTGCAGTCTCTCGGCAAACACTTAAACTATAGATAGATAGATAGATATACTTTATTGCACAAAATACACAACTTAAGTACTAGGCATTACAGAAATGTTGTGTACAATTTCGGCGGTCTTATCGCTGAAAGCGATTTCTACCAGACAACCTTCGGGTAAAGGACATTTGATAGTAGAGAAGGGGTAGGGGGTGCAATATTCAATAAGGAAAGAAAAAAAAAACTTTAAATGTTAAAATATAACTTATAACCCTAATACATAAATAAAATACAGTATTAACTATTACTATTAAATTAATATAAAATTAATATTATTATTACTATTTAATTAGTATTAACTATGTATTTAATAACCACGCACAAATGTTCGAGTGCAATAGCAGACCAAACAGTTAACTTTAAGTATTAAATAAATAGTATAGGTGTTTGCCGAGAGACTCGAGCCGCAAAATTATATAAAATATATTTGGTTTACTAGCTAAAAATTAAAATCAATTGGTGTCGCTAGTGTGCCCTACCCGTCGCCTTAAGAAATCGCATTCTATCTACTTGAGTTTAAAGAAAAGATCAGAGAACATGAGCTACCTTATTCTAAATCGTGATCTAAAGTTATTACCGTACTAAAAGTCATGTCATCCCGTTCCAGTACGCAATGTTAAAAGGGGCTCGCAAGAATTTTGTTCCGGGACTATACTAAGTTCGCGATTTGTAAAAAGGGTTTGTTTAAAAGCTTTTGTTTCGAAAAGAAAAGTGGTGCTCTAACCATTCAGGTAAATTTACCTCAATGACTCTAACAAAGTATTTTTAGCTTATGCAAAGAGATGTTGGCATGAGGTGCTTAGACTTTTACTCTAAACAATAATAGTTGAATTATTATTAACTTGTATCTAGTGATAATTTTATGAGCCATTTATAACAGTCTGGAAAAAATACAAAAGTTATTTACAGTAAAACCTTTGAAGGGTCAACGAATGCTCTTTGAAGGGCGGGTGGTAGTTATGTATTGATATTTTTATTGTATCAATTACTACTTACAAAACGTAAAAATAATTCTATTATACTTTCTTTTTGAATTCGACTATGGATTTCTTTTGGTACAAATTGTATTGTTCCCTAAAACTTAAATTTATTAAGTAAAAATATATTTAAACAAATTCTTACTGAGAAATTCTGCTATAGTATAGATGATTTTTTTTATTATTATTTTTGTCATGTGCGCTGCCAACCTCCCTTTCCCCTAGATTGAGCCTCCGGTACCCTCACTAACGCAGCGAAACACATCACAATGCTGCTTCACGCTGGTTTTCTAAGAGGCCGTGGTATCACTCCGGCCGAGCCGGCCCATTCATGTCAAAGCGTGGTTTTTTGCCATAAAAGTAGTCTAATTATTAATCATTCTGTTCATTTATGACCGCAGACGCCCAGAAATTAAATAACTTCTATGTTTGTTGAGAATGACTGCCCTCAATAATGTACCCTCGCTAATGGCAGATATCCGTCTACACGGTGACTCTTTGAATACCCGAGAAACTTCTCAGGGGAATTATCCTAATGAAAACAAACATTTTCTTGCCTCTGGATCAGTGTAAAGATGCGGAACAGTGAAACGCTTCATTTGGAACATCGACCCTCAGATAGATCCGTGATTCATTCCGCTCATTTGGATCGTTCGGCTCACTCGGATAATGCAGCTCATCGGATCATTCCGCTCATTCGGCTCACTTGGATCATTCAGCTTGTTGGGGAAATCTTCAATGAGCTCCTTTATTTAATTAAATTAAAATTATTTATTTTCCAAGTAATGTATTATAACGGACAGAATGATGTGACGACTTTTTACAAGAGATAAACGAATAATAATGCTACGAAGCTGAGGCGATTCCAGCGCGCAGCGGCCTGGTGGTGATCCTCGGAAACACATGAAATAACTTCATGTGTGTTGATGTTTACGCATTGGGGCGCTAGATGGTGCTGTTCCAAACATACTGGCCACCTTGGAAGATCTTGATATCTTCCAACAGTCGATTCTTCTACGCTGGAATGTTATTCATTTGGTCTGCCTCTTCCACCGTTGACTCAATCGGGAGAGGACAGATTCTGGTGCAGGCTCGTCGAATGGTTCCTGTAGCAGTCTTTATTTCGACAACTCTGGTGATGCCATCGTTTCCAGAGATCAAACGAGTGATGCGTCCCATTTTCCATTTTAGTGGAGGCAGATTATCTTCTTTTATGATTACAAGGCTGCCCAACTTGACAGCTTCGCCGTTGATCTGCCATTTCGTTCTTCGTTGAAGTTCGGAAATATATTCTTTACTCCAGCGCTCCCAAAAGTGTTGCCGGAGTTGCTCCACTCGATCATAGCGACCCAGGCGCACGGTAGCAATCGAGGTCAGGTCTTCAGAAGCTGGTGCTGTCAGCGGCCGACCAATCAGGAAATGGGCAGGTGTAAGCGGTAGGTAATCGTTAGGATCTGCGGAAAGAGGTGAAAGGGGGACGGGAGTTTAGGACGGCTTCGATTTGCGATAATACCGTAATAAACTCCTCGTGAGTTAGTTGAGCATTTCCCATAATACGTCGCAAGTGATATTTACATCTGCGAACCCCACTCTCCCACAAACCACCGAAATGAGGAGAATAAGCCGGGATGAAATTAAGTTTTATATTATTTTCGCTAGCAAAATCTGATATTTGCTGCGAGCTATTATCAAAAATAACTGAAAGTTCCTTTTCAGCACCTACAAAGTTTCTTCCGTTATCGGAGAATATAACAGACGGCTTGCCGCGCCGTGATATGAAACGTTTGAACGCTAACAAATAGTCCTGTGTAGATAAACTGCCTACTAATTCTAAGTGAATGGCTTTAGTAGTGAAACATATAAATAGGCATATGTAGCATTTCACAAGACGAGCACCTCTGCCTTTTCGGTTCAAAACGAGCATTGGCCCAGCGTAGTCCACTCCGCAAGTCATAAAAGGAAAACTAGGTTCGATCCGTTCCCTAGGTAAATTACCCATTAGCGGTGTTACATTTTCACCCTTAAGACGAGCACAAGTAACGCAGTTATGTACTACTTGCCTGGCCAGATTCCGAGCTCCAAGCACCCACCATTGCTCACGCATAGTCGACACTAAGAGTTGAGGTCCTCCATGTAATAATCGCTCGTGTTCGTACGTAAACAAAAGTACAGAAAGTCGATGTTTACTTGACAATAACATGGGATGCTTCTTATCGTAATTAAAGCTTGATGAATTATCTAACCGACCTCCCACACGTATAATTCTATCATGATCCATAAAAATATTTAATCCGTTGATTTTATTGACTTGTTTACACCTTTTAACTGTCACCGGTAAACTATTTTTAAGGTTAGCATATTCCTCCGCGAACGATTGCTGTTGTGCGAAACGAGTCAACATAATAACTGCCGAGCGCGGTTCATCCGCAGATAAGAAACCGGTTCTACGTTCGGCTGCCGGCGCGCGCGCATTATGTATAAAACGTAAACAATAAGCGCCTATACGTTGGAGCCGGTGAAATGATGAATATCTATCAAAATCTATAAAGCTCCCAGTGGCGAACGGTCAAGTTTTCGTTCTAACGATAATAAACGATTTTTTGCGGTATGATATGACTCCCCCAAAGAATCAGCTGATTCTTTCAAGGGTAATCGAACTGAAAACCTACCGGTTTCGTCACGAACAGTAGTTTCCTTGAACAACTCTTCGCATGCAAAATCATCTTTAGACATAACAATAGGACAGTTAGGTATTTCTTCTAATTCCCAAAACTTACGCAATTGTGATTCGATTTGCACAGAATTACACTGAACGTTTTCAGAACTAAACGTTTTATTAATTGGGCCGGATATAATCCACCCTAATTTAGTATCGTACAGATAAGGCCCGGAAGGAAGTCGCACTTTATTATTATTTAATAGCTCCCAAAAGATATCCGCGCCTATCAATATATCTATCTCGGATGAGATGTTAAACGTAGGATCAGCTAATACGATATAGCTAGGTATACGTATAGACTCGGCATCAACGTCTATCGCAGGTAACTTCGAGGTAATGCTAGGAAGTACTAGGCATTTTATACCGGTCTCAAATTCATATGTTTTCGAACGCATATGAATATTACACGCGTGGGTGGACTGAGAAACGCTTTGTCCTACACCACTGATACGTATTGTGGACTGTAATACTGGTACGTTTAAACGTTTACACAACCTTTCAGTGACGAAGCAACTTTGACTTCCACTATCCAGGAGTGCACGGACCGTGTGATATTTATTATCTGAATCGGCTAACTCGACGAGCGCGGTAGATAATAACACCGGTTGTAACGAAGTTGACGTCATCGCACTGCGATACTCGTCTGATGTACCAGCGTTCGAGCTAAGTGCATCAGCTGATGCGAGTGACGTCATTGATGACTGTGGTTGCGAGCTTGCATTCTGCGCCGAATACGCAGACGAATGACAAGACGCTCTGTTATCAATGTGCAGTAATGTGTTATGTTTTTTGTTACATAACTTGCAAGGCCCAAACACACATTCGTTGGGTGAATGAGAATCGCGAATGCAATTTTGACAAAGATTTTTATCTTTGACTATATTCCACCTATCATGTACGGATATATTTAAAAACTTAGCGCACGTATAAAGTACATGATCACCGCCGCATAACTTACAAGTTCGACCTTGGTTACGGTACGCGTGATTTTTATTTGTACTTTTCTTGTTCGATGCAACAGAACTATAAGTATGTGTAGAAGCGACGAGCTTCTTATGATCGCTAAACTGTTTCCCTTCATTTCGAAATTTTAACTGAGATGATTGTGTTAACGTAAAATTACTTTTATTGTTACCCGATTTAATCATGTCTAACATGTCAGCACGATTTCTAAGGAAGTTGAGTAAGTCGTCTAACGCTAATCAAAATTCAAAATCTTCTCTATACTCTAAATTAACAATTAAATCATCTTCGCTACTAATTTCTTCGATTTCATCCTGAATACTACAAAATAGTTTGAACATTTCAGTAGTTGATTCAATTCTCATTTTTAATTCGATTAAATCTTGAGATTTAAGATCAGGTGAGCTAAAACTTGAAATAAATTTATCAAAATAACTAAGTCGACCTTTGTACACTCCGCGACGTCTACGTAATTCAGGAAGACGGTTATCCGAATTCAAAATTGTACAACCTGAACGCGGTGATTTTGACCTAGATCGACTCCCCCCAGATCCCTCTACTACCAATTTATTCTCACTCTCACTCATTTCGGTAATTAATGGGAAAACAAAGAGTACTTACAGTTCTGTAAATGCCACTCGAGCCCGCTATACGAAATACCTAAATCACTTGGAAAGTATCACGATATTATCTAAATCTAGGGATAGGAACGATAATTTGAAAGGATACGAGTGCCCTGATGATGTCCTGATGATTTCCAAGGCGTTGATGGCCGTTGATATTCAAAATCCAAGTCTTCGTCCTGGTCTCAACGGCAGTGGATTCGATTCCTGGTCGCTGTTTTCTATACGCTAATCCGGCGCTGAAGGTCCATGTTGGGGAAATCTTCAATGAGCTCCTTTATTTAATTAAATTAAAATTATTTATTTTCCAAGTAATGTATTATAACGGACAGAATGATGTGACGACTTTTTACAAGAGATAAACGAATAATAATGCTACGAAGCTGAGGCGATTCCAGCGCGCAGCGGCCTGGTGGTGATCCTCGGAAACACATGAAATAACTTCATGTGTGTTGATGTTTACGCATTGGGGCGCTAGATGGTGCTGTTCCAAACATAGCTCATTCGGATCATTCGGCTCATTGGATCATTCAGTTCATTCGGATCATTCGGCTCATTGGATCATTCAGCTCATTCGGATCATTCAGTTCACTCGGACTCGAGATCTATTTGAGTCGAATGATAGATACATTCGGAGCGAACATTAGAGATTCGGAGCTGTGTATCATTTGGCTGAGTCGGATCATTGAGTCGTTTCAGTAAAGAGTTCCACACGTCAACTTTTTTTTTTTAATTATAACCTTTTTTTTATTTTTATGATATAGGTGGCAGACGAGCAGACGGATCACCTGATGGTAAGCGATTACCGCCGCCCATGGACGCCTGCAACACCAGTGGTGTCACAATTGCGCTGCTTACCTTTTAACCCCCCTTCCCCTGGATTGGGCCTCCGGTACCCTCACTCACGCAGCGAAACACAGCGCATGCACTGCTTCACGCCGGTTTTCTGTGAGGATGTGGTATTACTCCGGTCGAGCCGGCCCATTCATGCGGAAGCGTGGCACTCCCACTGTAGGTGGAAAATGTTTGATTTCGTTAGTATCTATAATGCCCTCGAGAAGTTTTTCAGGTATTCAAAAAATTCATACATTTGAAAAACCCGGAGACCCATCCTCGGTTTCAAACTTTTATTTACATCTATCATTGCTCATTTATAGGTCAAAAATCCCCAATATAATTAATATGAAGTTTAGAACTGTATCACCTACCCCAATATTACCTACCTACCTACACGTCAATAACCTGTGTGTATGTTTATCGATGATGAATGACCAATCGAGCAAGTCATCAATCACTTCAAAAACGAATTAGGAGTATAAACTATCTATAATACTTCCCCATCGCCGGCTTAATATAAAAGGTAAACATAAAGACCCGAGGATAATACCACAGAATAAAGTAGCGAACTTCGACGAGCATACCTAAACCTTACAAACCCAAAATCAGGTTGTTCACTGAAAACTATCCATAAAGTTTTTATTAAAGTAAAAAAAGAGGTGTCGTAAAAGGCGACTAAGGTAAAGCTGCTGGCATGATCATCAGCACACAGAGAAGGAAAACTCTGCATTTATATCAAAACCCTCGCCAACCCGTCTGCCAAGCGTGGTGAGTATGGCAATTACCCCTCATGTGATTGAGGGAGGCCCGTGCCCCAGCAGTGGGGACTTAAATGGGCTGATGATGATGATGATGATGATGTGCGGTCGAAACGTCAAGCTGTGAGTATATGCTACTACGAGTATGTACTTACATATAATAATAATCGCGTTTTGTCCCGTGTACATTAATTATTTGTAAAAAAAAAGTAAGTACAACCTGTGCGCACTATTTGCGTCTATACTCGCACTCATGGGGTGTGAGTATAGACGCAAATAGTTAACGAGCGAGAAGTGAATAGATGCGCCGCCATTTCTGATCCCATTCTTTATCCGCACAGGTTGTATAAAAGTTCTGTAATGTTTAGTTGCGGACCGCTCAGGACCGGGTTGGTTGGCGCACTTTGATGCCTAGTTCTTAAGTTGAGTATTTTGTGCAATAAAGTATATCTATCTATATATTATAATATATCTATAATAAAGTTTATTCTGTAATAGTTTTATTCTTAGTTATACATTTTACAAAAATAAGAGAAATCGTTTTGTCCACCTAAACCGTACCTTTTTATCAAAAAAAACTAAAACCCAACTACGACAAAAAACGTCGCTGAAAAAGTATAAAACAAGCCTTCGTTGTCAATTTATGCAATATTCACTATGTATGATAAAATTTCATGTTTGGAAATCCGCAGTCCGTTTAACGTGTGACTACGCCTTTCCAAACATGAAATTTTATCTCTACATAGTGAATATTGCATAAATTGACAACGAAGGCTTGTTTTATACTTTTTCAGCGACGTTTTTTGTCGTAGTTGGGTTTTAGTTTTTTTACTTTTATTTTATTTGTACTATTTTGGTGTCCAAGTGCTAGTAATATATATATATATATATATATATATATATATTCAAAATGTACAAGTCAAGCGCTTTCAAATGATACCAAACACGGCATATTTATCATAACTTTTTTTTTTTACTCTGTATGTTTTGTCCGCTAGAGGGCGCCACATTAGATTTTGTGAAACTTCATATAGCCTATAACCAGCGGACGATCAAGACGCTTATAATGATATGTCATTTGTCGAATTCTGATAAGTAGTTAAGAAGTTACGTGGAAACAGATGAACATACATACATACATACATACATACATACATACATAGCCTGTCAAAATCATAACCCTTCTTTTGCTTTGCCGTAGTCGGGTAAAAAAGCCTAAGTGTCGATACTGCATTAGCATATACAGGTATCTGTGGACATTTACATCCCTTTAACCACATGTACTATCAACCATTCTGAACAACATTTGTTCTATGACTTTTAGAAATTCGCATAAAAAAAATCAACTTCTCTTACGAAGTCGGTCACAGGACTTGGTCATTTTATATCGTGAGATATGGGAGTCGAAAAATTTTTCGACTAATTTGGAAAAGTCGTAGAACAAAATGTTGATCAGGATGGTTGGTAGAACACTTGGTTAAAGGGATGTAAATGTCCACAGATACACCCTGTATCTACTGTACCTAGAATAGACGGTCTAGTGGTTTAAGTACCGGGCCGTGATCCGGGGTTTGATTCCCGGGTCGAGCGAAAAGTAGGTATATTTCGAATTTTTCGAACATAGCACGGGTTTGTAATCACCAATCCGCATTTGGCAAGCGCTGGTGATTAAAAGCCTAATCCCGTCATTAGTAGCGATAACTTGATTTCTATGATGGAGGCCTTTGCCTAGCAGTGGGACAGATAGGCTGGTACTTGACTGTGCCTAAAATAGGTGGCATACATAAATTGATTCATAATGTTTCCTGATGGTTTTAAGGGGCACTATTGTGCCCTTAGATACTTGTATGTGTGTAAATGTGAATGTGGATTTCCTACGTTAAAATAAATGTAGTATCAATATATAACTTCAAAGGATATTTTTTCACACAATATGTTTCGGCAGAGAAATAAAAGTGGTTCTCATTTAATGTCTAAGTAATAAATGGAAAATTCGACTAAGCAGGTACCTCTTTGGGCAGTTTTATCAAGATTCAAGATAAAGTAAATAGAGGGAAATCACGTACATTTGAATATGATTTATGTAAACAAATTATTTCAGTAGGTACCTAATCTGGCTACAGTTACAACTTTAACACTTTCGTACAGATATTTTTGCTTTTATGATAGGTAATACAATATTCTAAAGTGTAGATATAAAGAGAAAAGTACTGATAGCCACAGATTGTATTTGTTCTTGATTGAATTTAATCTTTAGAAAATGCGTGAGTGAGGATACCGGAGGCCCAATACGGGGTGGGGGGAGGGGTTATTTTATAGGTACGCAGTGCACTTGTTACTCCACTGATGATGCCATGGGCGGCGGCAATCGCTTTCCATCAGGTGATCGACGGATTACCATACTCGTCTGCCACCTATCACATAAGAAAACCATATCCGAAACTTGCAGATTTCCTCACGATGTTTTCCCTCCCCGCCGAGCTAATGAATAAATAAATAAAAAGTATTTATTTCGGTTTAAAGAATATTTATTGTCTCAAAGAAATTTACATTTCACTTAAAGGACAATATTCAACTTAAATTAACTTAGGTTAATTATATTAACAAACTGTGAACATGCAATTTAAGAATTGATATTATAAATATAATATTTAATAGTTTACTAAAATTGGCAAAGTTATAAAATGTAGTAGAAAATTAAAGGGTTCTTTACATTATTTTTAAAGTTTGATGGGCATATTGATTTACAATTACCCAATCCTATAATTGACAAGTAAAGGTAAAGGAGATGAACCGTTTTGGTACCGAAATGGTATAGTCACCTGCAATAAAATTTAAATACCTCGACTCTTATGTCTAAAATAATAAGGTTTAAATTTGAATGGGTCTGTATACTTATTAGTGCATGCGACCGCGCATCATCAGATTTGAGATATATTACAAATGATATTGAGAACATCACACCAGAAAACCGTAACAGATCAGCAGAGTAACATCTACGTTACTTCATAGATTAGTGGAACCCAAACACAATTATTTCGGACCATAAAATCGATATATCTTGTTAGTGTTAATAACAATATTTTTATATTCCGTTGCATTTACATAACATTTCATACATTAATACTAACGGGAACGGTAGGAATACGCACATAGATTTGAAAAACAGAGGTGTATGCTCGGACTCAAACCCCCCGTATGTAAGGCACGTGGGAGAGCCACGCTTTCGCATGAATGGACCGGCTCGACCGGAGTGATAAAACGGCCTCACAGAAAACCGGCGTGAAACAGCATTATGCAGTGATTCGCTGCGTGAGTGAGAGTATCAGAGGTCCAATCCGGAGAAAGAATTTTAAAGGTTGGCAGCGCACTTGTGACTCCACTGGTGTCGCGAGTCTCCATGGGTGGCGGCAATCGCTTTCCATCAAGTGATCCGTCTGCTCGTTTGCCACCTATCACATTAAAAAAGAAAGTCTTAACCACTGAGCTACCCTCACTCAACCTCACATATCAATGTATACAAAATTATCAAAGTTCAATCGATTCTCATTAGACATGTTTGTTTCAATGACAATGAAATAAATTCGTTGGATTGTAGTACGTTATCGTGTCTGTAACTTATGCATAAAAAATAGCACCTACCGACGGTTAATAATGCTGTAAAAGGCCACTTTTTTAAAAACAACCTGTATAAGAATAAATTTTCCTTGGTGAAATAAATGCAAAATGTAATACATAAAGTTTATTCAATATTATTTTCGGGCAAGTAGTCTACCGCACCGTCAGAAAACGAAACATCCCGACACTTTGCTGACAGTGATTTGTGGAGGCTTCGAAAAGCCACCTTGTATTAAGGCGAGAATAAACAATAACATACCTACTTATTCAGGTCACAGTGAAAAGATGCTGAGCAAGCTTTTGTAAATTAGCTTCCCGGCTACAACGCATACCCGACCCGGGAATCGGACCCAGGACCCCAAAATGACAGCCCAGTACTTAAACTACTAGACACGGCCTCACAGAAAACCGGCGTGAAGCAGCACTGGAGGCCCAATCCGAGGGAAAGAGGGTTTAGAGGTTGGCAGCGCACGTGTAACTCCACTGTCGTAGCGGGCAATTGCTTACCATCAGGCGATCCGTCTGCTCGTCTGCCACCTATCACATAAAAAAACCAACAAGGAGTATTGCAGGGCGTAATTTTTTTTAATGATCAATGTGGCCAACACTGCAAACAGACTGACCTGATAGAAAGTGACAATGAAGTCTAGGATGTAACGCATTGGCCTTAAGATGTCCCTTCTTCTTAAGGTGACGGGTAGGGCACACTTGCGACGTCAATCGATTTTAATTTTTAGCTACTAGACCGGATCTATTTTAAACAATTTCGGGGCTACAACCTCTCGGCAACCACTTATACTTTTTATTAAATAACAATGCACAAATGCTGGGACCATCGCGTACGCGAAAAATTGATTCACGCCAAAAGCGGCCACTTTTGGCGTGGATAAATTTTTCGCGTACAAAAACCGACCCAACATCTGTGCATGGTTATTAAAAAGTCGGAAAACACTTATACAATTTTTTTAATAACTTTGTAACCGAGAAGTAGTAACCCCGAAATTGTTTAAAATAGATGCGATTTAGTAGCTTAAAATTAAAATCGATAAAGGTGTACCATAGCGTAGTGGGTCAAAAAAGCAGACCTCGGTAAGGAGTTCCATTCTATAGCTGTGTATGTGTGTAGCATTATGAATGTAAAATAAATCAATTTGCTAATCAATCAAGGACAATTAGCATTCCAATGATAAAAGATTTCTTGATTGGGGTGCGGCATTATTTCTGGTCTCACCTTGGTATTCCCAATTGTAAAGGTCTCACAAAAAAATAGATCCGTGTTAGTAGCTAAAAATTTTAATCAATTGCATTCGCTGGTACACCTTACTCTTCGCCTTAAAGACCTTTCTAACGGCCAATAGTCCTTCTCGCAATGTGCTTTGCCCACTGCCAATTGGCCCTCGCTTCACTTCGGTAATTTAATTTAAAAACCGTTTCCCCAATAATATGACGACCCGTTTGGAACAGTGGTAGTGAACGCTGCGTTTGGTCCAAGGGTTGCGGGTTCGATCCCCGCACAGTACAAACATTTCTGTGCATGAACATGTTTGTTTGTATTGGTCTGGGTGTTTTCTATGTATTATAAGTATATATTTACAAAAGAAAAGTATTATTATGTATATATTTGTAATCCCACTGTTGATTCTGATATCCGTAACACAGGTGCTCGAGCTTCCTATCTCGGAGTCAGATCAATGTATGTGATGTTGTGATATATTTCTTTATTTATTTATCATATGGAGTTGAGTAGTGGACCTTAAAAAAGCTAGACCGCGATCGAATCGACTCTTTGACGACTGCTTTTCGCACCTATGTCTCCATCCTCCGTGAATCTAATGAGGTTACGGTTGTTACATCGGCAATGGCTTATCATCAGATGATCTGTCACATAAAAATGACGTTTTGATCCCCGTTCACCCAATCAGGAGTTAAAATAAAACTATAAAGGTTACAAAGGTTACAAAGGCTACAAAGGTTGTCTGGAAGAAATCGCTACAAGCGATAAGACCGCCTTATTGTACTGTCTGTTGCTGTTGTATCATGCTTGTATTTTATTTTAGTGCAATAAAGAATATCTATCTATCTATCTATCTATAAAAATACTCAAAAAAGAAAAATTATGACTCAAGCATTAAATATGACAAATTGTCCGTATGAAGTATAACCACTCATTACCCATTTAGGGGTTGAATAAAAGTACTGAAATGCGCTTAATTAATTTTCATACATTTACATGACTCTAGCACTAAATATGGCGAATCTTCCATACGATATTTAACCCCTCCTTGTGCCCTCCCAGGGCGTCACATGTATACCTTATAAGTTTATGTACCACCTTGTCTTGTAATGTGATATGCAATAAATAATTTTAATTGAATAGACCCCATTTCACTCCTTTAGGAGTTGAAAGAAAAAGCTAAATATTTTAATTTATATATAAAGACGAAATATATTTTTTCATGACTCAAGATTTAAAAATAACCAAAATTCCTTGCGGGGTTTTAACCCTCGTTCACTCTGTTTAGGGGGTTGAATTGAAAAACATGCTGAAAGTACTGATATTCATTTTGTTTGAACAGTGCAAATACCAACTTTCATGACTCCAACGAATTTCCAACACGACGTTTCAAACCCAATTTTATCCCTTTGGGGGTTGAAGAATAAAAATGCCCAAATCACTTTTCTTAAACTTGTATGATGAGTTCAAATACCAATTCTCATGACTCTAGCTTTAAAAATGACGAATCTTCCATAGAATGGGTTTACCCCCATTCCACCCCTTTGGGATTGAATGATAAAAAAATAAAACAGTTAAATTTTTATTTTTGATGAATATGCTTAATCCAAATTTTCAAATCTGTAACATAAAGGGCTATGTCGAGGACAGACCTCCTTGCCGCTTAGGCGCCGTTATAAATAGAAAAAGTATTTCTTTGACGTCTCTTCTTTTTCTGACGTTTCGGCCGATAACATAAAAATTTCTGTATTTTCTTTATTTTTATAATTTTATTTTGTTAATATATTAATTTTACCCCCTTATCGGTGTCTCCTTTTCTGTCTGCCACATCGTTTGGTCCTAAATGTGGCAGACGAAAGAAAACGCGCATAAAAATAGTGAAATAATATTATTAAAATAAATAAATAAAAAATACAAACCAAATAACCAAAATTCCAAGCAAAATTTTATGACAAGAAAGCAACAAAAAAGCAATGACAACTTCTGTCAATATAAGTAAAAACATTATAAAAACTAAATTAGACCCAAGGAGTCTGTACTCGACACCCTTCATAGAACATAGGTAGTTTTTATTCTGAAGGCGCGCACTGCCTACACAATAAAAACGATCTATGTTCCAAATTTCATGATTTTTGATCGAATAGTTTCGGCTGTGCGTTGATAGATCAGTGAGTCAATCTCTCAGTCTATCAGTCACCCGCCGAGGCGTTACCTCTTATTAATACTAAGTATAGATAGAAGATGTGCGCTGGATGGAGGTTTGAATGGGTGCGTAGGTGCCGGGCTGTAGGTATGTACGTAAGCGTTCCCACGCACACACACATTAGCACAATATAACATATTGTGGGGCAACTGGGAATTACGCTAAGATGAGGAACAATATTGTGCTAATGTGTGCGTGGCAGACGCGTACCTACTCATATTATGCGTACCTACTACCTACACATGGGAGGATCCGTGTGCGGGCTGGGACCGTGATGATCAAGCGAATTTTACTCGTATGTACGGACAGACAGCCACTCATCAATGTCATATAAGCTATGCTGATGATATGGTGCTGCTGAGCCCATCGATCAGTGCCTTCAGGAGATTACTCCATATTTCTGATCAATATGTAATAGCTCAAGGGCTTAGGTACAACGCTAAAAAATAAAAGTAAAAAAACTAAAACCCAACTACGACAAAAAACGTCGCTGAAAAAGTATAAAACAAGCCTTCGTTGTCAATTTATGCAATATTCACTATCCATACTAATATTATAAATGCGAAAGTAACTCTGTCTGTCTGTCTGTCTGTCTGTCTGTCTGTCTGCTACTCTTTCACGCCAAAACTACTCAACGGATTTAAATGAAATTTGGTATACAGATAATCTAGACCCTGAGAAAGGACATAGGCTACTTTTTATTGCGAAAAGGGGGTTGTAAGGGGTTGAAAGGGGGGTAAAAAGTTACTTTTCCACGCGGACGGAGTCGCGGGCGGCCGCTAGTGTAGAGATAAAATTTCATGTTTGGAAATCCGCAGTCACACGTTGTCAAAGGGTAGTATATTTAACGTGTGACTACGCCTTTCCAAACATGAAATTTTATCTCTACATAGTGAATATTGCATAAATTGACAACGAAGGCTTGTTTTATACTTTTTCAGCGACGTTTTTTGTCGTAGTTGGGTTTTAGTTTTTTTACTTTTATTTTATTTGTACTATTTTGGTGTCCAAGTGCTAGTAATATATATATATATATATATATATATATATATATATATATATATATATATTCAAAATGTACAAGTCAAGCGCTTTTAAATGATACCAAACACGGCATATTTATCATAACTTTATTTTTTTACTCTGTATGTTTTGTCCGCTAGAGGGCGCCACATTAGATTTTGTGAAACTTCATATAGCCTATAACCAGCGGACGATCAAGACGCTTATAATGATATGTCATTTGTCGAATTCTGATAAGTAGTTAAGAAGTTACGTGGAAACAGATGAACATACATACATACATACATACATACATACATACATACATACATACATACATAGCCTGTCAAAATCATAACCCTCCTTTTGCTTTGCCGTAGTCGGGTAAAAAGAGCGTGGTGGTAGTGTTCAAAGCTGGTACTAAAACATATGCAAGTGTACCTTCTTTACTACTTTGCGGCACCCCTCTTAAGAGAGTTGATCGTTCCAAATACCTAGGCCATTGGGTTACTGAGGATCTGAGTGACAAAATGTAATAGAGCGGGAGCACAGAGCGTTGTCCGTCCGCTGTACCATGCTTGCACCTAGGTTTGCAGGTTGCAGTGACCAGGTAAAGGTGACGCTTTTTAAAGCCTACCCAATACTTTTACACCTGCAGACTGTGGGTGAAGTATACTCAGCGGGCGTATGGCGCTCTGCGCGTCCAATATGATAACGCGATTAGGGTGCTGTTCCAGCTGTCACGTCATTGTAGCGCCTCATTAATGCTCGCGGAGAGGCACGTGGATGGATTCCATGCCATCGTGCGTAAGCGTTGCGCGTCTATATTAAAAGAGGCTGAGAGTCAGCTCGAACGGCATCCTAAAGGTGTTTGTAGACCGCTGGGATTCACCTATGTATACGCTCTGGATACAATTGCATGCACATTAAGTGCAGTTGCGTCCAGCCCGTGAGATCTGCTGTATTAAATTTATATTTTTTTTGTCATATCATTTACTTGTAATTATGGACTTTGTCTGAAATAAACGATTATTATTATACGCACCTTAATGTCAAACAATAATTTGACAGGTAGATAATAGCATTTGGTGAACCGCGAAACTAAAAAGCTAAGCTTTAGTTTACCTAATGATTATTTACATTACCTGTGAATAATCAATCTATAATTGAATTCTTTTTTTATGCTAGAGGCGGAGAAAAGAGCAAGCGAGTCACCTGATGGAAAGTAATCAACGCCGCCCATGAACATCCGCGAGATCCTCCAAATCAGAGAACTAACTGACTTTCAGATCGTTACAGTCGTGTTATTGTTATTTTAAATAAACAAAATACTTAGTATAAAATTATAAACCTTAGTGGTTTGCAGTGCTAAGTTTTAACCTGATTTATGTATTTTGTAACATTTGTATAATTAATAGAAAAAAAAATTGATATAGGTATGTGTCACCGGAAAACAACAAGATCCGTCAGTTTATCAATTTACAAGGAAGTTTATAAACTTGCGTAGGATTCTAAACGGGAGATAAATTTTATTATTTTACGTCCACACTTTCCTTAACTTATCAATTTCCGAAGTCACACGGTAAATTTATAAACTAACGGTTATCTATTCGTAAAATTTATATGGTTCGACCAATCACACAAACTCTTTTAAATATACGAATCTTTGAAATATAATTAATCTTTTAAATATACGAATCTTTGAAATATAATTAATCTTTTAAATATACGGATCGTAAAATAACACACTGCTCTCTGATTGGTCAATGTTCACAGTGGCAATGCCAAGCGGATCGCGCGTAGCGTTTGGATATTGCTTACTTATTATTTTACGAGTGAGTTAAGTAAGTTTATCAATGTACGAAAATGTCGACGTATAATAATACAATTTATCTCCCGTTTAGAATCCTACGAAAGTTTATAAACTTCCTAGTAAATTGATAAACTTACGTATCTTGTTATTTTCCGGTGACATATGCACTATATGCAATTTCGTGTGCGTTATTTCAATTTGCTTGTCTTCAATCTCTTTAAGACTACAAGATTATTAGAGTTTTTGCTAGAGTTGACATTTTTAACATAATACTAACATGCAAAAGCTTATGGGTCAATTTTACGCAGCGCACTTATGGTGCTGCGTGTCTAGTACAATAATGCGCTCAGGCTGCCGCTGGGGCTGCCGCGGTTTTGCAGCGCTTCGGCTTTGTATGCAGAGGCGCATATTCACGGCTTCCACACGATAATCCGAAAGAGGTGCGCCTCGCTTCTAAGTCGTATCCGTGGTAGCCCAAACAGTATCCTGGGCGCATTAGCGAAAAGGTGGGACTCGCCCATGCTTTAACGCTGGATCGGCTTACACGCCATAAGAGGCGGGTAGATGTGTGCCGACTTCCACCTATCTTTGTTTAATACTTTATCAATAAATAATACGTGCTAACATAGTTTGTAAGTTAATATTGTTACTAACTTTGGACTCCAAAGAGTTTGCCTTCTTTAAAATGGTTCGCAAATTCGACCAGATCTATGTATGTGTGTATGTATGTATAAAATATTTTCTAAGTCCCTTGAGCTGGTCCTTACGCTTCCCTGCACATTGCACGTACCCCTCATTAACAACCGTTGTCAAGTGATGTCCGGGGTGGTAATGTAATGAAAACGTGCGACATTATTAGAAAGAACCTCGCTAGGGTGCCGTACAAACTCGCCTGAGTACAGACGGCGTCAGATAGACCCAATCCGGGGGAAAGGAGGATTTAAGGGTTGGTAGTGCTCTTGTGTCTTCACTAATGTTGCGGATGTCTATGGGCGGCAGCAAAACAGGTGATCCGCCTGCTCGTCTGCCACGTATTACATAAAAACAAAACTAGCACTTGTGTCTCAGACTTAGGCACGACCAAAGTCCAATTTACTTGAAAGCTATAATTTGACATAGTGATACACACTTACATTATTAATTACGCCGACATGTTATAGAATAAAATTTCGATAGAAAAACTTTCAATATTAGGTACTTTTACTCTAGATCAATGGAAAGTATCAAGTTTGTTTTCTTTGTCAAAAATAATTGGTCATTATCTTTTGATTTCATAGACATATAAAGTTAGATTTACACATCTGAAAATAGCATTTAGGTTTGAAGAATTTTATTCTCATAAAACACTTACATATTTAACGTAACGCCCTGTTGGTCTAGTGGTTTAAGTACCGGGCCGTGATCTCGGGGTCCTGGGTTAGATTCTAGGGTCGAGCGAAAAGTATGTTTCGTTTTTCGGACATAGCTTGGGTTTCTTATCACCAATCCGCGTCAAGCGTGGTGATTAAGCCTAATTCCATCATACTAGTGATAACTTGATTTCTATGATAGAGGCATTTGCGCTATAGTGGGACAAATTACAGACACTTTAATCTCATAAAAAAACTACAAGTTTCGCTTAAATTGAGACATTTATTACTACATCAAGGATTCGCTTATTCCTCTGATGCTTAAAACAGAAGAACAATGTATTCTATATGATACACATACTCTATATTTGAAAAAAAAAAAACTAAATCGTGGTGTGATCGTGGTGTGATTAGGCTGATGCCTAATACCATAATAGTAGCGATGACGTGATTTATTTGATGGTTCCCTTGGCAGTAGGACAGTATATAGGCTGATACTTTACTGACAGAATAACGATTTCGTTTTTTCTCTTGAGGACGGAACTCTATAAATGGACGGTCCGTGCTCTACAAACGAAACGACCCTTTCCTTTTTGCAGATTAAACAAGTAATAAGGACTTGAACGAGTTTGCACGCTAAATTAGTCCTGACAAGTAGGGACGTGCATCGTCCTCCAAATTGAGGTGATGTGTTCCAGGGGTATAGGGCTACCATATAGAAATTTGAAACGTCCTAAGAACTTAGTCCAAATACAAAGGAAAAATCCTAACATATGTGTCATCTACGAAGGGGAGGGGGGGGGGGGGGAGGGTCCCCTGCTTCTCGTCGTATCACCTATTACCTCAGATTTGCCAAGCCGCCTCCGCCACATCGCCGTGGCGTGTGAGCAACGCGATTCAGGGTGTAAGATGATCGTTGAAATCGGTGCGGTCGATTACAAATTCTTTCTAAGAATTTATAAGCAGTTACTTGCAAGGAAATTGGTAAATAAATTATTGTGTTTGTTACCCGAATTTTGTAACTAGGCGGGAAAGTAGATGTGTTCGATTGAAATAACATTTAATTTTTAATGATTCTGGGTCAGTTCCTTAGTTATTAAACACTTTGGTTGAATTTAAAATAAGCCTTGTATAAATAAATTACTATATTTAGGAAAGTAGAAGGACTTATGGATCGATTCTAAAAAGTAGACCTAATTGCGTGGGGTTAGGACAGTATACAGGATGTATACTAAACATTTACATCCCTTTAACCTCTTCTACCAACCAATCTGAACAACTTTTGTTCTACTTTATCCGTCAAAACATATTATGACACCTCATACCAAAATGAACTACTTACGAGGTCGACATTGCTTGAAAAGCTTTTTTTAATGAGTACCTATTTCCAAAAGTCATAAACTAAATGAGGAATGTCTGCTCAAAAGGTCTTATTTCAATGTTAACAAATTTTACACGAAATTATGATAAGTTAATTGTTTAATATTTTTTTAAATCATTATTATTATTGTATGTCACGCTGAGTAGGACCTTTTGAACAGACACTCCTCAAATGCTGCTCAGAATGATTGATAGAAGAGGTAGTCAAATAGATGTTTACCGATACATCCTGTACACTTGGATAGGGAGAAAGACAATTCCGAATCTTGTTTTTTAGTGTGATAGGTGGCAGAATAGCGGATGGATCACCTGATGGTAAGCGATTTCCGCCACCCATGGACACCCACGACACCAGTGGGGTCACAAGTGCGCTGCCAACCTTTAATCTCACCTTTCTCCCGGATTGGGCCTCTACTTCGCAGGACTTGTTAAGATTCTACATTGATGAAGCTAGCACCGCCATTAGATTTTTATTTATTGTAACGATTATGAGAGTTTTTTAAATAGTATGCATACTTAAAGGAAATAATTATAATTTTTTTGAGACTTTAAACGCGTCAAATAACAATAATCTTCATAATTGCTAAAAGTGGCCACTTAATGAAGGTTATTCTTACTAGTAGAAAGAAATCATTACATAAGGTTTGTCTCAAAAATCTGTTAATACTCTCCTTCAAGTAGGTAGCCGTGTAGCCGTGTGCTCCCGGCAGAGTAGAATAGGCCACCCTCACTCTTACCGAGGTTTCGTAAAAGGCGACTAAGGTAAAGCTGCTGGCATGATCATCAGCACCCAGAGAAGGAAAACTCTGCATTTATATCAAAACCCTCGCCAACCCTTCTGCCAAGCGTGGTGAGTATGGCAATTACCCCTCATGTGATTGAGAGAGGCCCGTGCCCCAGCAGTGGTGACTTAAATGGGCTGACGATGAAGTAGGTATTTAAAGAAGTAGTTTTTTAAAAAGTTTCTCATAATCGCCACAATCAATATAAATCTATTGGCGGTGCTAGTTTTGCCAATGTATACCTAGGCTTAAATCTTAGCAACACTGTGATTCGTAAGTTTTCGGTAAGAATGTAATATATAATGTTGAATAAGAATTCAACATTATATATTACATTCTTACCGAAAACTTAAGTACAAATACGCAGGTGCCCAAGTGACGTGACGGACGCGACGGACGACGCCTATCATTCAATATTTTTTATACGCAGAATTAAACCCATTTTGATCGGAACGTCAAAGTTAAATATATTAAGTTAAAGATGTTTTATCATCCGAAATACGCGTTTTCGATTAGATTTTTTACAAATACTGAGGGTATCTGTGAACGTTTACATCCCTTTAACCACGTGTTCTGCCAACCATTCTGAACAACGTTTGTTCTATGACTTTTCGAAATTCGTCAAAAAATTTTTGACTCCCCATACAAAATGACCAAGTCACGTGACCGGATTTTTTTATGCGAATTGCCAAAAGTTTTAGAACAAATGTTGTTCATAATGTTTGGTAGAACACGTAATTTGGAGTGGTGTAAATGTTAACGGATACACCCTGTATGGACGAAATTTAAGTTACAATATCGAAATGAAAACTAAAAATTATTTTTTTTATTTAGGGAAGTAGGACCTTTTGAACAGACACTCCTCAAATGCTGCTCAGAATGATTGATAGAAGAGGTAGTCAAATAGATGTTTACCGATACATCCTGTACACTTGGATAGGGAGAAAGACAATTCCGAATCTTGTTTTTTTAGTGTGATAGGTGGCAGAATAGCGGATGGATCACCTGATGGTAAGCGATTTCCGCCACCCATGGACACCCACGACACCAGTGGGGTCACAAGTGCGCTGCCAACCTTTAATCTCACCTTTCTCCCGGATTGGGCCTCTACTTCGCAGGACTTGTTAAGATTCTACATTGATGAAGCTAGCACCGCCATTAGATTTTTATTTATTGTAACGATTATGAGAGTTTTTTAAATAGTATGCATACTTAAAGGAAATAATTATAATTTTTTTGAGACTTTAAACGCGTCAAATAACAATAATCTTCATAATTGCTAAAAGTGGCCACTTAATGAAGGTTATTCTTACTAGTAGAAAGAAATCATTACATAAGGTTTGTCTCAAAAATCTGTTAATACTCTCCTTCAAGTAGGTAGCCGTGTAGCCGTGTGCTCCCCGGCAGAGTAGAATAGGCCACCCTCACTCTTACCGAGGTTTCGTAAAAGGCGACTAAGGTAAAGCTGCTGGCATGATCATCAGCACCCAGAGAAGGAAAACTCTGCATTTATATCAAAACCCTCGCCAACCCTTCTGCCAAGCGTGGTGAGTATGGCAATTACCCCTCATGTGATTGAGAGAGGCCCGTGCCCCAGCAGTGGTGACTTAAATGGGCTGACGATGAAGTAGGTATTTAAAGAAGTAGTTTTTTAAAAAGTTTCTCATAATCGCCACAATCAATATAAATCTATTGGCGGTGCTAGTTTTGCCAATGTATACCTAGGCTTAAATCTTAGCAACACTGTGATTCGTAAGTTTTCGGTAAGAATGTAATATATAATGTTGAATAAGAATTCAACATTATATATTACATTCTTACCGAAAACTTAAGTACAAATTCTTAGTGGCAGCCCGGAGTCTGCAAGTTGGCGGTCTTGTACCCCCGTGCCTCGTAAAGCACGTTAAGCCGTTGGTCCTGCGCCCAATCCCTCTCTGGTCGTGTCACAGTAGCGTCCCATCGGAATATGAGGGTAAGGGAATAGAGAGTGCACTTGTGTTTGCGCACACACTTGAGTACTATAATATATCCTGCGTACGTGGCTGATCGTTGAGATTGACCGCCGTAGCCGTAATCGGTTGGAGGATAATATTATTATATTACATTATATGTAGTATTGACCGGTTTCACGTTGGAACCTCTCTGGTGACGTCACTCATGGACGTGTAAATTGAGATCACTTGGCGATAAATAACGCTGATTTGAGTAACACGGACATGGCCTAATGAGACCATTATATCCCACCCAGTTGAATAATTTTTTGATGCCTACAAAATCACAGTAACGTTTCCATCCGAAATTGTGAATATTTCGCTTGAAATGGGGGCTATCACGTGCGAAAAATCCGCAAGATGGCGTACTATAAGCCTGGGGTCCATCTACAAGGTGATTGGCTATTTTTAGACTGTCAAATTGTCAATTATCGAATAAATCAGACAATGATGTTGAAGTTGGACCTCGGTCCACAGGCACGCCATCTAGCGGATAATTCACACGCGATAGCCCCCATTAATTGACTCGCGTTTTATTTTTGAGTGGGGAGTCCAGCGGAAAAATTACCTGATGGTAAGCAATTACCGCCTCCTATGGACATCTGCAATACCAGAGGAGTTACAGGTGTGACGTGTACAGTCAAAGAATGAAAAGGTTCGTCAGTTTTCAAATTGATTCGTTTGATATGCTATGAGCACTTATTACTTTTCGTAAATTTTCAGTGTAATACCTGTTGCACAGAAAATAATCCATAACTGTTAGATAGTTAGATAGATACTCTTTATTACACAACATACAAAACTTAAAAGCTAGATATACAGAGATACAATGTACAATTTAGGCGGTCTTATCGCTGGGAGCGATCTCTACCAGACAACCTTCAGGTAAAGGACATTAGATAGAACATGGGAGAGTGGTGCAATCCTTTTGATTTTGAACATTGATTAAGTAAATTTATAGTATAAATACATATATCTAGATAATAAATAAATAAATAAACACGTTATCATACACTAATAGATCAGAAAGTTCAGATTTGCTTGTAGCAACATTGATTCCTTTTGATGTAAAGAACATTTAAAGAAGGTTGGCAGATCTTTTTAAAACGGTATGTTGGTATAACTGATTCTTGCCATGTAAGCGAAAATTTACCTTAAGGTGACGAACCTTATTTTCTGTACCGTATAAAATGATGCGACTGCCATTAGAAAAAAAGTGTCAGTTCGGATGTTAACGGTCTTGTACCCCCCTTGGTCCTACGCTTGATTCATTTCCGGTCGTGTCATGCTGGTGTCCCATCGGATTGTCTGGTGAAAGTGACGGGTAGGGCACACTAGCGACGCCAATAGTTTTTAATTATTAGCTACTATTGACCGGATCTCCGTGTGGTCCCCGGCAGAGTAGAATAGGCCACCCTCACTCTTACCGAGGTGTCGTAAAAGGCGACTAAGCTAAAGCTGCTGGCATGATCATCAGTACCCAGAGAAGGAAAACTCTGCATTTATATCAAACCCTCGCCAAGCCGTCTGCCAAGCGTGGTGAGTATAGCAATTACCCCTCATGTGATTGAGGGAGGCCCGTGCCCCAGCAGTGGGGACTTAAATGGGCTGATGATGATGAACCGGATCTATTTTAAACAATTCCGGTTACAGCCTCTCGGCAAACACTTACACTATACTATTAAATTACTATGCACAAATCTTTTTGGAAAATAAAAATTATTTTTGTACGCGAAAAATTGATTGAAACGCAAAAGTAGCCGCTTTTTGCGTGAATCAATTTTTCGCGTACGCGTTGGACCCAACATTTTTGCATGGTTATTTAATAAATAGTGTTTGCCGAGAGGTGGTCAAATCGATAGGCGTCGCTAGTGTGCTCTACCCGTCACCTTAAGGGAATATAGAATGCACTTGCGTTTGCGCAAACACTAGAGCTATAATATATCTTGCGTACGTGGCCGATCGTTTAGATTAGCCGCCGTACCTAGAATCCGTTAGAGGATATTATTTAATTATTCAAAACAAGTGAAAATAGTGTAATAAACCGTATTAACAGATGCTCTATAAATCAGTAATCAACAATTTTAACCATCGCGATAAATTACTTATTTGACATGCATAAGTGTTCTGTATGACCATAATTTGAATTTTCTTTCATATTGTTAAAAGAGTTAATTTGATATTGAACTTGGCTCTCATTTCACATTTATATTTATGAAGGATTAAATATTACGCAATCACGGGAGTAGGTCACTTGTTGCTATTTAATGTTGAGCAGAGCACATCCGCATTCATTACTTTCAGCATAATGAACTTATTTATAAAAGTGACTGTACGAAATTAACATCATTTAAGCTACTCTTGATTTAAAATTAATGTATTCGATCTACGAAGTAGATAGGCAGGTTATATTTCATCCATTAATATAATGAATGATATATGTATTATGACAGTTAAATTGTTGAAAATGGTAAGTCTACATATTCACATGAAACTAGAAATCGCTCTTGTTTTTCGCACATTATAGGCAGACAAACAAGCATACGGCTCACCTGATGGTGAGTGATTACCGCCGCCCACGGAAATCTGCGACAGACGAGGCATCACAGATGCGTTGCCGGCTCTTAAGGTCGTATCTGTTCGGAAACACCATGGTTAGTAGCTGATTCCATGGTTTCAATACGCGCGGTAGGAAGTGACGTCAGAAGCGCACTGGAGTGGAATAAAATACATCCAAGTGATGTGTTTTCGTCAATTTCAACACAGGTTGTTAGAAATTCTTAGGTTTAGAAAGGTTTAGATAGGTTTTGAAAACAAATTGTTCAAGTGACAGTAAAACTCATAAAAGTATTCTGACACAAGAAATGTGATTGACAATCTCGTTCCTGGTGACTTAATTCGAAGCCGTCCCGCAACAAACGAGAATATACCTGTCGCATCCAAACAAAGGAAACACACAGCGCGTGTGAAAGAGAGGGAAGCTCCGATTCGATAGTAACATCTGCTTTAAATTAGACCACCTGTTTCACGTTACCCGCGAAATCCCGGGAGATATATATGAAATTTTATTGAGTGTAAAAATGCAAAAGGAGCGAAAAATTTTTTATAATCTGTTTTTACCTTAGATACTATTTCATAAAAGTTAGTTATAATTACTTTATGTTTTATTAAATAATAATATTAAATTACATCATGTGGCGCTCTTTATTTCCTCATAGTGGGTGATGAAAATTACAGTGTATGACTCGGGTCACTCGGGTTCAAAATATATTTTCGGCCCGGGCGCCGTAGGTACTTTGTATAGGTAGGGTAGGTTCCGGATTCTACTAAATCCGTGACATACAAAAAGGGAATTTCATAGGTAAAGACTTAATATATAAAATAAAATCGTTCTCTTTATCTGTGTAAGTTTTTTGCATTTTCCTTGAAACATGCCCAAGTGGAGTTATGGTTATTTTTTCTTATTACGGCAGCTTATGTAATATCGGGAAATGTACTTAATGCGTAGAAAGAAACATCCGAGTCACATCGAGATGTGGTAAAGCCATTTTTTATATTTTCTTTTTTGTGCTGACCAGCTCCGTCAACCTTACAAATATCCAACATGATTGATGGATTAATATCGGGTAGCGAGTTCTTCAAAAAGTAACTCCTACTTTGACATTGATGAGGGATTTCTGAAAGCCAGTATATTTCAAAAATGTCGAATTGAATATTTAGTGAATTGTGTTAGTATGTTAACTTATTTAATAAGTGTAACGTCAATAATTGTAAAAAATACGTCTAAAGTGGTCCGCTCTACTTCATTTCCGGACATAAATTATTCCAAAAAAGCCGGTAGCGGTTCCTAGCCGGAAGCGCCGGTAGTCTCTAAACAGGTTGCGAACCCGGTTTGGTCGCTGTGGGGATAATCTGAGTAATAGTTACCTCGATGCGTCACCTTATCGGAAGGTCGTTGGTTCAGATACCGGGAATGCACATCGGTATTTTTCAAATCATTTCGCTCGGTCAACCATTGCACGTTTTGGTATAATATCCTCCAATCGATTTTGGCTAAGGCGGCCAATCTCAACGATCGGCCACTCACCACACACACGACCACGCAGGATATGTTATAGTACTCAAGTGTGTGCACAAAACACGTGCTCTCTCTCACTCTCTGTTCCCTTGCACTAATATTCCAATGGGACACCAGAGTGACACGACCAAAGAGGGATCGGGCGCAGAACCAACGGCTTAATGTGCTTTTCAAGGCACGTGGGTACAAGACCGCCAACATCCAGACTCCGGTCTGACACTGAGAAATTTTAACATAAAATCTCAGGTACAAATTTTGGCCCGACACGGGGATCGAACCCGGGACCCCAAGCGCACCCGTCGCTTTAAAATGCGACGCACTACCCACTGCGCCAACGAGGCAGTTGGAGTTGGATGGTGTGTAATTATTCTACACATTAGAGACATTCTGAGATAATTATTCTGAACATGTAATCATGGTCCTGTTTGTTTAGAACCCTTAATTAAGGGTTGCGATGGTCAGACAGCTGTCGCTTCACTGTAATTAGCAGACTTTCCAAATTATAGATGATGGTCTAAGCCTGCCACGGAATCCAAAGCAACAGCTTTAGACGCAACTGGCAAAAACATTGGATTCCTTCAAACGAAGCGTCATGAAGCATCTCGCGGGGCAGTATGATAGAGCCAACGGAGGTGATGCCTTGACATCGCTTCCGTTGCAATTGTTACTTTGGGTCTTTTCTTGCTTACCATCAGGCTGAGGAGAGCCAATATAATTCTCACAACATCTCATAGGTTGACCTGATTCCGTACTAAGTAGCTTAAGCACTTGTGACTACAGATATCAGACAACAGAGGAACACAAATATATACTTAAATACATATATTACACCCAGACACTGGACAAACACAAGTGTTCATCACACGAATGTTTGTCCAGGGTGGGGATCGAACCCACGACCTTTGACGTAAGAGGCAGGGTCACTACCAATTGCGCCATCCGGTCAGTCAAATATATACTGAGTCTTTATAAAAAAACACGCTAAGATGAGATGAGGATTGTTTTTACTAACTGTCTAACAAACTTGTCCATTATTATTACAAATACTCCAGATAACAGGCAAGAGCCAAATTTAAAAAAACTAAATAACTTTTCCTTGTTATTTCATATGAAACTTTTTATTTCATTAAGGTGGAATGCCGTCGGCCCGGTGTGAAATGGGCCGACGCCGCCGCTTTAAAAGCGGCGCATTATGCACACCCGCCGGCTGGGAGACCAAAGGGTAGTATTGTGTTCTGCCTTCGAAGCCCATACCCTGCTGGTAGCAGGGCAAGAAGAGGAAGGGGAATCCACAGGCTTCTGAAAATTGCCCCAGAAATTGGCCCGTGCAACCAGTTCCGCTGGATTGCGGAGGCAGCTGACGGACGGAAAAAGCAGGAGTTGCAGGTCGTCGCCATATCCCACTGGTTTGTGGGTTACGACTCAACCCGCGCGTTGACGCAATGCCGGTGTGTCCTCCGGGCGGCCGCCGATGATAGGAAGGCGGGCCAAACAAGTGACAACACCGCATTCCATCTCTTTCTCGACGGTCACAAAAGCTCTAAAAGGCCATCCCACCTTTAGAGTTCCTCCAAGGTCGAAATGCGACAGGGTCCGCGGCGACTGCCCTATCGGAGTGGGTCACACCACCTAACCGGTAATCGGGACGAACCTCCGCGGAACTCCTGCTTTCAACCCAGGACAAAAATGGGCACAGAGCAGTGGGTTTTCCACGTACAACGTGTCCTAGACCAGAGAGAGTTAGCTAAGTCGTCAGATCGACCCTAACGACCCCGGGTTCGATTATGAGCTTTTATCTTCTTGGAGGGTAAATGTTTGCTTTCCGAAGTAAGTGTAACGCCCTTGAGAAGTTCGTTATACCCACTTTTAAAAAAGCACAATGTTTTTATTGTTAAGTGGCCCTAAGTGAAAGTGGGTATTCCTTAATCAAAAACTTGTTGTTTAGTTTTTACTATTTTGCAAAAATTTAAAAGCATTGTAATTATAAGAAACTTTATTATCTTTATATTTCTAATGCAAAGTGGGTAGCAGACATTTTACGCAATTCTGATCCATCTGCTCATCTGCCTCTAATCACATAAAAAAACATTAGTGGCTTTTTGCCTCGCTCCAACCGGTGTACATAAGTACCGCCACGAGCGAAAGCAATTTGTTCACACGACATATCACTCGACGTAAAATACTCATTCAATGTGATGCATTGATGTATTTGTCACAATTCGGACTTTTATTGCACAAAACTACGGTAACGTATGGGCAGTTTTGTGAAGCTCCTATGAATCGGCTAAATAATAAGATAAATGCGAGCCATCCCTAAAAACAACCATTGATTTTTAGCATGACGCGATGATATACGTGGCGTTTCCTACGAGTTATCATAAATTAACTCTACACTTTAGTCAAATAAAAATAAAGTTTAAAAACTAAAACCCGACCAACAAAAAAATACGCTCTAAAAAGTACGGAACGCGAAACTGTCTCTGCTGAAATTATTATGCCGTATTGCCGTGGTCGTATGCCCCATTGTTTTTATTTTATTATTATAATGTATATGTTTTGCTACAGTAGGTGGCATACGACCACGGCAATACGGCATAATAATTTCAGCAGAGACAGTTTTCTAGTTTCGTACTTTTTAGAGCGTGTTTTTTGGTAGTCGGGTTTTAGTTTTTAAACTTTATTTTTATTTATCATATTTTTAGTTATGTAAATAAAATTACATACCTAATTAAAATGTGGTAAAAAAAATCTTTCATTTGATACGTCATTTGTTCAAATATGATAACTAGTTTAGAAGTTATGAGGAAAAAGATGAACAACCATACATACATACATACAGGTCAAAATCATAACCCTCCTATTTGCTTTGCCGTAGTCGGGTAAAAACGCTTAAGCGCTTAAACTTACTAATCCATGTACTTAATCACGTCAATGTATAAGATGTATTTTTTTTAATCTAGTGGCCCACTCTCACTTCATTTCGGGACATTAGTTTCATAATGAGCCAATAGATGGCACTGAGCTTCAATTACATCACGCAAGTGTTGTCTGTAGAAATAACCTCTTTATTATTAGGTGGTATAGATTCAAATTCATTTAATCGTCTTCACAACGTTAAAGTTGACGAGAAGAAACAAGGAAATGCGAAACATTCCAGATGATTCTTAATACAATTTCAATCATCTTAGCGTGTCAATCCCAGTTGCGTTCAAAGCTTTCTTGATTTAGGAAGTCTGGTAATTATAATAAAGCGACTGCCGTCTGATTTTCACAACCTTTTAACAGAGAAACAAGGCTAACTAAATCATGGTCACACGGTTCAGAAACTATCCAAAACGTGCAGGTTTCCTCACGATGTTTTCCCTCACAAACTCTACTCATACAATACTGCCTCGGTGGCGTAGTAGTTAGTGGGTCGCTTTAGAGTGCGACCCAAGTTATCGGTGCGTGCCTCGTGCCTCGCAAAGCACGTTGAACCATTGGTCCTGCGCCCAATCCATCTCCGGCCGTATCACGCTGCTGTCTCATCGGAATATGAGGGTAAGACAATGTACTTGTGTTTGCGCACGTGGCTGATCGTTGAGTAATCGGTTGGAGGATATTAAACATACAATACATCAACCCATAATTCGTTCCCCTTAACTTACAGACTTAAAAAAATATTTATAAAGCTCATTACTTACGCTTGTCAAAAATATCTGTTTTGGAAACGAACAGGGAAAATTTAAAACTTGGAATATCTGTAATAACTCACGAAGTTCTCCAACGATCCGACTGCGTGTGATAAATATTTATGACATAATTACACCTACTTGAGAAGTTTGGATTACACAGCGCTAAAGGTAAATGTAGAGTGGAGCCTCCTTTTTTTTTCTCGCTTGATTATACCGCCTATTTCGAAGTCAGATCAATGTATGTGATGTTGTGAAATATTTATTTATTATTTATTTATTTAATGTAATAATCCTCCTTTGACGTCCTCACTCGGCATAATAAATTAATAACGCTTTTGCTCGCGTTGATTTAAAAAAAAACTCTGATTGTAAAATGACAATACAAAGTAATGACAGTGACAGTAAGTAACTTAAAATAGCCTAATTTTTTTTTATGGGGCATATAGCACCGATATCAGAATAGGTAGGTAGTCCTGAGGCTCAACCTCAGGACTACGTCATTTTTGGCATATTAATTAATAATTTAGGTATAAAATAAAAAAAAACACATTCAATGAAAACTGATCAATGATAACGCCGTGTGGTCCCCGGCAGAGTAGAATAGGCCACCCTCACTCTTACCGAGGTGTCGTAAAAGGCGACTAAGGTAAAGCTGCTGGCATGATCATCAGCACCCAGATTAGGAAAACTGCATTTATATCAAAACCCTCGCCAACCCGTCTGCCAAGCGTGGTGAATATGGCAATTACCCCTCATGTGATTGAGGGATGCCCGTGCCTCAGCAGTGGGGACTTAAATGGGATAATGATGATGATGATGATGATAACTAAAAAATATATGGATCATCTTTTTACTCATTCTTTATTCGAAAAGCGTAAAAAATGCTAATATTTTTACTCATCGCATTGTCTATTCCCAGTTGCGTCTATAGCTAAAAAGCAAAGCCCGTACCGTCTGGATGGGTAGAGGTCCACCACCGTGCGCTCTACACGTCATTGTTCCACGCATCCACGCACCTCCTCCTTGTGGAATCAACTTCTCGCAACGTATTTCCGAACCGGTACGACTTTGAGATCTTCAAAAAACGAGCCTATACCTTCAACGCATTTTCACTCCTTCTGGTGCGGCAATGACCATGGGCGGCGGTGATCAATTACCATCAGGTGACTCGCTTGCTAGTTTGCCTCCCTTTCTCTTAAAAAAAGCTGTCGCTGCGGAGCCCAGGACACGCTGGACCATGATTCTTGATTTGGGGAGTCTGGTAATTATAATGAATCAACTGCCGTCTGACTTTCGCAACCATTTAAGTTCAGAAACTATCCAAAACGTGCAGGTATCCTCACAATGTTTTCCCTTACCGCCGAGCTTATGGTAGAAATACGCACATGATTTCCCACCATATGCCGGGCGCTTTCTGAACCACTAAGCTGCCATATAAAATCATTGGGTTTTATATGGCTTTTATTTCAGAGAATAAAGATGTGAAATAGAAACTGTCCTCCTACAATACTGCCTCGGTGGCGCAGTGGTTAGTGGGTCACACTCTATAGCGACAGTTGCACAAGAGGTCCCGGGTTCGATCCCCGAGTCGGGACAAAAAGGATCAAATCAAATCAAATCAAATAATTCTTTATTTGCATAGGCTTGTATACAGCACTTACAAATCGTCATACATTTTAATGACTTAAAACTATTTATAAGTACTTATGGATAATTTACATGTTAATACATTTATATATGTTGAAACATAAAATATACTAAAGAAATAAATAAACATAATGCGATTCTACCACCGGCTCGGAAAGTTGTTTCTGGTCGAGAAGATCCGGCATGAAACTCGCCAGTTACTCTTTTTAATCGCCAAACTTTCATACAATGTTGTGTCATCATCATACTAAGCCATACAGTTTAATTGTTACACAAAATAAAATAAAGGAAATAATAATAAAATAAATATTATGAGGTAAACCGAAGCAGACCAGTCCCCAAAGGTGGCACCTGTTCACAAGTATGACGTACGTGTCAGCCATCATTTCACTCAACCATTATAGAGGGAATGTAATGACCCGCCACATAGCGCCACCACCTCAGAGACATTTGAGTGAGCATGACTACTTAGGTTCCCCTCATAGGTCACAAAGAGTAGTAGTTACTTAATCCAGACTAATAAACTGCAGGACGAGGTGTACAATAGTAGGTGGTTAGCATCTTGTCAATTATTGAATAATCAATATAAATATACGCTTGGACCATGATCCGGGATTCGAGAAGTCTGGTAATTAAAATGTAGATTGGAGCATTAATTCGTAACAGAACAAACTGTACCAAGCCACAACGCCGTTTATTGCGCATGCGGACAATTTTTTTTCTAATTGGTATCTAAAATCAAAGTATATAAACCCTTATAACCAGAAATATCAGTGAAAATATGACTTTATAAGCATGAAAACTTTCTTTAATTATATTACAATTTTCAATATTACGTTTTAAAAAGAAACTTATGTAAAAAGCCATCTCATACACCGCAATAGAACTTCTTCGACAACTACATGTAAACATGAACTTCACTAAAATCTCGCCGTAGAAATTGTGGCCAATCCCTTACTGCCACGTTTAAAGAACCTTGGCACTATTTATTACCATTGGCAAAGTAACATTCTATTTTTAAAATGGTATAAAAATCACAATTGTGTGTACTCCTCTTTACCCAGCGCTACGGTCAAATTCAGCGCTTGTCGTAACAACATGTTTTCAAACCAAAGTTATGTTCGAGGGCAAAAAATGGACATGGATTCTTTTTTTGAATCTTATTCTTATTCCTTTGTTAATCTGAGGCTGTTATAAAGTTTCGTTCAAGTTATACCCGGGTAAACAACTTTTGTGATTCCATTTTGCATTATTTAGTCTAAATAATATGTATTCTCATTATGTATTCAATTGTATCGTCGCGACTTTAATCTGGTTATATATCTAATCTTTTTTTTGGTATTTTCTAAAGCGAATATTTCTTTGCAGTTTCGATTAAGACTAGTGTTGAGGATCAACGGCTGGATCAGTTTCACTTATATTGTTTCTGATTTTATACTTTTTTTAAAATTGTGCTTGTGTCTTTTGAATGACCTGAGCTGAACAGATAAATACAATTTTTGCGTTATATTAGCATTTTATTGGGACAACCAGCAGAAATTCTTATTTCTATAAATACAGACCCATTCGACATATCTAGTGTTAAAAGAAGACCCTAGTAGGTTAATCCTCGTGCATCTTAATAAATTTTAATACTGTTGTATTATGTTTACACTACTATTGATGTTTAGTGAGTTGTCACGTGAACAACTTGTTAGGGACTTAAAGTAATTGAGTTTTAAAACCCCTGATAGCGTTAAAAGTGGCGGAGCAGAATTGTTGCGTTGAACAATGTACGGCAGAACAATTACGTTATTAAATGCAAAACACCTATGTTTTATGACTGACTGAAGTTCTGAACAATTTCGACAGTTTACTACCGACGTTTTCTAAACACATGTTTTTACTTGATATTGATAAACTATCAGAGGTATACCCGGAGACTCATAGTACTTGAAAACTGTTAAAGGTAATGCTTTGTTAAGCAATGTGTAGTAAGTCAAGTACTTCTTATTTCACAACTGAATTTGTACAATATTCTCTCCAGATAACAATTAATATTTTTGCTGGATGTTTTTGTTCCTGCTCTTTTCAAGCACCCATAAATTCATTTAAGTGCATGTATGATAAAATCTTGACTGGCATTGTGGTTATAAAATGTTAAAGGACATTTTTTCAACAACTTTTTAAATTTTTTTTGTCGAGGCTCAGTATATTGGCTCTCCTCAGCCTGATGGTGAGCAAGAGAAGAGTCCAAGTTGCAATTACGAACGGAAGCGATGTCAAATTATAACAATAGTCATCAATCATTATTAGCGACTCGATCTTATGTAAATAAAAATAAAATGTTAGTTCTAGTGAATTTTTTTTTATTGTCGTGAACTAAATTGAAAGTGGTCCATTTTCTAGAACGAGTTCAACCTGTTGACACATTGTTTCACATTACAGGGAAAATGGTACACGTACACATACATATAAAAGTCTAAAAGCATGATATAACTATACTGTGTACAAAATAAATAGATATATACTGTGCGTTCAAGTACTTCACTGCCTCCCATAACATTATCATCAGCGAAAAATGTAATCACCAGTTCCATACATTATTGACGGCTGGATATTATATTTTACTTAATTTTTTATTTATTCTAATATATTACAATAATAGTATTTAAATTTCGAGTGTCTTAAAACATTGCTGGTTTGTCCTTGACACGGTTACACATGAGTAACAGTATATGGAACAGCTGGCTTTTTTTACACGTTGTGCACTAAAAACAAAACAAACCCGTAAACTGTATTTTCCACGACATTAATAATCTTTGGATAAAACATCTAAAGCCTGGCGTAAAATATCCCGGCGACTTAGACAAATCTGACCGTACTTACACTAAAATAGGCCTTTAACGTGAATGGGGTGGAAAAGAATATGGCTTACGTAAAAAATATAATAGCTCAGCTCCCGCAGCGAAAAAATAAAACAAAATGGCCAGGTTGATGAAAGACGGGAAAGGTTTTTTTAGCATTTAATTAAATTTTGCTCTAAAAATCTGAAATACAGAATACGCCCTGGATGCCTGTTCTCGTGCGATCAGCATTGATTTCGAATTCAACATTCGTATGGGCAAATGTATTATTTACTTCGCTGGTTCAGAGACAACTGAGTTTTGGCCTCCAAGACAAGAAAGTGCTACTTTCTTTAGTCGATCCTGCACTACCTACTTCTAGCAAGTCATTGACCTGGAGGTCTCGCAGATCAGTCTCGACGTCTTTCAAGAGATGCCTAGGTCGGCTAACTGGACGAATGTATTAAAATCTCTAATTGGATTTCATTATCGATTGCAAGAGAATGGACTCCCAGTTAAAATCTACCTAAAGAAGGTTTTTAATGCAAATGATCTGTGGCAGTCGTTTATACATTAATGTTCATAAAATGCTTGGAACTCAAAACTTGGAACTCTAAACTAAGTCGTAATATAACTAACGACTGGCAAAAGTCACCCTACATAATACGGAAACACACACATGCACACACACACACATACACACGCGCGCGCACGCACACACACACACACACACACACACACACACACACACTCACACGCACGCACACACACAACCACGCGCACGCACGCGAACGCACGCATAGACACGCCTATATTCTCTCGGAAGCATATACAGACACATATAAATTAAGTCTAGCTGTATCTTGTAATAGCTAAATATTTATATTGTATTACTTTATAAAATTGTAATTACAATTAAGCTTTAAATTAAAATCCTAAATAATAAACCTGTGGATAAGAGCGAGGTATTCAACACAAGTATCTTTGATTACTTACCGGGAAGTCCCGTTAACTAATTGTAACGGATTTTCCGGAATAAAACATATTTATTAATTTAATAATTCGTACCCTAAGGGCGTTTTTACATTACAACAGACAGGCATTTGACCTCAATGCACGTGTTAAGTAAAAATGGGGTCTAAGGCAAGCCAAACTTTTCTGTAAAAAGCCTAGTCACGCTTGCGTAGTCGCCGGTAAAAAGTTCAACACCTTAGTTGTTAGCATCAAAAAGGAGTATGCGTAGCGCTTATTACGGATGGCTGGAACTTCAACTTTCCGATAGTATATTGTGGCCAGCGGAACTAACTCATGTAGCCCCTTCACATATTCTCCGAAGTGTCTATTAATATCGTCATTCAAGTTACTTTACGATGGTGGGCGTTTAATCTACGGAGCTCCATCGCTCCTTCCGGTTAAGAGTACCTATACCTATTGTAAGAGATCTTCATCTTAGCGTGAAGTTGAGCGTATTTTTGGAACTACACGCTTACCACTAAGCGTACCCTAGGCTCTTGCCCAGGGTAAGCTTAGACCATGATTCAAGATTTGGGGAGTTCGGTCATTACAATGAAGCGACTATCGTCTGACCATCGTAACTCTTTAACAAGGGAACCAGATGAACTGAATCATGTTTAAACGTTTCAGAAACTATCCCAAACGTGCAGATTTTCTGACGATGTTTTCTCTCACCGCAGAGCTAATGGTAGACATATGCAGATATATTTGAAAATATTCGGAACGCAAGCTCAGGTTCAAACCACGACAGCCCCTCGTTGGCGTGGTGTATAGTACGTGGCGTATTCATCAACATCATCATTATCATTTCAAAATTTAGAAGTCCGCTGCTGCACACAGGCCTCCCCCAATGTTCTTCATACAGATCGCTCCTGCGCCGCCCGCATCCAATGGATTCCCGCA
Organism: Marasmia exigua; assembly: GCA_019059595.1. Classification (NCBI taxonomy): domain Eukaryota; kingdom Metazoa; phylum Arthropoda; class Insecta; order Lepidoptera; family Crambidae; genus Marasmia; species Marasmia exigua. Next base: position 13,737,212 of record CM032473.1, read on the forward strand.
ACCTCTACCAGATCATCGGTCCACCTTGTGGGGGTCCGCCACGGCTGCGTGGCCTCCACTCGTGACGTATTGTGAGAGATATATTTACGAGGTTTTTTCTTTACAGGTCTACTTTGCCTACGTAACGTGAACGTCGTGGTACCTGAGGCGGTAGAACGAGGCACCAAAGTGGAGATGAAGTGCTTGTACGATCTGGAGAAAGAAACGTTGTACTCCGTCAAATGGTACCGAGGAGATCGGGAGTTCTACCGATATTCACCTCGGGACGTGCCGCCGCTCAAGATCTTTAGGATACCTGGGATTGAAGTCGAAGTAAGTCGTTATATTAAGTGTATTTAATATTAAAAATAAAATGAAAATTGAATTCAGAAGTTGCATAAGGGGCCGGCGAACCACGTGTTACCCAAACAAACGTAATACCAAAATAATTTGCAATTTGAGGATATCTCGACATTTTATTGCTGTTATTCGGATTAAGGAAGTATTTATCTATGTCTCGGTTAGCACCTGCTCTTATAAATATTTACCCACTTGAAAATATATGCGATTACATTCCGTAAATTTTTCGATCTATTGTTTTATATTAAAAACGCAATTAATCATTACGTCAATTTAACAGAGACAGAGCTTGTATTGTCTAGACACAATATTTTAAAGAAATTCAAAATTTAATCCAATTCCATTCATAATTTTTGGTATTCGCAAATGTACACAATTGTCTTACTAATTTCAAACAGTCATCTTGCTATTTCTAGCGAAGACATAGTATCAAAGCCTGCCTCGAACTGACCTCCGCTAAACCGGTCTAAAAAACAATTATGGGAATATTTGAGAACTTAATTTTATCAATTAACCTGTTATATATACTGAGCAAAAAAACGGTAACATAATTATTCATGTTAATTGTATGGGAGAAAGAACAAAATTAAATCATCATCATCATCAGCCTATCGCAGTCCACTGCTGGACGTAGGCCTCTCCAATTGTTCGCCACTCTGATCTATCCATGGCTTCTCGCATCCAGCTCTTGCCAGCCATCCTGCGCAGATCGTCCTCCCACCTAGCCAGAGGGCGCCCTACATTACGTTTGCCAAGACGCGGTCTCCACTCCAGAACTCGTTTACCCCATCGGTTGTCGGTTCTGCGGCTAATATGGCCAGCCCACTGCCACTTAAGCTTGCTAATCCGGTGAGCAATGTCGATAACTTTGGTTTTCTGCCGGATCACCTCATTTCGGATTCGATCTCGGAGAGAGACGCCGAGCATTGCTCGTTCCATAGCCCGCTGAGCGACCTTTAACTTGTGGACCAGCCGTACCGTAAGTGTCCACGTTTCGGCTCCGTATGTCATGACGGGTAGGACGCACTGATTGAAGACTTTCGTCTTTAGGCACTGTGGTATCGATGATATGAAGACACGACGTAGTTTTCCAAATGCTGCCCAACCTAACTGGATTCTTCTATTGACCTCATCCTCGAGGTTGTTTTTACCCAATTGCAAAGTCTGCCCGAGGTATACGTATTTTTGAACAACTTCGAGGACGGCACCGTGAATTGCAATCATGTACTGTCGTACAGCAAAACTGTCGCATTGGGTACGTTTAGACGGTGATTCGGAATTTTGGGAGTCTGGTGAATGAAGCGACTGCCATCTGATCTTCGCAACCCCTCTGACAGGGGATCCAGACCAACTGAATCATGATTACATGATTGCAGGTTTCGAATAGTTTCTGATCCGAAACCTGCAGGTTTCCAATCGATCCCTCACCGCCGAGCTATTGGTAGAAATACGCACGTAGATTCGAAAAATCCAGAGGTGCATGCTCGGATTCAAAACACGGCCACATGGAAGGCGCGTTCTTATCCACTGAGGTACCTTCGCTCTAATATCATTGATTCAAACAAAATTTACTGAAATAAAACAAAATATCCCACATAATGGGGTGTGTTCCGAAGAGGACCATCGTACATCACGCCAGAACTCCAAATATCACTTACATAACTTGGATGGATTTTATTCCACCACTGTTCGCTTCTCACGCCACTTCCTACCGCGTTTAGTAAAGCTGTGGAATCAGCTACTAACGATGGTGTTTCCGAACAGATACGACCTGGTGATCTTTTAAGAAAAGAGCTTATTCCTAAAGAGCCTCCCGAGCTACCCGTGTGTCACAGACGTCCATGGGCGGCGGTAATCACTTACCATCATGTGTGCCGTCTGCTCGTTTGTTTGCTATAATGTAAAAAAAAAACATTTTCTGCAAAAAGTTACCAAGCCAAGCTGACCAAATTATGACTCGCACTGTCAAAAGTTATCGGATCTCGTGTTGAGCCAAGTTTTTAACTCTACAAGCCCTATCTTTACATGAGTGAACTTCACGAACTCTGACCTTATCAAAATACATATTAGGTTTGGTCATTTTGCTACATTCACATAGGCCCTAGGCACTTTCGTTAGGAATGCCTTTTTATCATTCTATATACCTAGAAACAGAAAAGTTATGCTAATCATGCATAACTTATCTGTTTGTAGGCATTCATACATTCCTAACGAAAGTGTCTTTTTTCAGTGTTCGAAAATATTTTTTTTATATGCCTTACAACGAGCCATCCTCATTTAGGTACATGAGGATGTTGCAGAGGTAGAGGTAACATAGGTATAGCTCTGACTCAGATCGACAGTTCAGGCACATGCCAAGACCTTAATGACAGGATTCTCCGCAAGATAGCGCTAAGGCCTCTAGCGTGTTCTCAAGTACACGCTAGAGGCCTTAGCGCAGCATAGACATATGTATGCAATATACAAGTTACATAATATCATATATAACTATCGTAATACCCTGTAATGTAAGGGTATGGCGATTATGTAAGTATTTGTTATAATACATTTTATGACAAATTACTACTACTACATACTACTTAATATCTATTATTAATACGATATTTTATTTATCATACATTTGGACGTATACTTACGCCACTATACCAATGAATACTCCCGATTACCAACGCCATTAAAGGTGTTGGCATGTACATATAGTATATGTGAGCTCTCCAAGTTCTCAATTTGTAATGTCTCATGATTCTATAATAAATTCTATACGTACCTGGGATTGGAGTTTCTGCAGTAACTTGAATGTTTCAGTTGTTAAACAAATCAGGCACTAATATAATGGAATACATCAGGCTCGGTTGGAAGTATGCTACTGGAATTGAGATTGATACAGCATCAAATACTAACATGAAACATGCGAGTGCCGTACACTTACAAAAATTAACGTATATTTTACATATTGTCATCGATCACATGATTATGTTCTGTGCGTTTAATGCGGTAATGTAAATTAGGTATTTACATTAAGTATACCAACAGATATATACACATAATGCAATTTTATGCACCGGTTTGGAACGTAAATCCTGACGAGAAGATAATGTAGAAAAAAACTCACCAATTTTTATTTTTAAAGTTCTAATTTTTGACCCCTGACGAAAAAACGACGAGGTGTTATAATTATGACGTGTGTATGTGTGTACGTTAGTGTGTCTGTCTGTGCGAGCATCGTAGCTACCGAACGGATGAAAATATTATGATTTTGTTTTTTTCTACATTATCTTCTCGTCAGGATTTACCTTCCAAACCGGTGCATAGAATGGCATTATGTTTATATATCTGTTGGTTTACTTAATGTATTAATACCTAATTTACATAACCGGATCTAAACGCAATGAACATAAATCATGGTGATCGATCACAATATGTAAAATATACGTTAATTTTTGTAAGTGTACGGCAAATTAGTCGGGTTTGTTCTTAGCTACGTTTGATGGAAATTGATCCAAGATGGCCCTCGCCACAAAATGTCAGATTAACATTATGAAAACCCCCCTCAATAAAGGTATCAAATAAAAGGACTTGCGTGGTAGAATACAATCGACTATGAACATTTTAAATCCTAGATGGGTGCCCCCTTTAAATGGCAAAATAACATATTATGAGTGACCCCGCTCCTTACCTACCTATAAAAACCTAATTTTAACAAAGTGCTGTGCTAAATAATTATAGCGGTAAACATTTCATACGTAGGACAATCAACTAACAGTTTCAACTTATTTTCTTACTTTTTAGATTCATATTTTTAATTATTTTTTTTCGGTTTTTTTTTTTAATTATTCATCAGTAGGCATAATACATAAAACGAAGCAAATATAAAACTAAACTTAAGGTAAACCCAAACAGACCAGTCCCCAAAGTTAGCACTAGAGTTACTTGACTCACATTATCCCTAAACTTTATATTGAATAGGCTTGTAACTCAAATCCCAGTGGAACCCAACTTTATAAAGTAGAGTCTTTAAATCCACTAATACAGTTTTATAAACACTCATAGATTATTGTTTTACTAAAACTAACAAAATTCCACTTTGTCACAGTATAAAAAATGAGCGAAACCTAATCCGAATGATTTTGAACAGACGGCCTACAAAGAAATGGAACCCATGACCGAATCTTTTTATCTGTGCCTTTCACACGTACTGTGCCGCTCTTTTGTTTATATGCGACAGGAATATTCTCATTTGTTACGGAAGAGTTTCGTTTTAGGCTCTCTGGTTAGACAAATTTAAGTGATTAGTATCCAGAAAGGGCCTGATACATTTACAATACTGTTGATAAAGCTAATACTATCGATACTATCGATTGTTTAATGTCCGATACTATCGATAGTATCGGATACATTTAATCAGTTTGCAATACTATCGAAACATAGCTGACTATTGATACTTTTTGATTAATTCTGTTAGGAAACACAATTCTACCGATACTATCGATAGTATCTAATGCTCGATACTCGATATTACTCGATACTTGAGGCTCGATAAAGCCTATTCAATATCATCATCATCATCATCAGCCCATTTAAGTCCCCACTGCTGGGGCACGGGCCTCCCTCAATCACATGAGGGGTAATTGCCATACTCACCACGCTTGGCAGACGGGTTGGCGAGGGTTTTGATATAAATGCAGAGTTTTCCTTCTCTGGGTGCTGATGATCATGCCAGCAGCTTTACCTTAGTCGCCTTTTACGACACCTCGGTAAGAGTGAGGGTGGCCTATTCTACTCTGCCGCGGACCACACGGCTATTCAATATAAAGTTTGTTTAATAACAATCGATAGTATCAAAAGTATTGGCAGTATCAATAGTATAAATCAAATTTTACTATCGATAGTATTGATAGTTTTGACCAATAGCAATAAATAGTATCGCTGTCGAAAATCATTCCGACTATCGATACTATCTATAGAGAGGTCTACTATCGATAGTTCCCAAAACTATTTTCAAACAAGCGTGTTAAAAACCTTTATCACAACACCTTTAAAGTATAAAATAAAATAAACGGTCAAAGTAGATTCACCCGTTTAGAAGCATTTCTGTATAAAGCCTTCTTTTTAGGTTCTCTGTTGAAAACTAAAAAAAGAATCGTTTTGTGTAAATTGTTTGCTGTAAAAATGTTGTTAGCAGAACAAAACAAAGATAGATCCGAACTACACCCCAATGACACGGCACAAGAAGTGCTCTCCTTCAAATGGCACCGCTGGGACCCAGAGTTTCGCTAGTCGGTACCTCCGAGTCGAGACTTGGCAGTGCGCACACATTCTCATAGTTTACCTAAACAAGAGCAAATACTACCTACGGAGAATAACTTAATGTATTTGAGCAAAGCTACCTAGAGTTTCAAATAAGCAATGATAATGTAGAAATCGAGGTAGCTTTTTGCATTAGCGGTATGCCTCTGGCCGGCTTCTCGTCAGGAGAAGCCCTCGCTAGAGGAGAGCCCGACATAACCCTTCTTACCCAGCGACAAAAAAAGGTAGGTTTCACTTGTGGCATCTGTGTATCTCTAAGCGAAAAGAGTTGCAAGGAATTAAAAAAGTACACTTTTGTATAAGTCGGGTGTAAATCATCACTTCATCTGGCCTGAGGGCGTCTTTCTTACGGAACTGTTTACGGATGTCGGTTTACCTATGCAGTATATCATATTTGGTCTCTTAAGAAAGCTCAAGCTCTAGGTGACTAGAGAGCAATGGAAAGGGCTATGCTCGGAATCTTGCGTGATCGTATCAGGAATGATAAGACCCACAGGAGAACCATGGATAAAGACATAGCCCAAAAAATTGCATGCCTCAAGTGGCAATGGGCAGGGAATATTGCGAGAAGATCAGACGGCCAGTGGGGCATAAAGGTCCTCGAGTGGAGGCGGCGTATAGGAGGTCGAAGTCTGATGGTCTGGTGAAGGTCGCGGAATCCCTTGGATGCGGGCGGCACGTGACCGATCTGTGTGGAGATCGTTGGGAGGCCTATGTCCACCGGTGAGCGTATATTGGCTGAAAATGACGATGATGATCTAATATCCAATTTATTACGTTAAATAGTAGGTATGTCGCAGTCATCTGGTTAAATTAGCTATGCAATTGGACGCCTAGAACGTTCGTTAAACGCCGGTACCCAATCGGATGCCTGGGTCGATAGTTGTTAGAACTATACAATCACTCAACGTTTGAAAGTTTGACATATTGAAATTTAGTCCATTCCAAATGACTGACCAACCAAAACGCAGCCATGCAGTAAACGAATTACGTTCACTGCAGCCAAGTGATTAAAATTTGGTTCCACTTTTCTCCATTGAAGGGCTTCTAATCACCGAAACAAATATAGGGCAGCAGCGAATTAGTCCGATTATCTCGTTCGTGTGTGCAAGTATAAGTAAAATTTAAGTGTAATATTGTCAAAATAGTTTATAAACATAGAAGTGCCAAATAATATAGTACGTTGTCTGCAAGTTTTAACAAAAACTTTGAGTAATTTTAGTTCAAACCACTCGATAGTTGTTTGAACTAAAATCACCCAAAGGTCATTTTAGTTAGGCATCCAATCGGATGATGGTGGTAGACAGACGTTTACCCATGTAGTAAAACGTTACTGTCAATTACAAGACTAGTTGTTCTTCAGTCATTTGATTGGAAGCCGGCATTTGAGCAACACCCTTGGCGTTCGATTGGATGGCTAATTTATTTAAATGCCTTCAACATCTATATCGCATGTGGGTTGACTGAAATATTCCTGGCCAAACTGGGCCAAACTATATCTTTTTTTATGTAAGCGCAACACCATTGAAGTATCTATTAATTAAATTTTGTTTTATTTTTAAGATAATGGCGGGCCAAAATTTTCTTGTGAGAAATACCAAAATAGTTTTATATATTTTTTTTTTCAGAATCAAATCGATCTTTGTTACAATTTAATTCTGACTTTCTACACGGCACAATTTGGGTGAAATGGTTCCCATAGCTAACGATTTACGGGTAACATATATTAGAATGTCACCATTATTGTATGGCTATTTGATTTTTTTTTTGTAATCAAAAGACCTCTCAATTATCATTAATTAATAATTAAACGATCGTTGATTACTTAGTTCTTATTTAAATTACCTGAGATATCACAACTTTAAAATCATATTATTTTGGGCAAACCCAAAACGCTCCATATAAATGGCGACTGTCCTGTGACGTCACACGCTAGTATTTTGTATGCATTTCAACTGACTCTTTTATGGTAGCTATATCAAATGTTTCGTTTATGTCAATGGCTATATTATAATAGTCGGTTCAAATTGTATGGGTATTCAATGGTATACTTATTTTTTAATAATTTCATACTTTTAAAATGGACTTGCCTATGAATCTTTGAATGACAATAAAACCGGCTAGACGTTATATTTTTCATTGAGAATTTTTGCTATTGGTACCTGTATTTTGATAAAATATTTATATTTTGTAAAATCTCGAGCTTAGTCAAATAGCCTATTCTGAATGTACCCAACATTTTACGATGTAGGTACACTCATATTCAACCCCAAAGTACACTACGAATCCGAAAGCTACTGAGATCAAAATCTAATAAAACCTCAAAAAAAAACCGGAAACAGACAGTGTCAGAACTAGAAAGGAATTCTTAGAAAAAAGCTGAAACCAATAAAGCTTACTTACTTGATATTTATAAAATTCTTTGGAGTCTGAAGTCGGGAGTTATGTCCCTGTCTTTGTCCTTATCTCACTCTTATGGCGGACTCGACCAATCTTATTACGATACTAAATTTATGATCGCGCTGTCATTCTATACAAATCTGACGTATAACGTCGTAGATTTATCCAAGGATAAAAAATTGCTCAAATCGGGCCTTATAAATTAAACAAGGACATATGATCTCATTAGATGCGCGTAAGTAAGTATATGACTTAAGCAACTTCTTTCTTCTAGCGTCTAATCCTGTCTCTATGCGACGCCCACTCTTGACTTTACCAGTCTGGTAATTAAAAGCTATTGCCCTCTGACCTTCGTAACCCCTAGACACAAGAATCAGCTTATATGGATCATGGTTACACTTACAGATTTTCTCAATTATAATTGGGTAGTAAGAAAATGTAAAGTATAGGGTAGAAAAGGGCCCTGGAGGGAAACTACCATAAGTTATCACCATTAATTTAATTTTTTTAAGAAATAAAACTGCATTTTGTATATGTGTGTGAGGTCGTGGTATCACTCTTTTTCAAGTCGGTCCATATAAATGCCAAAACATGGTCCACTGTCAAACCTGTATACATACTAGGTATTCGGTATGTATGTAATTATCGATATCTACCCGACAAACGAGTGTAAATCCTTAGGTTTTTTTGGAGAAAAAAATATAGTTTTGTTTTTCAGATTCAATTTGTTCTTGTGTTAATTCGCACATTAATATTTAAGATTGAAGTAAAAAATTAAGGAAAAATTACAATCATAGGTACATAAAAATGTATTCTGTCCAAGTCTTTTATGTGTCCTTTGTGTAAATGTGGATCGGCGTTAACATTTTTTTTATGCTAGACGTAGCGAGTCAAGCGAGGAGAGCAAGCGAGTCACCTGATGGAAAGAAATCATCGCCGCCCATGAACATCCGCGAAATCAGAGAGATCGCTAATGTGTTGCCGCCCTTTTTAAAAAAGAGTACGCTCTTCTCTTGAAGGTCCCTAAGTCGTAGCAGTTCGGAAATACTCCTAAATACATACTACTTAATATATAATACATAATACTTAGTATATAATTATAACTGGTTTGCGGTGCTAAGTATGAACCTGATTTATGTAATATGTAAGATTTTTATGTTATAATAAATAGAAAAAAAAAACAGCACAATTTCAAAAACTTGATTATATTCTTTGCTACACCAATTTTTGCTATTTACTCTCGTAAATATCTACACAAAATGCACAATGTACAGGGTAAAATGACAATACATGTTGGATTGTATTCCGTTGTCAATTTTGGAAAACATAATTACATTCTTAATACAGTTGGTTTATTAAATAGGCAAATAAAACAAAACAAACAACAATGCCACTTTACATTGGACTGGTTACCTCTAGATAACGCAATAAACAAATACACGTAGAAACAATGTATCTTTCTTCTGTGCAATAAACTTTATTTATTTCACTAGAATAAACCTTGTTGAATTTGTTAGTATTGCAAAACAAGGACCGCGTTACTGCGCGATGTCCCCTTGCTTAATAGCCTAAGAGCCCACGACAACCACATTTTCGTCATTTTAAAACTGAAAGCTTCTCTGTGCATGTATCCAAGACAAATAACACTGAGGCGGGATAAAGCTTCCCTCAGCAGTATATACCGCATTTATCACGGGGAGTGTTCCGAGGAACTGTTTGATCTACTCCTTGCAGCTGAATTCTTACATTGAACCACACGCAAGCTATTGTCATACTTCATCTCTATGGATGGCGGTCGAGTACTGTGCGCTGCTCACAGAACTTTCTACCACGTACCTCAGTTCTGTGGAACGGTTTAGCTGCAGAAGTGTTCGGCGGCTTAGGAACCTTTCAGAGAAGAGGGTACTTCTTTTTAAAACGTATTAGAAAGAAAGAAAGAAAAATTTATTATTTTGGACATCACAACACTACATACGAGTACAACATTAGTTACAAAAGAACAAACAAACAAAAAGAAAAACAAAATAGATACAGAAAATAAAAACAAAACAAAACAAAGGAAAAACAAAATAATTAGTACTAATAACCAGGCAGTGCAAATAATATATTGTGTGTTGTGACCTCCAACATAAATGGCCCCCACTCAGCCTATGTCATGACCCTGAAAAAGATCATGACGCTGATTTTCAGTGGGGCCAGCTGAGTGAGTGCCACGGACGTCAGCCTTGTGTACCTAGTGTGTATATATATGTATTAGCGATCCCTTTGTTTTCGCAGATGATCATGAGCACCGTTGTTTACTTACCATTGGGTGATCCGATTGCTCGCCTCTAGCGTAAAAAATAAAAATAATAAGAGCTGCCAGCGGCTATACGTATTTTTATCGTTTGCATCCCAAAACCTAAGAGGTATCGTGATTAAAGTCCATTTATTTAGCATGTCAACAAAATAAGCGTAAAAAAATTTAACTGTCCGGTACAAAATAGAATATCCACGCGGCAATAATATATGAAGACAGTCGCCAGTAGTTTTTACATGCACACAATATTTGTGTGCATGTAAAAACTACTGGCGACCACTACTGATGCTGGAGTGGCGCTTATCAAACATGTATTTGATGCGTGGGAAAAAAAGCGAGATGCTATTGGAATATTCTGTGATTTGTCTAAAGCATTCGATTGCGTCAATCATGAAACATTGCTAATGAAGTTACAGCATTACGGTGTCATAGACACCTCACTAAGTCTAATCAAATCTTACTTATCAGATAGGATTCAGAAGGTCAATGTCAATGGAACTAACTAACAGCCCCAGGGCTCTATATTGGGGCCCTTGCTCTTTTTAATCTATATAAATGACCTTCCTTACTATACCAAAGATCTATGTGAGATAGTGTTGTTTGCTGACAAAAAATCCTTGATTTTTGATATTGATAGACAAAAGAAAAATGTTGACGAAGTAAATAACACACTCTCTCAAGTATTACAGTGGTTCACTTATAATAATTTGGTTCTTAATTAAATGTGTTAAGGTCACAATGCATTAGACAGTAAGGCAGGTCAAAGTGAATATTATCATGAATAATGAACCTATCGAAACAATATACTCCACAGTTTTTATAGGTATCACTCTGGATACAAAATTACAATGGAGCCATCATATTGCTGTCTTGGCAGGAAGACTTAGTTCAGCTGCATATGCAGTTAGAAAGATAAGGAATCTGACTTATATCGGGACAGCGAGACTGGTTTATTTTAGCTATTTTTATAGTCTGATGTCATATGGTCTACTACTGTGGGGATCCGGTGTTGACTTACAAGCCATCTTCATTTTGCAGAAGTGGGCCATCCGTGCCATCTAAGGTCTTAGATCACGTGACTCACTCAGAGAAGTATTCAAGAAAATCGATATTTTAACCGTATCATCTCAATACATTTTTCATTTTATTATGTTTGTACGCAAGAACTTGCACCTTTACTCGAAAAAAATCAGATTTTCATAACTTCAATACGTAAAATAAACATAGGTTTGCTGTCCCAAATCTAAGACTTCATAAAATTGGAAATTCATTTGTTGGATTGAGCATTAGAATGTTTAATAAGTTACCTTAAAATATTATTGATTTACCGGTACATAAATTTAAGTTGCATGTAAAAAACTGCCTAATGCAGAAAGGCTACTATAAAGTAGATGATTACTTGAATGATAAGGATTCCTGGACATGTTAATCTCTTTGCCTGTCCTCTAATGTATAATTCATTTCATAATTTTTCTTTAACGATTTATCTTAACGATATTGATTATTAAAATAATAAATTATAAGCATTGTATATCATACTGTCACTGTAATCATAATTTGTATAAGAATGAAAATTGTAATTATCATATTATTTGAAAAGAGTAACTACAGAGTTTCTTGCTGATTCTTCTCGGCAGAAATTTACATTCCGAATCAGTGGTAGATTACATAATATTTGACATTCATAAATGTTCTGTATGGACTTAAATTAAATAAAGACATTTTTGTTTTTTTTTTTTGATAAAATGACGAAACGCTAGCCATTGTGGGCTCTTGATCTATTAAGATATATTGTATTCCATAGAGTTGATGTAAGTAGTTCTCTGAAACTTGTTTATTTCTTTATAGCAGTGGTTGGCTCTTTGCTGCAATGGACAAAAAGTAGGTTACACCTTAACCTACTTCTGTTTAAACTGAACCTATTTGAATAAAGCTGAACACAGTGCAAAGATAACAGTAAAGTTAGCTTTATTGTTGTTGTTGGTGGATTTTTTAACGTTAAATGCTATACGTTGCTAAACGAAGCGATGGTAGCTCAGTGTAAAAGAGCGCTTTTCATACGAGGGGTACTGGTTCGAATCCAAGTATGCACATCTGGATTTTTATTTTTATTAAATTTACGTGCTTATTACTACCATTAGCTCGGCCGTGAGGGAAAACTTCGTGAGAAAATCTGCACGTTTCGAATAGTTTCTGAGAAGTGTAGGTTTCATGATTCAGTTGGTCTTCTGCCCCTGTTAAAGGGTTGTGAAGATCAAACGGCAGTCGCTTCATTGTACTTACTAGACTCCCCAAAATTTTAAATAACTGTCTCAGCATACTTTGGTTTCCAATGCGACAAATTTGTCAAAATCAAAGCATTGCTAAACAGAACAGCTATTTTTCGTATGTTAGGGGACGATATAGTTGTATGCAACAAACAATGTCTTCTAATAAACGAAAAATACTTGCAGCAACCAAACAAAAGACAAGCACGTCGCGTGTGAAAGGGACACGAATAACGATTAATAAATAATTTATTTTTTTATGTAAAACATTACCTTAAAAACTATCATTACAGGTTTTAACCTAATTCAATAGCCCGGTAAGTTACAACACAAGTCTATGTTACTAAATACATTCATCATCAGCCCATTTAAGTCCCCACTGCTGGGGCACGGGCCTCCCTCCCTCAATCACATGAGGGGTAATTGCCATACTGACTACGCTTGGCAGACGGGTTGGCGAGGCTTTTGATATAAATGCAGAATTTTCCTTCTCTGGGTGCTGATGAGCCAGCAGCTTTACCTTAGTCGCCTTTTACGACACCTCGGTAAGAGTGAGGGTGGCCTATTCTACTCTGCCGGGGACCACACGGCTTACCGGGGACCACACGGCTTAATTAATGATTACAGTTTATTGTTATTTTTAACATTCTTAATTTACAAGTAGGTGGTACTCGTTTAGTCGAAACAACTTCGTCATTTTTAAGTAATGTACATAGCACAATGTAAATATGACGAAAGGCGTCTCGTATGAATTTGAAATGTCGTATGAATTCACTTAATGCACAAGTAAATAAATCAAGTTTTTCATGTACTTGATTGATAGTTCGAATCGCCCGGGTCATAGGGACTTTGCCCAATTGGTTGGTCAAGATAAGTTTCGTTATAGGCCCCCAGAGTCGTTAATTAAAGCCCAAAATGGAGGTACATAAACAAGTGTTATAAATATGCATTCATGCATCAAATAATTAATATCCAAAATATTTAATGAATATATATATTTAAATATTTAGTATACAAAACTATCAAATTTATTCAGTCGATTCTCACCTTAATGTCAAACACGTTCGGTTAAATATCAATTGAGGAATTTTGACACGTTGTGGTAACCTGCGTCAACTACACAGGTAAGCACAACGTGTCAAAATTCTTTCTGAACATAGGCAATGACGTGCAAACAGACTTTGTTCCCATTAGAAAATGATACATTGAATACAACTCTTAGTCAACTCGCCTTATAGATCCTTATCTATAAGGAGTTTATCCACCTAATACGTGCTAATACTGTCGTCATGTTTAAATTAATTCTCTTAATCATGTCAATGTGTAACTTCTTCATTAATTAGTATAATTGTAATTTGCTTATGAATACAGTCAATGGCTGATTGGCTCTAGATACGGACGTATCAAGAACAGGTGGAGACGCGTTTGCCAGGGGAGAAAATAAACTCATAGAAACTCAATTAATTAGAAAAAAAATAAAGTTTAAAACAGTAAAGCGAGAAAAATATTTAAAAATTAATTATGAAGATTAAGAAGATTTTGAAAAAAAAAGTTTTCTGAACAACGTTAACCAAAAAGTGAAAAAAAAGACTCATCTTATTGTATGATTTTAAGGTTATCTACAATTTGATTACAACGAGAACAATTATTTTTACACAACAAGAACAAAATAGAATTCAAAAAGCTTGCTCACTGACACATAAGTGTAAGTGTCTTCAAGATTTATGCCAGTATCGATTAGGATGGCCATATATCCGAATAAGCACTTAAGATTTTTATCGCAACACTTTTAGCCTAGTTACGTAGATTTACGATTTAGATGTGATGAGGGATAGCGGTAAACATGACAAAAATTTAAGGGTACGTCCATACCCGATAGCCCCAAACGTTTCTGAATTATGAGTACTCTTACATAGGAGTACTCTAATACATAAATGTTTGGAAACCCTAACATATGTATTTTAGGGTGCGTCCACTCATGGCAAATGAGCTGCAGCTTGCGAGCCATACCTAGTGTTAGTACTATCGATAATAAGACTAAAAACTATCGCGCTAGAAAAGCTAAGTTATTTTCTCTTAATGTTTATATGAATAACATATCGTATTACAACCCCATATCACGATATGTGCCGTCAGTATAATGAGCTTGTCGGTGGACGCGCTGACGGTATAGATATTTTTAGCTTGTCTCAATCTCGATTCAAGAGAGAAGTTAGAAACAGTCTGAGTTGATTAAAAGTGAAACCATACATCTAATATCACAAGTGTCACAATGTCTCACTCACATCAACCTCTATTTTTATATGTATTTTCTACTTGTGAATTATTGTTATTTTTTTACCTATTACACTGTCACTGTAACATATTGTTTTCTGAAAGGATTTTTGCAAAGTGTGAACGTATGTAAGGGTTTCAATCTAGCTCCTAACTCACAAATAGCTTATTATTATAGTTGTTATTCCTATTGGCTTGAACTGTTTTGTACATCAATAAATAAATACCTAATACTTCGGTAATGATTCCATTATGACAGAATAAGGTATTCAAGAGCTATTTGTGCTGTTGAAGAAATTGATGTATTCCCGTGTATTTCCTAGACTAAATAACTTGTAAAGACACTATTGTGACTCTATCGAGTAAAACAATTGATCCATTTGAAGTGCTCCACGATTTGAAGTTTGTAAGAGCAAAGATGTTTCTTATTGGATTGAATAAAGGTTTTAATAACCATTTATTGACCACAGACACTAAATACAATAAGCAACAAAAGGTAGAATATAGACATACAATTACAGACAGTACACATTTACACAATGAGACAAATGGGGAGAAAAATAAGTGAGATATTTTTTTATAAGCTAAAACTTTTTGGAAGTTACGGGAAGATTTTATGGTAGTTACTGCTGTCATAGAGATTGCGGTATTTTAATCGGTATTGCGGTAATCCAACGGAGGACATAACCAATTTCGGTATCAAAGTGGTAGTTTGCTTAGGGCTTTGCAGGTTTGAATAACTTGATTGCTATCTATTCATGCGCTCACCTGGTGCAATCTATGGCTTCATCTTCAAAGCTGTTTCGGATGGAATAGTTTCAGACGGTTAAGTATTGTAATTTAATAAACCATTCATTCCATCTTTAAAATATTTAAAACAAAATATTTATGTGGGTTTTAACTTAGAGATAATTATAATAACATCCCATTATAAAGGTGTATAACATGAAAGTATACACCGTTATTATTTTATCGTTTACGTTCCCGTAAACCTCATAATAGGTATCGTAAACGAAGTCCATTTAGCATGTAAGATCAACAAAAAAAAAAACAGCTGTTCCATACAAAATAGTATATCCACCCGGCAATAACCAATGTATGGAACAGCTGATTTTTTTTGTTTAATTTCTTGAGCTAACATGCAAAATTGACTTCATTCGCGATACCTATTCTGAGGTTTTCGGGATGTGAACGATAAAAAATGTGTATTGCAAAAATTAAGAGAAGACGCGTCTGGTGCCTAGGTTACAGGTACTAGTATGTGTGAAATCCACTAGATGACGTACTATTGATTATTAGTTTTATGACCATTGAGTAGTGAAACATAAGACAGAGTTATACCATATATGAATGTATACCATGTTTTGTGCAAATACAAAATGATTTATATTTTTTGAGGATTCGCCTGTCAACTCTCAGGTTCAGACAATACTAACCATAGAATTCAAATGTACCTGCCATTTAGGCTAGCCTATGATACAAACATATTGGTTGTGTTAAACTGACAGTGACATCTGACAGCGCTTGTCATTTGCAGTCGATGGCCTCATGTCGGTATCCCTCTGACGCCATTAATGATGGATTGGGACTGGGAGTAAAATTATTGAATGGTTTTCAGATTTATACCACGTTATTATATGTTGATGTTTCTGTATTACACTAGGCTAAAAGTGTTGTCACACATTTCACTGGACATACAATAGTAGTGTTAAAAATAGTACAATTCAAAATAGGCTAATATAATTAAAAAACCGTGTGGTCCCGGCAGAGTAGAATAGGCCACCCTCACTCTTACCGAGGTGTCGTAAAAGGCGACTAAGGTAAAGCTGCTGGCAAGATCATCAGCACCCAGAGAAGGAAAACTCTGCATTTATATGAAAACCCTCGCCAACCCGTCTGCCAAGCGTGGTGAGTATGGCAATTACCCTTCATGTGATTGAGGGAGGCCCGTGCCCATGGGCTGACGATGACGATGATAATCAAAAACCTTTGTATTAGCCGATACGGAGTGTTTGAGTCCTATCCCCAGAATCTTTGTCATATTATTAAATGAAATGTGTTTGATATTGAGTTGACAGTTAGTTGAAGATTTTCAGGTTTAACAAACGAGCACTTTCTTTACACAATTCAGCTGCAACACCTACCTGCTCTGCTACCTAATATTATTATTGATACTGCTCAGCTTTTTAAAATGTAATCAATGTTTTGTTTGGAACAAAATTCTTATACAATACAGATTGATCTCTGGAGACCAATCATTTATTTAAAAAATCACTGGTGTTGCAAAATTATCTTACAATGAAAATATCGTGGGTGTCAGGTGATTCGTCAAAAATACGAAAATTGAGAAATACTCTAACAGTAACTATATTCAGAAAAGGCGTTATTCAGGAAAAGATCAAGATACTTTGCAAGTAAGGCAGAGCGGTGGATAACGAATCGTCTTAAGCTTGGTACGAAATTCAAATTTGACTATTTACTTGATTAAAAGTCTTAAACATTAGCAAAATAACTTTTTCAAATGATCCTACAAGATTAGTCCCAGCTGAATGCAAGCAATTAATTTGTCTGGCACAACAGTTATTTGGAGGCGCTAGACAATCTTTGCGAGCTTCCAAATTAAAATACCGAATTAATATTATAAATTTGAAAGTATGTGTGTCTCTCTGTCTGTTTTTCCCTCTTTCGCGTAAAAATGGAGCAACGGATTAACGTAACATTTTAAGTGCAGATACTTTAAGGGATGGAAAGTGACGTAGGCTACTTTTTTGTTTTTTTCTAATGTGAGCGAAACCGCGGGCAAAAGCTAGTTTCATTCCTATAATAAAGAAATATTTCACAACATCACATACATTGACCTGATTCTGAGATCGATAGCTCAGGCACCTGTGTTACGGATATCGGAACTAACAGCGGAATTACAAAATAGATATACATTTAATACTTTTCTTTTGTAAATACATACTTATAATTCGTAGAAAACACCCAGACCAATAAAAACAGAAATGTTCATGCACACAAATGTTTGTACTGTGCCGGGATCGAACCCGCAACCCTTGCACCAGAGGCAACGATCACTACTACTGATCCAAACGGGTCGTACGTAAAAGTTGTTATACTTTTTAGATCGCAAATCCGACAAATAAAAGATAATACCTTCAAGGAAATAAGGACAGTCTATCTTAAATTATAAATGATGTAATTAACAAGGCACGATTTCATAATTAGTTTCTCCAAATGGTCGCTTTGTTTGATCCTTGGCTACATGCATCCAGTTCTTGTCAGTCTACCTATGAGTGAAGAAGTTCAAGACACTAAAGCCATCCCATCCAATTAGCCATTTGATATCCCATGACTCTAGAGTATTTAAATTACCATAATATACCTATAGTATAACCTATTTAACTCGTAAATACTTCTCAATTCAAATTAAAACGCTTTTAAAAAATTAAACGTTCCATTTAATACGAGTGAAAACTGGCAAAAGGCAAGCCACTGTTACTTAATGAATGACGATTCAATTTCAACTGAACATTGACGTAAAGGCGTGTCTTGTATATCCACGGATTGTTAACATTTTTAATTAAATCTGACCTTGTTAGAACCGCCTAATAGCAAGGTTACACTCTCCATTACGTGTATTTTAACGTGATTAAAGCTCTTCAAGCTATGAATTTACGATGCTTCCAATATTCATGAAGGTCCTTTGTCATGTCACAGGTGCCTATTTAAATATTAAAATTAACGGTACTTACCATCTGGTACAGTCGCCTCAGCTGGAAGTGTTTAATGTTTTACTGATTGTAAGGAATTCATGTCTTTAGCTAAACATTATTAATTTATTTGTGGATTGCCTCGTTGGCACATTGGCTAGTGAATCGCATTTTAAAGCCATCTATACTGATAAAAATGGTTATAAAAAGACATTGAAGATTATATTTATGATACTATTGCATTTAAACAATAATACCCTAAAAAATGACCTAACATTATCTAATTATTCTACCATTAGCTCGGCGGTCAAGTAAAACATTGTGAGGAAACATGCCTGTTTTGGATAGTTTCTGAAACTTGTAACTATGTATGTTAGTTTGGATCCCCTGTGGCGAAGGTCAGAGGGTAGTCGCTTCATTGTAATTACCAGACTCCCTAAACCCTAAATCATGGTCCATGCATACCATGGGCTCTAAAACGACAGCTTTGGACGTAACCGGGTATATAAATTAACCTATTTTTTTCAAAGGAAACCAAATACACTTTTGCATTGCTTTAACCTATATTACTTTATGGATTATACACAATTACACAATTTACCATTACGTAATCCCTCTACTCGTGTGGCCCTAATCTCATAAAAAAAGGAAATAAGTAGTTTTTTTTATTTTTAGATTGAAGATTAGAACATGGTTTTATCAGAGCAAGCTCCAACATATATAAAGCTAGCAGTAAGGAAAACCAAGCTGAACGGCCAAGTAATATATGTTGTAACCAAGGCAGTATCTGAGAAATGGCTGCTGCCAGTCGCGTATAAAATGTGATTGCAAGTCGCAAAAGCCATGACAGCTTGCTAGCAGCGTAACTCGAGCTTCAGCTACAGAAGTTATTTCTAGGAAGAATTCGGTTTTATTACAATTTTTCACCACCGTACTACATGCCGTAAATTAGGATTCTACACCACCTGGATGGATGGATGGGCGGTCCACCAACGTGCGCTTTATACGACATTTTCTGCCATGCACCTTTCAGCAACACATCACTCCTTCTGGTGTGTGTGGCTGATGTCCATGGGCGGTGGTGATAAAGTCAAAGATAAAGATTTCTTTATTGACCACAGAATACAAATTCAAACCCAAGTGACATAAATACATAAATAGAACAAATTCTGTAGCCAACAAGGCCCAACCTCAGCATTTGCTACAGTGGCCGAAGCCGCTGCAGTGCTGGTCATTTACCATCATCATCATCCTGCCAATGGGAGAACCATGCTTCGGCATGAATGGACATGCTCGAACGTAGCGTGAAGCAGCGTCATGCTGAAGCGTAGCTATCCCATAGTAAAAGAACGGTAGATATATATTAGGATGAGTATTTATTTCAGCATTTTATTACTGTATATGAAATTGCTCTCCCAGTTTAATCTAAAACTTTATTAAAAACTTGATAATCGGGGTGTCACTTTAACAATACCTTTTATTTTGTTCATTTTAGGGTTGCGATTTTAATATTAAAGTCATATTCTAATTCTAAGCCGTGTCTTTGGAAATCGGTGTCCGACCCGTAAAGGCTATTTATGATGAATTCTATCGGGATTAACCTACGTTTTAAGGGACTTTAATGGAAGTTTTTGATACATTTGTTTCTATCAAGTTACTGCCTACATTTTGAGCTATCCAACACATTTCGTTTTTTTTCTTATAAGTTTTGTAAATGTGATAGATGGGCCTGTCACGGCTGCGACTTCCTGTACGTGGCCTCCACTTGAGGACCTTTCCGCCCCAACGGCCGTCTGTTCTCCTCACTATGTGCCCTGCCCATTGCCACTTGAGACATGGAATTTTTTGGGCTATGTCTGTGACCTTAGTTCTGCGGATCTTATCATTTCTAATACGATCACGCAAAGAGATTCCGAGCTTACGTACTTATGGGAGCAAAATTTACCCACACTAAAATTATTCATATTTTACATCTCCTTGTCTCTTCTGTCAACCCTAGCAAGATAATTATATTTTACTACCGCCATTTTATGCTCGAGCAGGTCGGTTAAATTTTATCGCCATGCTTTACGGTTTATTTTCCAAAAACTGGCTGTTACACCCCCGTAAAGTTGCCTGGACAAGCCTAAACGCCAATTATGAAATGATGCGCATGTATAATGTTATGGTAAATGTAATAATATGCTGACAGCTCAGTTATTATGTTATCTAGTATCAAGATAAAAACGTTATGACAAACGCCACTCCAGTAGCAATGTAAATAAGAAACAATGTTGCCAAAATAAAGCGGATGAGACCGCGCCGCGGTCTGCGTCAGCCCTTACGACTATACAGGTGTAGTGGTAAACTAAACAGTTATAATTAGTTTTTTTTCTTTGGGTATAGCAATTTTTGAAATTTATCCTTAAGTAAAAAGTAAAGTTAAGTTTAAAGTAAAGGAGTAGTAAGTAAAGCACTTACAAAATTCATCGACTTAGCCAAGGTACCAAGGTCTCCGGTAGCTTAGTCGGTAAAACAGTTGATCGGCTACCAAAAGATCGTGGGTTCGAGTCCCACCCGAAGATTGTCGATACATTTTTAAGTGCATTATTTACTAAACAGTTACATCCCTATAACCATCACTTCTAATGAACACTGTATGATCTACTTTTGGTAATAAAAACATTTTTCTGCAAAAAAAAACCGCTATCAAAAAAATTGTTTTCAAGCCTTTTAGTGACTCATTTTTTTGGCAAGAGGATATAAAATATGTAAAAGAATAATAAAATATATTGGAAAAACATTCCAAATTGACTCTGAGATCTTTTTTCATCTCGTCAAGTTTATTAAGACAGTATTTGTTTTCGATGCTGGTTAAAAAAAGTAGTCCTTAGTTTTAAATGTATAAAATTATAACTAGACTTCCTTAACCATCAGGCAAGCTAAACAATGTCTTACCACCAATATTGCATAAAGAAAGACAATCAAAACGAAGGATTGTAGGTATTGGAATGACGACGATTCTAAACAAAAACGTCAGGTACTTTAAGTTAAAGTAGCCGCAGTTACTCCCGCGCGGGAAAAGGTACATTTTTCCGATTTCCTGTGGGGATGAAATATTTTTCCGGGTAAAAAGTAGCCTACAAATATGTCACTCGGCCGGCCTGCAGAATTAACGCTGACCCGTTGGATCTACTGCAAAAAAAAACAAAAATTCTTTCGCGACAATTACCAAGGATTTTTAGACATCCGGATGAGGAATAACGGGCGTTGTGATAGTCAAACATGCTATTCGCAAAAAGTGACACTGACTTTAGCTTTGAGGAATCCAGTGTATGAAAGTTTAGCGATTAAAAAGAGTAACTGGCGAGTTTCTTGCCGGATCTTCTCGACCAGAAACAACTTTCCGAGCCGGTGGTAGAATCGCATTATGTTTATTTATTTATTTAGTATATTTTATGTATCAACATATATATGTATTAACATGTAAATTATACATAAGTACTTATAAATAGTTTTAAGTCATTCAAATGTATGACTATTTGTAAGTGCTGTGTACAAGCCTATGCAAGTAAATAATTATTTGACTTTGACTTTGACTTTGACTTTGACTTTGACTTTGAGTGGAAATAGCCAGCTGAACTTCAGATATTGCAGTCACTTCATTTAATAATCAGATTATCTGAATCGTAAGCTTACCCTTGTGCTCCAAAACGACAGTTTTGGACGCAACCGGGAATGCTGTCGTTTTAGTCAACTACCCTCCAAAATAAGGAGTGCGTGCCGTCGGACTAACATACGAGTATGAGCAACATTTTGCCCCCATATCATGATGGGAAGGAAGCGCTTCCTCATCTTAGCGTGTAATTCCCAGTTGCGTCCAAAGCTGTCGCTCTGGAGCCCAGGATACGCTCGAAGCATGGTTCTTTATTTGGGAAGTCTAGTAAGTACTAACAAAATGAAATGACTGTCGTATGACCTTCGCAACCCTTTAACAGGGGAACCAAACTAAGTGAATCGCGGTTACACTTTTCAGAAACTATCTAACACATGCAGATTTCCTCACGATGTTTTCCCTCACAGCTGAGCTGGTGGTAGAAATATGCACATAGATTTACGACCCGTTTGGAACAGTGGTAGTGAACGCTGCCATTGGCCCAAGGGTTGCGGGTTCGATCCCCGCACAATACAAACATTTCTGTGTATGAACATGTCTGTTTGTGTGGTCTGGGTGTTTGTATGTATTATAAGTATGTATTTACAAAAGAAAATATATTTGTGATTCCGCTGTTGATCCTGATATCCGTAACACAGGTGCTTGAGCTACCTATCTCGGAGTCAGATCAATGTATGTGATGTTGTGAAATATTTATATTATTTATTATTATTTATTATTTGAAAAATCCAGAGGTGAATGCTCGGATTCTGACCCCGTCCCCCAGTATGGAAGGCGTGTTCTGAACCCCTGAGCTACCGTCGGGAAGGAAATGTGTAGAATTTAGTCTTTAGGAGCTATGGGATTGAAGATGAGTTGTCCATTTCTGCCCAACCCAAGTGTTTCTCCATAACTCGTCTTTAAAGTGGTTTCTCTACACTATGCCTACTTTATAAACTTCCAATTAGAGATGTACCAACTAGTCGCCGACTTGTCGAAAAACCGACTAGTCGGCTAAAACCGCCGACTGGACGGCGACATCTTAATAATGTTAATATGCTTTAAAAAATTGAGAGGGTGAGGTGATTGAAATAAAATTGTTACTTACTTGTTGTTTTTTAATATAGCTTAGCTAGCTACGTAGTTCTAACCAAAAAACGCTGGCTTTAACGTAAACTCAAACAACGGAATTAATGAACGAGTCGAAAGACGCTCACAGACACGCTTACGAACATTTCCGACGTCTCCCGTATTCTACCAATGATTGGCCTAGCTGACTAGTCGGCCGACTAATCGGCCATTTTGCTGCCGACTAATCGGCTAGTCGGCTAAAGTCATAGTCGGCCCATCTCTACTTCCAACTAATATGCGCCGACAAAGTGTCAGCCAAATTGACTCGACGCGAACCAAGTCGCATGCAAAAGCTATAAGGCACTGTCTGTTGAACATTATCCGTGTAAGCTGTAAAAGGGTGTAAAAATAACTGACAACGTACATGAGCACTTCGTTTAATTAAATATCGTGCTGCTTTTCACCGTGACAGTGCATACGAGGAGCTTTGTCTATCATTATCAGATGGATTTACAAATGATTAACTTTGCAACTGTAATTTCTTCTTCGTCAGTTTTTTTTATGTCATAGGTGGCAGACGAGCAGACGGATCACCTGATGGTTAGCGATTGCCGCCACCCATTGACACCTGCGACACCAGTGGAGCCACAAGTGTGCTGCCAACCTTTAAATTCCCCCCTTCCCATGGATTGGGCCTCCGGTACCCTCACTCACGCAGCGAAACACAGCACAGTGTTGCTTCACGCCGGTTTTCTGTAAGGCCGTGGTATCACTCCTGTCGAGTTGGCCCATTCATGCCGAAGCGTGGCTCTCCCACGGTCAAAAAGTTAGTTAAATCATCCTCCTTATCATAGCGTGTAGTTCCCCGTTGCGTCCGAAGCTGTCGTTTCGGAGCCCGGGGTAAGGTTGGACCAAATTCGGGAGTCTGGTAATTAAAAAAACCACCTTCAAAAACCACGAACTAAAAAGTGTTAAGTAATATTTTTATCACTTTATACACTTCAAATAACATTTTATAACAGTACACTCGAGAAAAGGTGTTACCGATGTCGGCTCCCAATACTATCTTGTAATTTAATACAACATTCAATTATTCAACAGGGATTAGGCGCCGACTTCGGTGACATGTTTTATCGAGTGTACTGTTATAAAATGATATTTGAAGTGTATAAAGTAATGAAAATATTAGATTTTTTTTTCATGCTTTTTAGTGTCTGATTTAGCCAAATGGGAAAAAACGGAACCCTTATAGATTCGTCATATCTGTCCGTGTGTCCGTCCGTATGTCACAGCCACTTTTCTCCGAAACTATAAGAACTATGCTATTGAAACTTTGTAAATAGATGTATTTTGTTAACCGCATTACGATTTTTACACAAAAATTGGAAAAATTAAAAAAATTGGGGGGTCTCCACTCCATACTTGAAACTGAAACTCAATTTTTTTTTTATCAAACCAAACGTGTGGGGTATCTATGGATTGTTCATCATTTATTTTTTTAGTTTTATAATTCATTTATTATAGAAGTTAGAGGGAGGAGAATACACAATTTACCACTTTGGGAGCGTCTCTTGCGCAAAGTATTGTGTTTAGAAAAATATCATATTTTTCTAAACACAATACTTTGCGCAAGAAAAAATTATGTTTCGAAAAATATGATGTTAAAAACCTCAACATCATTTTAAAGACCTATCCCTATGGATAATCTATACATGTGGGGTATCTATATACCCACATGTATAGGTTTGGTGAAAAAAATATTTTTGAGTTTCAGTTTCAAGCATGAAGACCCTCCATTTTTTTGGTTTTTCCAATTTTTGTGTAAGAATCGTAATGCGGTTAACAAAATACATCTATTTACCAAGTTTCAATAGTATAGTTCTTATAGTTTCGGAGATAAGTGGCTGTGACGTACGGACGGACGGACATACGGACAGACATGACGTATCTATAAGTATTCCGTTTTTTCCCATTGGCTACGGAACCCTAAAAAGGGAATCAGGATCACGGTTACACGTTTAGAATCACTGTCTCAAATATTTTAGGTATCCAAAGGACATTGTCAGTTTTTATTTAGGGTATGACACAAGTGGGAGTGGCGTGGGAGTGCTCCCAAATGTTTGTTTACGTTACTAGTAAATAAAAAAATATTATAAAAAAAATCGGCCCGTGGGTTTTCAAATAATTAAATATTTTGTTTTAAACATTTTCTTGTTTAATTAAGACATTAAAAACTGTTATTTTTTGCATATTTTTTCATGTTTATACACAGACGCTCTGTTGGTTTAATGGTCCGTCTGCTCGTCTGCCACCTCTCATATAAAAAAAAAAGTACCAGTCCTGGGTTCCATTTCCGAACAAAAAGTATGTTTCGAATATTTCGAACATAGTTGGGTTTGATACTGTCCGCATAAGGAAAGTGTGATGACTAAGGCGCTTTAATAATAATAACAATAATTCTAACAACATCTCATACGTTGACCTGATTCCGTACTAAGTAGCTTAAGCACTTGTGTTACAGATATCAGACAACAGAGGAACACAAATATATACTTAAATACATATATTACACCCAGACACCGAACAAACACAACGCACGAATGTTTGTGCAGGGTGGGGATCGAATCCACGACCTTTGGCGTAAGAGGCAGGGTCACTACCAATTACGCCATCCGGTCAGTCGTAGTAGTAGTTTTAATGAGTTACTAAGGTATATCAACATTGTCCAAGACATGTACCACGACTCCGATTATCAAGTTATGACCATTGTTTTTATTCGATCTGGCATTCGAACCCAGGACCCCAAGATCGCGGCCCGGTATTTTAACCACTAGATCAATCATCATCATCATCATCATCAGCCCATTTAAGTCCCCACTGCTGGGGCACGGGCCTCCCTCAATCACATGAGGGGTAATTGCCATACTCACCACGCTTGGCAGACGGGTTGGCGAGGGTTTTGATATAAATGCAGAGTTTTCCTTCTCTGGGTGCTGTTGATCATGCCAGCAGCTTTACCTTAGTCGCTTTTTACGACACCTCGGTAAGAGTGAGGGTGGCCTATTCTACTCTGCCGGGGACCATACGGCGTGACGGCGACTAGATCAATAGGGGGATCAATTTATACGTAAATAAAAAAAAATTAGACAATAATCGTTTTTAGTGTGTTATTAACTCACAAGAGACATCTTAAAAACTAAATATTTTAGTATGTGACAACCCTAGGGCCGATTTCTTTTATTTTTTTTTATTTACGACTAACGTAAACAACTAGTTGAAAGTACTCCCACGTCTGGGCACCATTTGGACCAAATCCTGGCACTGTCCTTTTGGAACTTTCCGTAACGTGCATTTTTCCTCGCGATGTTTTACCTCACCGCCGAGCTTTGGTAGAAATATAATGTTGAATCGTCAGTTAGTTCAATATAAATACCTGTAATACCTATACCGTAAAATTCACAAGGCGCGGCGAGGGTTTTCCTCCTAACATTGTTGATATACCTCTTATCCGTACGAAGCGATTCGAACCCTCGTTTATAGTGCGGACAAATAAGAAATGGAATTCTTTGCCATGTCTGTATTCCCTGATCAGTATTATCTGGATATATTTAAGGCAAGAGTGAAGGCATCTTCTAGGCAACCATGGTAAACCCTAGACCTCATCATCAATTTCCATCAGATTCGATTAAGGTCGTTAAGGCGTTATCCTATTAGTATCAGCCTTTAAACTGTCCCACTGCAGGGCAAAGGCCTCCATCATAGAAATCAAGTTATCGCTACATTTATGGGGTTAGGCTTAATCACCACGCTTGCCAAATGCGGATTGGTGATCACAAACCCGAGCTATGTTCGAAAAAATTCGAAACATACTTTTCGCTTGACCCGGGCATGGAACCCAGGACCCCGTGATCACGGCCCGGTACTTAAACCACTAGACCAACACGGCGTTATACTGTTATAAAAAAAAAAACTATTTTATTGTTGAATATCTTTACTTTTATATCTCACGCTATAGGTACATATAGTGATTATATTCTCTTAAGGTACCTATTTGAACAGATGATAAGCTACACATCCTTTTCGTACGAATACTTTGCGGGAATGAGCTTACTTTCCCGATTTTTGGGTCAACTAGCAGATCACATACCGTGAAAATGAAATATTGTTAGAGGCACTCACTTCAATAAATACGTATCTAAAAGGGAGACGCTTTTGGCAAAGTTGGGCAAATTACTGTTTGTAAAGAATAACTAATATACTTCGTCGTTCCGGTGCGGTGGCATGGCAAGGAAAATGGATTTCATTATCCACATTGCCTTTCGTGATCATCAGTGTTTAAGAACTTCGCCTCTGGACGAAGTAGCGTTATGTTCGGAAAGTAGATAAATATCAAATGAAAAACTTTTAGTGATCACTATTCCTATATAACTACTAACTAGGTTGGCGTAGCGACCCAAAGTGAGCCATCCATGGCCTCCGATAATAAGAGTCTCCATCATGGTCGGTCCTGCGCCACCTCCTGCCAGTCATCCGCCAGAAGTCAGCGCAAATCATTTTCGACCTCGTCTCTCCAGCGGTACCTTGGACACTCAACGGGCCTTCAACCATTTGGCCATTCCAGGTATGCTCTTTCTACTACAGGATCCTCTCGAGTTGGCCAAGCCAGCGAAGGCAATGTCGTCTACTGGAAAAAAATGAAATATTGGTGATATGTGAAGCTAAAACTTACCTTTCTCATTTCGTTCATGCACTGGGCTATATGAAATATCAAGGGATAGTAAAAGTTTGTTTTAGATTTAAAACCGAAACTGATTTATACAAAATGAAATTGGCTACAATATCGTTCACAGGCTTACATTTTTAATTGCAACTGCCAAGCTGTACAAAATAGCTCTCTTTGAAACTGTTAGAATTAACATTAATTAATGTTTATTATATTATGGCGTACAAAACTTTATTCTTCATATTTAAAGATCTGTCACACACTCAAGAAGCGTTATGGTAGTTCTAGGCTGAGTTCTTATCATGTGACCGGTGGGCCGACGCCCAGTTGGCCGACCTAGGTATCGCTGGAAAGACGTCGTCGAGACTGATCTGTGAGAACTTCAGGACAATGACTGGCCAGAAGAAGTATGATCGACCAAAGTGGCGCTCTCTTGTTTTGGAGGCCAATACTCGGTTCAGGTCGTTGAGCCAGCGGAGTAAGTATGTAGGCTTAGTTTGGCACAATAGGCCTGTTTGCGTAAACTCAACTGAGTGGGTTGATTTTGGCCTTTGGCCGGTGACAACGCTAGAGTGACTTCACATCTAATGTTACGGATCAATGACCGGCTTGAATACAATAAAACGTAATAAACCAATTCAAGTTCTATTTTTTCTCCGCCTCTTTACAACAACAACGTGACATGTAATGAATAATAATATCCTGCAACCGATTTCCAATCTAAACGTTTAGCCACGTACGCATGATATTTATAGTGCTACCTATGACATAAAAAAAATAAGATAGTACCTATATTAAATTAATCTTTTTACAGTCAAGTTAGTAACGTCAGTATAATAAATGGCAAATGATAACCCTGGGTCTGATATTTTCACTCCCAAACTAACCCACTAGGTATAATATCCTCCAACCGATTACTGCTACGGCGGCTAATCTCAATAATCAGCCACCTACGCAGGATAGATTATAGTGCTCAAGTGTGTGCGCAAACACAAGTGCATTTTCTATTCCCTTACCCTCATATTCCGATGGGACACTACTGTGGCACGACCGGAAAGGGATCGGGTAACCCATTAGGTATATTAAGATACTAAAGGACACCCTCTATTCCACTGACTCCACTCCGGCCGGGCTTGGCCGTGGTGTTGCGGCAGCTCAGCATCTGTGCTGAATTTGTCTGCCCTATCCATATTATCTGAACTTATCTAGCCTGCACATCTTGCAGGTACCTATACTGCTCTTGAAGAATGGAGGTCGCGAATTTTACCATTATTATTGTTTTTTTAGTTATGTTTTATCTATTATCTACTGTTTAACACGTGAAATTACGTAATTAACTTTAGTGTGCACATATTTTTGAATTGCAATCCAGATCAATAGTTTATTTTAAAACTACTATACTTTGTAATGTGTCTTGTGTAAGTAAATAATTAAATAAATTAAAAGCTACATAAACCTAAAATTGTAATGTACAAGCTTGTGGATTAATAGGTCTTCTTCTACCTGCTGCTGAAGACAGCAGCATGTGTTTGCCCACTGCAGAGCATATGCCTCTCTAATTTCTCTCCACTTTTTTCTGTCGTCGGTTTTCCTGGACCAAGCTACACCAGCTTGAGCCTTAATGTCATCGGACCATCTGGCAGTCTGTCCGCCAATACTCCTCTTTCCATCTCTTGGTCTCCATTCAAGGACATCTTTGCTCCACCTCTTATCACCCCTTCTGCACACATGACCGGCCCACCCCCATTTTCAGTTTTGCAGCTCGGATCCTACGTCTATCACTTTTGTGCGTTCCCTGATGATGGTGTTGCGCACTCTGTCTCGTAAGGATACATATAATATTAAGGATTAATAGGTAGCTAATATCAAAACCAATTCGCATCTACCAGTAAAACATTGGGTGTGAAAATAAAAATCAATTGAACCAGTAACAAATCCTTCCAAATAGCTGAAACAGAACGTAATAATCGACCCATAAACCTGACCTTACACCCGTACCCTAATAGTAATAAATTCTATGGAAATGAAAACCTCTGGACCTTACAATAGCAAACTGAATACCGCTCGAGCGAAATTCTTTTTAAAGGAAAATCGCTGTATGACATCGCCAGACCAGCGAAAGGGTACGTAATACATATTGCAGGTGACGGCCACTTTTTGACAATATAGCAAGTCCCAATTTTTAACTTTCAAGCGCTTTTCTGGCCGAGGTTTATTCAATAGAGAAATTCGTATTTTCATGGCTTTTAGTTGAATTAATTATTTTAAAGGGCTGGCAATGTAAAGCAAGCCGTTTTAGCTTGCAAACGTCTGAAGCCGGGGTTACAGCAATTAGTAAATCATCTGGGAATGTAATCAGTATTTTACAGAAGCACCATAGAAATTACTTATTCATCTATTGTATGCTCACGTCGACTACTACATACGTCTAATTAGTATTAGTGTTGCTGAACTATCGATAGTTTCCCTATCGATAATTAACCTCGAAAATCATTCAGACCATGATAGTACTATCGATATTATCGCTATTGGTCAAAACTATCGATACTATCGATAGTAAAATTTGATCAATACTATTGATAACGTCAATACTATCGATTGTTTAATGCCCGATACTATCAATAGTATCGATAATATTGTGTTTCCTAAGAAAATTGATCAAAAACTATCGTAAGTATCGATAGTTTTGTATTATCAATAGTCAGTTATGTTTCCATAGTATTGCTGCCTGATTAAATATGTCCGATACTATTGATAGTATCGGACAGATTAGCGTTATCAATAGTATTGATCGAATTTTACTATCGATACTATTGACAATCAGCAATACTATCGGTAGACTATCGATACTATTTTACTTTTACTATCAATAGTCTATCGATAGACAGTGATGGAAAGTGAAGTGAAGTAGATAGAAAGTGGACTATCGATAAGCAACAATAATTGACAGTGCGGCGGTTGAATGTAGTCGATACAGTCGCAAAGAGCACTTAAACCGTCAATACGCCATCTTCTTGTTGGTACATACCTAAGAGTAACTATTTGTTGATCGAAGCTTTGGGTACTATTTCGTGCTCAATTCATCAGCATATTTAGTATAGTTGATTGTTATACGTTAAAATCCTTATTATGGCATTGATAGATTGAGGTTTAGTAGAGTTCATTTCAGTTTTTTTAATATTTTTAAATTTATTATGTAATTCACTTTCAAGCGAATATAACAAAAACAATAATAATATTATTCTCGTATATAGGCTAGGTGCGCTAGAAGTAGTGATTGCAGAACTATCGATAGTCTGGAAGTAGTGATTGCAGAACTATCGATAGTTTTCATTCAAAGGAGATCATCCTATCGATAAACATTACAGTAAAGAACCAGGCAATTATACTATCGATGGTATTGTTGTTATCGATAGTAAAAGCTATCGTTTGTATAAATAATATTGTTGCTTTTAGCTTTTCATAGATAGGTCTATTATGTAAAATTTTCTCCAGTTTCGAAAACCACTCATCTTATTTTTAAGCAATAAGTTATTCATTAATAATGAATAAAATCATACTGAACCACAAGTCTTTGTCTTTGGTATAGTATTTCAAACTGCGGTCTACTTGAAACTGGTTAATTGGTATCGAAAATACAAACTAAGAGTTTATAACATTTCAACAGTTCCCTTTTATGGTTGCTTTGTAATTAACTCTGCATTGGTAAAGACTTATCCATATCTTTAGCTTCGGCCGTGAGTTGATAGAGCTACTGTCAATATTGTATTGTAAGGATTTTCCTTCGTTGCTGTCCCGATGTATGAGGCATAGAGTAACTTATATATACTGAGATAGAGGCAGTGCTAGCGCCATCTAGAGGAAAACGACCAATACTCAACGGCTATGTAGTACGGCCACCTTCGAGGTTTAGTCAGGGAGACGATTTAATAAAATTTGAGAAATATTTTTATTTGCTTTATATCTAAACTTCCAATACTTTTAAGATCTCTGGTTTGTTTCCCATACTTTTTAAAATTGTTAATGTGGGCAGGCGGCTTGAGGTCATTGTTTTGGAAACACGCTTTGCTAGCGCGATGTAAAAATGCATAGTGACATCTACCGTAACAACGCCGAACCTGCTTGATTGCTTTTTAAAGCTACAATGCTTATTACAAGCTCCATCTAACGTTAACTGCTGAAAAAAGTTCTAAGTGGAATGACCCTGGTATGTGGTCTCATCGGTGAGAGCCTTCTCATCCTCTCTGACTTGCCACCGGCGCATCCACCACTTGTAAAGATTGAAAACGACACAAGTTCCTTACGTAATTAGCACACTTAAAAATTTCATCTAGTGTTCAGGCGGGACTCGAACCCACACCTTCCACAATCCGGGTGAATGTTCTACCAATTAGACCACTAAATGCGTTATTAAGCCGACGAAATTTGTAAGTGCTTGATTCGACATGAGCTGTCGATAGTCTCATATTGTAGGTATATTTACAATATCTAGTGGAAATATTATTACAAATATTTGACCACCAGTTATGATGAGACTGTTAAATCAAGAGTTGATATTTTTAATAGCAATATTTTGCAATTTATTCTTAAGTAAATAACACACAAAAATTTCATCTCGTGCTCACGCGTTCAATGGTCTAAATGGTAGAACATAGTTATTTAATTAACAAATTAAAGAATGAATGAACGAATGAATGTACTTTTTATTGCTCTCAAAGTACCTACGGTATGAAAACTTAAGATTAGGTATTACAAGATATGTATAACGAAGGCGACATTATCACTATGAGCGATCTCTTCCAGGCAACCAAAGCAAAGGACATTTGATGGAGGTGTAGGGCAATGTAATTTTAATATTTATATACTTACACAGAAAGTTTAAATATTATTACATGAATATAATATGAATATACTAATACATATCTACCTAAAATGACATAAACTACTTACATATATATGATTAAATATAGGAAAATATTGCAACTACGATATACGATTACGACGATACGATATATAATATACGATTTTTTATTTTCATCTATCTTCTTCAATCCAATTTTATTAGACAATTGAACAATCTTTATTCAATAATAAATATTTGATGTAACGCTATGATTTGTATGGTATAACTTCGTTAATCATAAATTTATTCTTTGATTGACTGATTGGTTGGTCGGGCCTAAATCTATCTTCAAAAATATTAAAATAAAAACTTGGTCTTATTCTTATAATAACCCAAGCTTTCCCACATATTTGTACACTCGCGCATTTTGAAATAAAAAAGATTTAGTGCCCTTAATCGGTGACTAGACTATGTGGGAAAAGGAGAAAAATATGATCGTTTCCATCCGATGTTCAATATGACTAGCTGTTCTCACATAAAAGGATCTTTGTTTGGTACACTGTTTATAATTAATTCTTCTTCTTCATCTTAGCGTTTAATTCCCGGTTGCATCCAAAGCTGTCGCTTTGGAGCCCAGGGTACGCTTAGAGAATGGTTCTGGATTGGGGGGGGGGGGGGGTCTGGTAATTACAATGAAGCGACTGCCGTCTGACCTTCGCAACCCTTTAACAGGGGAACCAGACCAACTGAATCATGGTTACACGTTTCAGAATCTTTTTCCGAAACGTGCAGGTTTCCTCACAATGTTTTCCATCACCGCCGAGCAGATGGTAATGGTAGAAATACGCACATAGATTTGAAAAAACCATTGGTGCATGCTCGGATTCGAACCTCGTCCATCTACGTAGAAGGCGCGTTCGTATCCATTGAGCTACCATCGCTCTTACTGTTTATAATTAATTATTCTATAATAAAACGACGACGGGAGGAAATCTACAAATTTCGATCAGTTTCTTAAACGTTTAACCATCATACAGTTGTCTGGTTCTTCTGTTAAAGATTTGCGAAGGTTAGAGAGCAGTCGCTTCATTATAATTACCGGACTCCCCAAATCCTGAATCATGGTCTAAAAACCGGTCAGTCCGAAGCGACAAGTTTGGACAAGATGGTCAAAGAAAGAAATCTTTGAAATGAATCGGATATTTGCAATGCCTAACCAACACTTTACTCGCAGCCTCAAAGCTGTCAAAAGAACATTCAGCGACAGTCAATAATTCGCTTATTTGTACAGAGCTAATTTACGGATCAGATTCAAAATATAAAATGTATTCAAAGAGTACCTAGGTAAACCGAAAGAGTTTCTTCTTGATTTAAGCGGTTTTTCCCGGTAATTCCCGGTTGCGTACAACGCCGCTGAAAGGCGGCGACGTCAACCCAATGCACTCCGTGTTGGCGGCATTTTCACTTAGATCGAAAACCGAAGACTAACCGAAAAAGTATTTTCTTTTAAAGTCTTTAATTAACCAAAAGTAATAAAAATCAAGGACTTTACGGCTCCAACGGCTATCAGTTCTGCGGCAAATATGACCAGCCCACTGCCACTTCAATTTGCTAATTCGGTGGACTATGTCGGTGACTCTGGTTTTCTGTCGGATTACATCATATCTGATGCGGTCCTTTAGAGATACCCCGCGACTCTCTAAGCGTCGTGTAGGACGCCCTGCGACAAGATGGGATGATGACACTCGAAGGCTGGCTGGTGTGGGCTGGATGAGAGTGGCCGGAAATCGGGAGCAGTGGCGTGCATTAGGGGAGATATGTCCTATCTCCAGGAGTGGACGAGTGTGGGTTGCTGATGATGATGAATAAAAATCAAATAGTGGTGTGTAAGTGATTCCACTTACACACCAGACAAGGACCCATAATCCTTTACCAGGCAACGAGACATCATTTATTTCATTGGTTTTCAACTTTATCTCAACTGAACAAATTCAAAATCTGGTGGTCTCGTATGATCCATTGCCTGGTTAAACGTTCATCATCGTCAGCCCATTCAAGTCCCCACTGATGGGGCACGGACCTCCCTCAATCACAGAGGGGTAATTGCCATACTTACCACGCTTGGCAGACGGGATGACGAAGGTTTTGATATAAATTCAGACTTTTCCTTCTCTGGGTGCTGATGATCATGCCAGCAGCTTTACCTTAGTCGCCTTTTACGATACCTCGGTAAGAGTTAAACGTTAACAAATTGCATTTCCGTACTCCCATTGAATATCAAAGGTACCTCTGACGATCCGTTTGAAACAGTGGTAGTGAACGCTGCCTTTGGTCCAAGAGTTGCGGGTAGTTCCCCGCACAGTACAATATTTGTATGCATGAACATGTTTGTTTTTATATGTATGGGTGTTTTCTATATATTATAAGTATGTATTTACAAAATAAAAATATTATATGCATATATTTGTAATCCTACTGTTTATTCTGATATCCGTAACACAGGTGCTTGAGCTACCTATCTTGTAGTCCGATCGATGCATGTGATGTTGTGAAATATTACATTAAACGTATCAGCCTATAAACTGTCCCAGTGCAGGACAAAGACCTCCATCATAGAAATCAAGTTATCACTACTTTGATTGAATTAGGCTCAATCACCACGCTGCTTGCCAAATGCGGATTGGTGATCACAAACCCGAGCTATGTTCGAAAAATTCGAAATATGCTCGACCCGGGGATCGAACCCAGGACCCTGAGATCACAGCCCGGTACTTAAACCACTAGACCAACAGGGCGTTAATATTACATTATATTATTATATATAAGATTTCAGTTTTTCAGACTTTATAGGCTTTTCCCATTTGCATTTTCAAAGCAAATAAAATTCACGTGCATCGTCTGGTGCATTTTATATACTTGTATGGAGCTGCAATTCAGTAATTTTCCAGTTTTATGCTAGTAATTTACCGACCACCGCAGTTTGAAACGTTGCAACTACGGAACGTTAAAACGTGGTTTAATCACTGATATAAACCCGAATCAATAAATGGTCTGCCTGAATACCGAGCAGTGGTCACCAGATCGGTTTTGTGGCCGGATGAGGCTTTTGTGGTTTGTGTAATACTTACAGTTAAAAGTAAAATAAAATATTCAATGATAATTGTAATAAAAACACAATATAATTACGGGTGAGGTGACATTTCTTTTTGAACTTTAATGAATAAAGAAAGAAAAAATAATAAGTGACACAAATAAAATAACATATTTCTAAAAGGCCGGCAACGTATCTCCACTCCCTCTGGTTTGACTGATGTCTGTGATCACTTACCATCAGGTAACTTTGCCTCCCTTCCTCAAAAAAATATACTTCTGTAAAAAAAGACTTCGGCTCAATATTGGCAATCGCACTATAAGTAGGCAGGTCTCACAGTAGACGGTAGAGTATTTTATTAATTCATCAGGTCAGTAGGTTTAAAGGGAAGTTACTTTTATACTCGAGTCAAAGACTTGTGGCAATCGGCGTCATATGAATGAATAAAAAAAAATCAAAACATCACATACATTAATCTGACACCAAGATAGGTAGCTCAAGCATCCGTGGTACAGATATCAGAACCAACAGCGGAATTACAAATTATGTACATACAAGTATAATACTTTTTGTAAATACATTTTTTATGATTTAGGTGGCAGACGAGTCGACGGATCACCTGATGGTAAGCGATTACCGCCGCCCATGGACACCTGCAACACCAGTGGTGTCACAAGTGCGCTTCTTACCTTTTATAGCTCTGTGTTACCTTTTAACCCCCCTTCCCCTGGATTGGGCCGCCGGGACCCTCACTCACGCAGCAAAACACAGCGCATGCACTGCTTCACGCCGGTTTTCTGTGAGGACGTAGGTTATAATACATAGAAAACACCCGAACCAATTCAATCAATTTTTCTCATGCACACAAATGTTTGTACTGTGCGGGGATCGAACCCCAACCCTTACACCAGAGGCATCGTTTAATACCACTGATCCAAACGGGTCGTCGAATCAATTAATGAATGAACGAATGAATATACTTTTAATGCACTTCATTCATACATTCATTCATAATAAAACACTGTGATATGTGGTAGACAAGCAAACGGATCACCTGATGGTAAGCGATTACCGCTGCCCATGGACACCTGCAACACCTGTGGTGCCACAAGTGCACTGCCAACCTTTAAGCCCTCCTTTCCCTGGATTGGACCTCCGGTACCCTCATACACGCAGCAAAACACAGCACGGTGCTGTTTCACGTCGGTTTTCTTTGAGGCCGTGGTATCATTCAGGTCGAGCCGGCCCATTCATGCCAAAACGTGGCTCTCCCACGGTAAATCATAATTCAGAGACTTGGTTCTGACTTAGGAATCCTATATAATATAGTAGCCCCCTACCCAATCCATCCTATCAATATTCTTCCAGGTTATAAGACGGACTCGATGGAGTATTTTGACCTGTACTGTGCACTCAGGTCATGGGTTCCATTCCTGCTGGTACAAAATTCATGTGATAACAATTTTGCTTTTCTTCCGTATTTTGGGTTGAATGTGTTAATAATCAAATAATACTTTGTAATATTGTTACACAGCTCTGACTACCTAAATGCACGTCATAGAGGGTGTATCTGTGAACATTTACATTATTATTTGCGGCCCATCCAGGAAGGGTTAGATGCGCGCCAGCATGGCCTCTAGAAACATCAGAGCAAAAAGGCATAAAGCTATGA
Organism: Marasmia exigua; assembly: GCA_019059595.1. Classification (NCBI taxonomy): domain Eukaryota; kingdom Metazoa; phylum Arthropoda; class Insecta; order Lepidoptera; family Crambidae; genus Marasmia; species Marasmia exigua. Next base: position 13,774,845 of record CM032473.1, read on the forward strand.
TGCGTAAAATGACTTATTAGTTATTAGATACAATAATGTTTCAAGAAAAATATTAATTTTATACAGGGTATCTCTGTGAACATTTAAATCCCTTTAACCACGTCTTCTACTAACCATTATGAACATTTGTTCTATCACTTTTGGAAATTCGCATGAAAAATTTTAACTTTTTATACAAAATCTTAAATGACTTGGTCATTTTGTAAGGGGAGTCGAAAATATTTTCGATGAATTTCAAAAAGTTGTTGAACAAATGTTGTTTAGAATGGTTAGTAGAACAGGTGGTTAAAGGGATGTAAATGTTCACAGAGATACCCTGTAAAAAAATAATATTTTTCTTGAAACATTATTGTATCTAATAACTAATAATTCATTTTACACATCATAGCTTTAAGCCTCTTTGCTCTGATGTTTCTAGAGGCCATGCTGGCGCGCATCTAACCCTTCCTGGATGGGCCGCAAAGATTAAGGTTCCAACCGTTCTCGTGATCCAACCAACATGGGCATTGATGGAAAAGCCCCGAAGGTTTTAGTGGGTAGGCCCTTGGGGAATCTTGTGGGGAGATCTCCACACTACCCGGCCGTCTCCCAGCTTTGCAGGGTTTGCTTAAGCCTCTTAACAGCCTATTCACTGTAGCTTTAAAAAAATATGTTGTAGTCATTCGAAAAAACCGACGCATAAAAGGCGTTCCACTCCCTAAGAATAAATCATCACCATCAGCCCATTTAAGTCCCCATTGCTGGGGCACTTGCCTCCCTCAATCACATGAGGGGTAATTACCATACTCACCACGCTTGGCAGACGGGTTGGCGAGGGTTTTGATATAAATGCAGAGTTTTCCTTCTCTGGGTGCTGATGATCATGCCAGCAGCTTTACCTTAGTCGCCTTTTACGACACCTCGGTAAGAGTGAGGGTGGCCTATTCTACTCTGCCGGGGACCACACGGCCTCAAGAATAAATACTAAACTATTATTATAGGGCCTCTGTAAGTAATATATATTATGTAGGTATATTTCCAATATTGTAAAGAGCGAATAAATATTTTTAATATAAAAATTGAGAAAAAGCACGGTGCATACTGACATCTAACCTATATAGATGTCAGTATGCACCGTGCTTTTTAACCGTTTTGATAACTCGAAGGCAAAGTTAAGAAAACAATGAAACAAAGCATTGGTCAGAGATGTCTTATTGTACAAAATAATTTTACATGCAATTTTGCATTGAACAGTGACTTTAGGGCATGAAAAGAGGAGATAGAAACCATTAAACATGATTTGTATGATTACTGGCCTGGTCCCCGTGACGTAGCGGTAACATTTTTTATTCTTCTTTTTCAGTCACAATCGCACCTGCTGGAAAGCGACGATGAGGTCTAGGATGATACGCGATTTCCGAAAAGATGCCTGTTCACTTTTGCCTTAAAGATGTCCAGATTATCTTATCTTATCTGAAACTGGAAGAAAATAGGCATTTCAATCGAAGAGACAGACAGTGGTGCTGATAAAAATAAGAGTGGGTATCATCATTTCAGCCAATAGACGTCCACTGCTGGACATAGGTCTCCTCCAATGTTCACCACACAGATCGGTTCTGTGCCGCCCGCATCTAATGGATTCCCGCAATCTTCACCAGATCGTCGGTCCACCTTGTAGGAGGCCTGCCACGGCTGCGACTTCCTGTACGTGGCCTCCAATCGAGGACCTTTCCGCCCCAACGGCCGTCTGTTCTCCTCGCTATGTGCCCTTCCCATTGCCACTTGAGGCATTCAAGCTTTTGCATGCTATGGCTGTGACCTTAGTTCTCCTGCGGATCTCATCATTTCTGATACGATCACGCAGGGAGACTCCGAGCATAGCCCTCTCCATTGCTCTCTGGGTGACTTTGAGCCTCCTCAATCGGCACATTGTAAGCGGCCACGTTCCGGTTCCGTATGTCATCACTGGCAACACAAACGCATTGAAGACTTTCGTCTTGAGACACTGCGGTAGATCTGCCGAAAATATGCTGCGTAGCTTCCCGAACGCTGCCCAGCCGGTTTTTTTTTTATTGCCCTCTCCATCGAGAGAGGGCCACTATGATTCCCCGGACGTAATCCAGGCCCGTATTAACTAGAAATTTATTTTTCAATTGTTTGTGCTATAAGTGCCCGGTCACTTCAAGGTTAATTTCGCGAAATTAGTGCCGATTCCGGGAGGAAGAAAATTTTGAAGCCCAGCCGGGTTGGATTGAGCCGGGTCGGGTTTGATTGATGACAAGAGTGGGTATAAGAACAATGTTTTATTGTAAGAGAGCTAAGCATAGGGGAGACACAAAAGTTCCCATAGAATCGAGATACTTCACGAAATTGGCTACTAATAGATACAATTTTGATAGCTGTTCAGCTAATATTATGATTCTCGCACGTCTATATTTTGCTACTCTACGCGACCGTAAATAATTTAACTTGCTGTCAAATTTAATATGCCTCTTGAACCTACCTAAATACAGTGTCAAAATGTCAGTCGAATGGAATACTCACGAGCCACGCGCCTGCATAAGCTATAAATAAAAGACTGTCTGTTGAATATTCCTAGTGTAAGCGCTAAAAGGGTGTTAAAAAAATTCGCAAACTGTAGTCGGGTATTTTAAAAATCAAAAGTTATTGCAAAGTCACGTTGCACGAGTAGGTAGTATTTTTTAACTTAACTAAAACTTTTATTTAGGGTCCTGTAGTCTACGAGAAACCCTTATTGTTCCGCCGTGTCCATCTATCTGTAGCCTAGTTCAGAGAGACTCTTACCACCTTATTATTGAGAAATAAAAGAACGTATGAGGCACACGGTGTCTATTCAAGGACTGGTCACAATTTACAAACGGTAACTTAACTATACTTATTTTCGGTATACCCACATATATGTATCACCTCCACCCTTAATCTACAATAGGTACAAACTTTATTTAAACTTACATCGGTACAACATATTTTACTAACATTAATCTTAAAGCTAAACCCTAATGACAAAAAAAATCTGTCTGGCGGTCTTCGTGTTCTCGTCGGGCGGGGGTGGTCACCGGCGTCGGTCTCTGTTGCTGGCGAGGTCTGCGAGAGTGTGCGAGTCTCCGGACAAGGCTCAGCGATTGTTGCATTGTTATCGCGCCCCGTGCCCCCGCTGCCGTCTTCTCGTAACCCCGAGGAACCCATCACCTCACTCCCAATAGGACACATCGATGTGTCCGTCATTGGAACAACCAACGGTCCCCGCAATAAGCCCGTTGACCCTAGCATGCCTTTAGTGCCAACTATAGAATCCGTTAATTGCAATGAAGGTTCTTTCTTTGATTTTAACTTTAATTGATCGATGTGTCGATGTACCACTGTGCCATCTAGTAATTCAATTGTATAATCAGTATTACCTAACCTTTCTATCACGGTACCTTCTAACCACTTACGTTGGCCCTGGTAGATACGGCACCAGACAGCATCGCCGCACTGCAGCGCCCTGCTCGCGCCGCCGGCCGCGCGCCGTTGCCGCTCCTGCGCAACAGCCACCTGAGTCTCCCGCGCCGGCTTAAGCCGGTCAAATCTGGTTCTCAATGTCCGACCTTGCAATATTTGACTCGGGCTCTCTTTAGTTGTACTATGCTCGGTGGTTCTATAGACTAATAAATACCTCTGAAGGGCCATATCCACATCTAATTTTTGTGCTACGGCTTTTTTAATAACTCGCTTGCAAATTTTTACTGCGTTTTCTGCCAACCCGTTGGAAGCCGGGTGATATGGGGCAGAAAAAACATGTTCAACTCCATTGTTATTTAAAAAAGTATTCATTTCGTCACTACTAAACGGAGGTCCGTTATCGCTTACGAGTTGCCGTGGAATACCAAAGCGAGCCCATATTTCCCGGATTTTCCTTATCACAGCTTTTGCCGTCGTAGATTGCATTTTACATACCTCTATCCATTTCGAACAAGCGTCGATCATAATCAGATATTTTTCACCAAAAATTGGACCTAAAAAATCTACGTGAATCCTAGACCACGGACGAGTGGGCCACGGCCACGGCTGCGGCGCGTGCTGCGGCGGCGCCTCGGCCACCTCCGCGCACACGGCGCACGCGCGGCACATCGCCTCCACCGCCTCGTCGATGCCTGGCCACCACACATACGACCGGGCTATACTTTTAGTTTTGACAATACCCATGTGGGTATCGTGAAGCTCTCTAAGAACGGTATCCTGACAATTACTCGGCACCACCAACCTATGGCCCCACATTAGGCAACCTAACTCGATATATAGTTCGTTACGCCTATTGGCATACGGTTTAATTTCCCTTACCTCCACTTCCCTTGGCCAGCCGTCTTTAACATAACTAAGAACTCGACCAAGAATTGGATCTCTGCTCGTACCTGCTTTAATATCCTCATATTTTAGTGACAAGGCCTCCGAAGCGAAGTGTAGGTAAGTCTGTTCAGGTACTTCGATTTCTCCGTTCGTGACGTCACGCGCCTTATAGCTTTCTACCAAACGCGACAATGCGTCGGCCGTGTTTTTATCCGTGCTTACATATTCTATACTAAAATTATACGCTGACAATAGCAACGCCCATCTCTGCAGCCTACTCGCTGTCATATTGGGCACCCCACTGTCTGAACCGAATATACTAACTAGCGGTTTATGGTCAGTGAGCAAAACAAAATGCCTACCGTATAGATATTGATGAAATTTTTTTACAGCAAACACTATTGCTAACGCTTCCTTGTGTATCTGGCTGTAATTGTACTCGGCCTGGGTGAGCGCCCGCGACGCGTAGGCCACGGGCCGGTCGGCGCGCGCGCCGCGCTGCGCCAGCACGGCGCCGAGCCCGCGCGCGCTGGCGTCGCACGTCAGTACCAGCGGCCGCGACTCATCGTAGTGCACCAGCACTTTACTACTCACTAGTAATTTTTTTACGTTTACAAAGGCTCGCTCATGCTCGCGGCCCCAAACCCAATGTTTCCCCTTTTTCAACAATTCATATAAGGGCGATAGATAAAAACTCAGATTTTTAATAAACTTACCGTAAAAATTGATCATTCCTAAAAATGATCTTAGTTCAGAAATATTAGTAGGGGCTGATAAGTTGATAATCGCCTTAGTTTTATCAGGGTCTACTCTGATGCCCTCCCTATTAATTATAAATCCTAAATATTTTACTTCCGTACATAGAAAATCACACTTTTTTCTCTTTATTTTTAGACCATTGTCGTTTAGTATCTGCAAAACCGTATTTAATGTATCTAAATTAGATTTTTCTGAAGCCCCAGTGATCAAAATGTCATCTAAAAATATTGTAACATTGGGTACGTTTTCAAACAGTTTTACCATAAGTCTTTGGAAGATTCCAGGACTCGACGCCAGTCCGTAAACTAATCTATTATATCGAAAGAGACCTTTATGGGTATTTATAACCGTTAATTCTCTTGATTCATCAAGCATAATTTGATTATATGCCTGTGAGAGATCGAGTTTCGTAAAAAAATTACTGCCACTTAACTTACTAAACAAATCATCTATTTTTGGCACAGGGTATCTATCAACTTTGAGAACCTTATTTAACGTGACTTTATAGTCGGCACATATGCGTAAACTACCATCGGGCTTATGTACGATTACCAGCGGTGTGGCCCAGTCCGAGGAGGCGACGGGCTCGATGACCCCCGCGCGCAGCATGGCGTCGAGCTCGGCGTCGACGCGCGCGCGCAGCGAGTACGGCAGCGGGCGCGCGCGGCAGAACACGGGCCGCGCGCCCTCGCGCAGCTCCAGCGAGGCCCGGCCGCCGGTGAAACACCCCAGCCCGCCATCGAACACTTCACTGTATCTGCAAATTACACCATTTATGAGTTCATTCCTTTGTGGGCCGCCTAGCTCCTTTTTAATTGACACATTATTTAAGTTTATAGAAGGGATACGAATATTTAGTTCGGCAAGCCACTGTCGACCTAATAGCGAAGTCGTCCCCGTATCGAATACGTATAAATCTAATTTTTTTATAATATTGTTGTAAGTTACGTTTACTTCTAAATAACCTAATGGTTTAACTTTACTGCCATTATAAAATCTAATCGACAAATTACATTTTTGTAACGGGACCAGACTAAATTGTTCTTTGTATGTTTTGTACGCTATACATGACAATGGAGAACCCGTGTCTACTTCCATCGGTAACAATACATTATTTACCTGGACTTGCATGCTTACCGGTCGATATTGGCTTAAAGACATTTGATAGATAGGTTCGTCTTCCCTGTCGATCTCGTGATGACCCTCTTCATCTTCTTCCGCCCAATACGTCTCGGCTCGATCCGTGACCTTTGCTCCCGGCCGCCATTTGCGCGCGAACCTCCCGCGGCCCGCGCCTCGCCCGCGCCCGCCGCGTCTTCCCGCGTCTTCTCCTGTCGCTAGGTTTCCCCGGCATACTCTGCGCAGATGTCCCACTCTTCCACACTTTCTGCACTCGTAGGATGTAAACCTGCAGTCCTTTCTCGTGTGGTGCATATCACCGCACGCTGTACAGGCACCGATTTGCATGCGATTCACCGCTCCTGCTATGTCAGTTCCCGTAGAACTGCGTCGTGAAGTAGCCCCGCTGGAGGCCACTGAGGTCATAGTCCCTCCGATCCCGGGCGTCCCGCCGTCGCCGGCGCACCCGTGTACCGCGGCCGCGTCCCGTTCTGCCGCTTCCAGTACGCTTGCCAAAGACACCGCCTTTGTGAATGATACGTCCTTTTCCGCAAACAACCTTTGTCTTATGATATCACTCTTGATGCCGCACGCTAATTGGTCTCGTAGGTTGTCGTCTAAAGTGCTTTTGAATTCGCAATGCCGAGACAGTCTTTTTAACTCAGCTACGTAGTCAGATATATTTTCGTCCATTTGTTGTCTCCGCTGACGAAATTTAAACCGTTCTGCTAGAATTGATGGACGTGGTTGTAAATGTTCACTCATCATTTCAGTTATCACGTTAAAAGATAACGTTGACGGTTTTTGTGGGCTACACAGGTTAACCAATAGTTCGTAGGCTGCCTCACCCATATGCGTAATTAATGTAGGCACTTTCAACTCATCTTTTACACTGTTCACTAAAAAGTACATTTCTAATCTGTCACAGTAGGATTTCCAGTTCCCGTCCTTTAAATCAAATTCGTTAAGTTTCCCCATTTTGCGATCGAACGTTCTCGAAATTACTTTTTAAAAATCCACCCGCAGTCGCCACTGAGAAATAAAAGAACGTATGAGGCACACGGTGTCTATTCAAGGACTGGTCACAATTTACAAACGGTAACTTAACTATACTTATTTTCGGTATACCCACATATATGTATCAATTATAAATCGTGATCTTAAGTTATTACCGTTCTAAAGCTCATGTCATCCCGTTCCAACACGCAATGTTAAAAGGGGCTGGCACGAATTTTGTTCCAGGACTATCCTTAGTTCGCGATTTGTAATAAGGGGGCTACTGTTGCATTCAGAAACGTGAAATTAACTTTAATGTTTCATCAAAATCATATCAGTCCACATCATATCATATCAGTCTTGTGTTCCATCGGAATATGAGGGTAAGGGAATAGAGAGTGCACTTGTGTTTGCACACACACTTGAGCACTGTATAACGTATGTAATATATCCTGCGTACGTGGCAGATCGTTGAGATTGGCCGCCGCAGCCGTAATCGCTTCGAGGGTATTTTCAGTCCACATTTACCCACTGCTAAGTATAGGCCTCTTCTTTATTATTATATTATCCGCTGTTTCTCTGTCACCAACGAGCTAATGGTCTACCCACAGGACCTTGCCTTATTCTTCATCATCATCATCATCAGCCCATTTAAGTCCCCACTGCTGGGGCACGGGCCTCCCTCAATCACATGAGGGGTAATTGCCATATTCACCACGCTTGGCAGACGGGTTGGCGAGGGTTTTGATATAAATGCAGAGTTTTCCTTCTCTGGGTGCTGATGACCATGCCAGCAGCTTTACCTTAGTCGCCTTTTACGACACCTCGGTAAGAGTGAGGGTGGCCTATTCTACTCTGCCGGGGACCACACGGCGTATTTGTCGAATATATTATTTTTACCTTGGTTATAATGTTTTACAATTAATTGAAGAAAATTGAGTTTGTATGCATTGATGTGTACAGACAACCATACCCACCTTCGAGCGTGCATCTGAAATTCGTAATGTTTTGGAAACTAAAACCAGTACATGAAAATGTCGAACTTCGGACGAAAATTGGAAATATTGGCTTTGAAATAGAGCCAATATTTTCAGAATTTGGTATATTGGAAAACATCTATCCGAAACTCCAGGAGTACGTCGTACCTCGCGTAATAACACATGTAGGGTAGGGAGAAATGTTTTTTAGGATTCATTAGCCAAAAATACCGGTTCAAAAAGAAAAAGGCAATACTTTTATATCTTTCTTCACTCGAAGAAGAAGATAACGAATCAGATGTAGTAGTATTGGCTACGCCACTCCGCGCTTCTTCGCATCGCTCCGCTGTTCTCCGCTATTTTCCGCTCCGCACCACTTCGCTGTTCTCCCCTCTGCACCGCTCTGCTGCTCTCCACCGGCCTCCGTCGGCATCGCTGCTTTCTATGGAAATCCGTTCAGCTCTGCTCCGCTCCGCTCGTCCTGTTTCCATTGAAGCGGAGCATAGTGAATGGTCAATTCATGCACCGCTCCGCTTCAGTGGAAACGCAGCCTTATTGCTAAATCATGGCTCAAGCGTGCCCTGGGCTTCAAAGCGACAGCTTTGGATCCAACCGGGAATTACACGCTTAGATGAAGAAGAGAAAGTTAGCCTTATTCTTCATATACTTGTAAAGGTACCATTTCGTGAAATAAACACACTCAAGAAGTTGTAGGCAAAGTTCAGGATAATAGGCCTATATTTCAAATTCAACTCACTTCGCCTTTGGCCAGCGGCAACGCGGTGACTTTGTGTTTCTTATGTTGTGAGTTAAAAACACAAAACATGGGAAATCCAAGTTTTTTTGATAATAATGTTTTTTTATCTGATAGGTGATAGACGAGCAGACGAATCGCCTGATGGAAAGCGATTGCCGCTGCCTATAGACACCAGCGACACCAGTGGACCTCTCTTTCCCCCGGATTGGGCCTCCGGTACCCTCACTCACGCAGCGAAACACAACACAGTGCTGCTTCATGTCGATTTTTTGCGAGGCCGTGATATCACTCCGGTCGAGCCGGCCCATTCGTGCCAAAGCATGACTCTCCCACGGAAATTTAAGGTTTTAATAAGGAAGGTGTAATTTTTTATAGGTCGTTGCCATATTGTAAATTTACTCATCTTACGACTTTAAACTGTCCTTTTGCAGGGAAAATACCTCCATCATAGAAATAAAGTCATCGCTACTATGACGAGATTAATTACTACGCTTGCCTAATGCGGATTGGTGATCACAAACCCGATCTATGTTAAAAAAATTCGAAACATACTTTTTGCTCGGCCTAGGAATTGACCTAGGGCCCCGAGATCACGGCCCGGTACTTAAACCACTAGACCAGCAGAGCATCTTATTAATGAGGTAGGTATAACTATTTATAAATAATACGAGTATGTCGTGGCCATAAAGTGAATTGGCTCATCTCATGACATGTTCTAAAATTTCACGCGCACGCACACGCACACGCACACGCACACGCACACGCACACGCACAGGTAAGAGATAAGATTTCTTTCTTTTTTATGTAAATTCATTAATTTACGTTGTGTATATTAATGTTTTTTTTATTATAGGAGAGCGGATTGTCCTGACTCAAGTGTTTTATACGCTTAACAGGAAAATCCAAACACTGATATAGTATAACAACTTTTGTCTAACAATAAACATTTTTTATTTTAATTTTTTCATTTTTCATTATTTACTCTTTAATAGCGGCTCACGTATATACACTACCTACGACGGTATGTCGCGTTTTAAAATGGCTCGCGTGTAAGCGTAATATTTTTTCAAGCCAACTCAAAGGCCCGGAATGTCGTTTGATAAAAACCTACTAGTATCAATATGATTAATCCTACGACCTTAACGTCCTTTCTAAAGCACAGAAGCATATTTTTTTAGGATAATCAGCAGATTCAAGTCTTCTGAGCCATTTTCGTACCTAAAGTGGTAAACTATGGACGAAGTAGATGTTGCTCAAGTCCCAGACATTTGTCCAATGAGAGCAATGGAGAAAGCTATGCGAGGAGTCTCCTTGCGTGATCGTATCAGAAATGATGAGATCCACAGAAGAACTAAGGTCACAGACATAGCCCAAAGGATTGCATGCCTCAAGTGGCAATGTGCAGGGCACATAGCGAGGAGAATAGATGGCGGAAAGGTCCTCGAGTGGAGGCCACGTACAGGAAGTAGCAGCCGTGAGTGGTCCTCTACAAGGTGGATCGACGATCTGGTAAAGGTCGCAGGAATCCATCGGATGCGGGCGGAACAGGACCGTTCTGTGTGGAGAACATTGAGGAAGGCCTATATCCAACAGTGGATGTCTATTGGCTGAAATGTTGATGATGAAACATTTATCCAAAAATTTCATCGTTTTACCGCTTGGCTTTGGTCATTATAACTCCAAATTATGTGTTAGCAATTGGTTGCTTGGTAAATACTGTCACTGTTCGTAATTTTGCAGCAACGACAGCGCAGTGGCTAATGTCAAAGCGCGGTAGTTTCCGGATTCTACTCCCAGCAAAATCAATCAAGACAACCAATCTTATTAAATTGGTTTGAGTGTGCTGGAAGTCGCTGCCAGTTATCGTCGCTAAGTACCAAAATACCTTCGTTGAAGACCGTAGGTAATAAACAGGCATTGACAAAATTTTACGGACCACAATTTGAAAGTTCAGTAGTTTGTATGATAATATTGTTTTATGTCACTTTATCTCAAGAAACATATATTCACTGAGAATACGACACACCACATTTTACAGATACGAAAACGGACACAACAAGTATAATGTGTAATTTAAACAAACAGAAAAAGAACCAAGTAGAAACTAAAACAACAAACGAAACATAACAAGAAAAAGGGAAGATAAATATAAGAGAAAAAAAAGTAATAATACAGCTACTCAAGTCGGGCAATAAGTAGGTACCTGTGTACAAGTGTGAGTGTGAGGTGAGTCGCAATGATCATTGAAAAGCAGCCTTGTGACACCGTGTACCATTGTTACTGCTTAAAAAACTCTAATTTATTATTACAATTATACATACTCTTGTTCCGCTGCGTCCAGGTTTGCAATAGAAGAAACTAGATATAAATCTGTGTGAAATTATCTAGTTAACTTATTTTATTTTTATCGTTAAAATACAGGACTATTTCAATTTACTCACAAGACTACAATCAACTTCGATTTTATGTTGCGATTTCACGTTGAGCGAGCAAAATCTAAAAAGATTTTTGTTTTTGTGAAGATTTTGTACAAACTGTGTGTATCACGCGTCCGGAGTTTTAACGCATGAGTTCTCACACGAGGGGTGACATTTTCCCCTATGCTATTGGCTGTGCACATAGCACAATCAATTATTTTTTGCTCGTAACTTTATCCCTATCATGTCAATGATAGCGATATGGGGAGCACAAGTTTTATAATTCTGGATTACATTTCACAAGTTTTATATTTCTGGATGTTCGACTTTAAATAGTCTTAAAAATGCGACTGTATTATAAGTGAATGAATGAAATGAATGACTGCATGAAATATTTATTTGCTTGCTAAGTGTTACATTAAATATGGGGTGTTCTAATTAAACATGGACTTACAACTTAGTTACTTTTTAGGTAATTGCAAATTTCATGGCAGCTTTATCTTAATAACAATATTCATCAACAGCCCATTTAAGTCCCCACTGCTGGGGCACGGGTCTCCCTCAATCACATGAGGGGTAATTGCCATACTCACCACGCTTGGCAGACGGGTTGGCGAGGGAGGAGGTTCTCAATTCGACATGTATATAATATATATTTTTTTTATGTTTGTTCGCCGATTACTTTGCCATTTATAAACCGATTTAAATGATTATTTTTTAGTTGGAAACCCCCATGACATTGAAGTCCCGGAATGGTACCATGATAAGGATATCAGGATCTGATGATGGGATCCTGCAAAAATGCCAAAAAATGGGATAGTACAAAAAGTTGAAAAAAGATTCTGCAAAAAAAAAACTGCCTTTAAAAACCACGTGGCTTTTGAGGGCGGTTTTTTTGCGCTATTTTTTTTTTGTAGATTATAATTTAATTTGTTTCTCTAACTGTTCCGTGGTCGATTGACTCGACTCGCCCGATGCCGCATAATGGCAACGGGCCTTAGAGTCTATCTGCCTCATATGTCAAAGGTCGTGGATTCGTTTCATACACTGAACAAACATTCATGTAATGCACACTTGTGTTGGTTAAGTATCTGGGTATTATATTTGTGTGTCCTCTAGTATCCGCAACATTAAGGCTTCAGCTACCATGAATTTTTTTTGGTCAATAAGCTAATGCTTGGCCACTATCGCACCTGATGGAAAGTGACGATGAGGTCTAGGATGACATGCGTTTGGCTCTTTTATGCCTGTTTACTCTTGCCTTAAAGATGTCCAGATTATACTGGTCAGGAAAAACCGACCTCGGCAGGGAGTTCCATTCCTTAGCCATCCGCATTATAAATGAATATATTTCTTTGAATCTAGCTTTATTATTAAACTGAATTAATTTCTGATGTGGGAGAGCCACGCTAAGGCATGAATGGGCTGGCTCGACCGGAGTGATACCACTGCCTCACAGAAGACCGGCGTGAAGCAGCGCCTGCGCTGTGGTTCGCCGTGTGAGTGAGGCTACCGGATGCCCAATGGGGGAAAGGTTAGCAGCGCACTTGTAACTCCTCTGATGTTGCGGATGTCCATGGGCGGCGGAATGCTTACCATCAGGTGATCCGTCTGCTCGTCTGCCACCTCTCATAAAAAAAAAAAATAGACTTTTACAAATAGTCCGGTTCGAACTAATATTCTTATGCAGGGAATCATCATTATCATCATCAGCCCATTTAAGTCCCCACTGCTGGGGCACGGGCCTCCCTCAATCACATGAGGGGTAATTGCCATACTCACCACGCTTGGCAGACGGGTTGGCGAGGGTTTTGATATAAATGCAGAGTTTTCCTTCTCTGGGTGCTGATGATCATGCCAGCAGCTTTACCTTAGTCGCCTTTTACGACACCTCGGTAAGAGTGAGGGTGGCGTATTTTACTCTGCCGGGGACCACACGGCGATGCAGGGAATAGAAACAAATTAACGTCCCCAACTGCGATCACTTCTAAAACTTACAACTCTCCAGCAGAAATTTATCAAACAAGTTTAGTATCACGGCTTATCGCTCACTCTCTACAATTAATTAAACTTGTCACGAGTTAAGAGCCACTATAATACTCCAAGTAATCATTGGAAGTTGCCGAAACTCTCTGATTCTTGCTTTGACGTGCCCTTTTGAGAATTGAGAATGGTATCCGATGGGGATTGTCAAGTTACTGTCAATTATCTTCATCTAATTACGGGACCTCATTTGTATTCATTAGCATCTTAATTCGTACGTGAATGTCCTTTAAAATATACATTTTTGTCTCGCACAAAGAGGAGGAGATAAATTGACTACGGCGTTTATTCACAGACGGTTTGGACATAGTAGGCAAAAAATACTCAAATTTATTTATTTTTACCTACTTAAAAAAAGGAGAGGTTCTATATTCGACTGTATTTTTTTTTTTTTTACAGATTTCTCCGCTAATTACTGACCGATTAGGACATTTTTTTTTATTTTATAGACACACATAACTTCGTGGAATACATTCCCCAGAGCGGGAATTGATTTGTACTTAAGAAAAATAAAAATTGGAGTCTTTCAAAAGCGCAAAAAATAAATAAAACATTTGAAAACCCCCGATAAAAATTAAAAAAGCCCAAAAATTAATTTAAACTGTTGTTGATTGTCCTACGTATAAACATTTTTGGTTAAATATTTTCGCGTGGGGGGGCTGCTCTACATAATTCATATTAGCATAGCGTTTTGTTAAAAAAAGCACACGCCATTTAATAGATAGGTTAGAAGAAGAAGCGGTCCCCCGACGCGATAATATTGAAGCAAAAATGTTCATATTTTTGCTTAAATATTATCAAAGCAAAAATAATTTTTATTTTTATTTCATAATATCACAGGTCTGCACTCGAAACGAAATTAAGGCCTTCCGTTTGGAATACGAACGTTCTTTTCCACTGAGCTGATTTGGTGTTAAATTGTTTCTTGTAATTCCTTACCTAACGCTTAACTGCCACACCCATCGTGTCTATGCGATCCTGCCAAGGAGGAAACCCTGGAACACATTCTCGATGAATGCCCGAGATTTGGTTCTCAACGCCAACAAGATGAGACCAGGATAGGGGCTACGATTGAGGGAATGTCAAACGGTGGATTCCTTGCCGACCGGCGAACCAGACCGGTCTTTATGGAATACGCTGAGGAGATTTGCTCCATTGTAATAAAAAATAATAAATAGATAAAATAAAATAACTGTCATAAAATATTGTTATTTTGTAGTATAAGATTAATATAAGATTTACATATAATATTACTGTGTTGTTAAGAAAATTTTAACGTTTAAGTTCCCCTGTATAATAAGTAACAGGGAGAAATTATGGAAAGGCAATAAAAAAAACCGCCACACCCCGGGTCAGACTAAAAATTTATATCTACCTAAGTTTTTCGATAAGAAATTCTTAGTCTCAGCCCGGAGTCTGGAAGTTGGCGGTCTTGGAACTCGGTATGGCGAGTGCTGATTGGTAGTGATGTGACTCGAATTACATTTGATTCGAATAATTCGAGTCATAACAGTTAGAGCTCAACTCGAATGAGATTTTAAGTTAGTTCGAATCTTGGTTGCGCGGAAAGCTTACTTTATTGATAAGAGACGATTAGGATTTAATCAGTGTTGTTCTTAAAATTAAATTTAACTGGTTTAGAAAATTATTTATGTAGTTATTTTAGATGAATAGTTATATAAATATTATTTGAATTTTGTAATAAACTAAGCTATTTGTGTTTTGTAAAGTAACAAAAATTGTTTTTACATTACTTTATAATGTGAACATACATGGTGACTTTTCAAAGATTATTTTACCTTTTCAAAAAAGTAGACATGATATTTATGTAACTTTCTTTAGTATTATTTACTAAAAGCATTTGAAATACCTGTTAAACATTTATTTAATGTTTTACCTACTTCATTTCAATATTTCTTATATTTTTACCGCAAATAATAATAATAATAAATATTTCATAACATCACATACATTGATCTGACTCCGAGATAGGTAGCTCAAGCACCTGTGTTACGGATATCAGAACCAACAGCGGAATTACAAATATATACATATAATACTTTTCTTTTGTAAATACATACTTATAATACATAGGGAACACCCAGACCAATACAAACAGACATGCAAATAGGATTCAAATTGTTATTACACATCATAATTTGTAACGATTCTGTGGAAGCTTCCGCAGGACCTTCAGTAATGGTGTTGAGAAAATCAAGTCGATTAAAGTCGCGCATACAGTTATAAAAGTGAATATAAAAGGGGAACACTCGTGGTTCCATCCGTGATCCTCCAGAATTATTTGCCCCTAAGGACGTTGATTTCATTTTGGGATAAAAATATCTTGCACGTTATGCCGGGATTTGTAATTTATGTCTCAGATAAGTATCATTAGAACGGGACCATTTATTTTAAGCTACGTGAAAATAACAAAAAGTATTGAATTTTAAAGGGTTATGTTAGAGACATTAATTAGATAACGTATCTAATCCCTTGTCACCCTACAACCCTACAAACATCTACGATACCAGCTATGTAGGACAAAAAGAGATAAGTACATATGTTTTTTTTTTATGGAAGGTGGCAGACGAGCAGACGGATCACCTGATGGTAAGCGATTGCCGCCGCCCCCATGGAAACCCGCGACACCAGTGGAGTTACAAGTGCACTACCAACCTATAAGCCCCCAAACCATAGTTATAGTCCAATATATCCAAATTAGGAACAATCCATAGGAACTATCTGTTGATGGGACGAAAACTGATCAAAGTATTAGGTATAAAATAATTTTATCGTCTGTGATCTATAATATGAATAAAATGTTTCTCTCAAACCGTTAAAATTCCACCGAAGCGCTCTGCTCTCAGAATCGACCAATGTTTTTCTACTATTATTTTACTATGGATCTAGCGTGTCTAATATTAGTTATGATGTAATCATGATGACGCACATTAGTTGAATTATAATTACATAATTTTCACATTAGACCACTTTTAATGGATCCCTAGAGCTTGACTTAAAGTTCACACATAGGTAGAAAGAAAATGATGGCTGATTTTCTAGTTCAATAGAAAAAAATTAGTACAGACTTTGGTAGCCAATTTGGTCTAGATTTGGAAATGGTAGAGCTATAAAAATCTGATTTTGATCAACAAATTTCAACTTTTCAAATCCTGGCTTTTGTTAATCTCTCGTTACTGTTATGTCAACTTAATAGGGTATATTGTTTTAGGACACCTTACCTCAAACAAAACCTTTGTTGAGATCACTGTCTAATAAACTTGTCACGCACGCAAAATATTAGGTGCCCCCACCCCTGACTTAGGTGCCCTCACTGTCTATACTCTATGGGGCACAGATAATATAATGATATGTAGTGTGGGGGTATGCTCATTCAGTTTATTGTAGGTACATACAAATATTGATGAAACTATCGTCGGCTTACCGCGAAGCAAAAAGCACTTACAAAATTCGTCGACTTACAAAAGTCTCCGGTAGTTTAGTCGGTAAAGCAGTTGCCCAAAAGATCGTGGGTTCGATTCCCACCTGAAGCCTGTCGAAAAAATATTAAGTGCATTATCACCTTAAGAATAAATTGCAAAAAATTGCTACACCCAAAAAAAAATCTTGCAGCTCCCACTTCGGGGATGCTTGTTGGTTCAGTAGCATTGGATTTTTTATAATAGTGATGAATTTAAAACGCCTCTTATTAATACATTAGATGACCTACAGGTCATCATCATCATTTCAGCCAATAGACGTCTTCTGCTGGACATACGCCTCTCCCAATGTTCTCCACACAGATCGGTCCTGTGCCGCCCGCATCCAATGGATTCCCGCGATCTTCACCAGATCGTTGGTTCACCTTGTGGGTGGCCTGCCACTAATGTAGTTACTGCAGAATAATTAGTTGTATTTTTTAGACTTACCTATCAATTCTGGTTGCCAACCTCATAAAAAAAAAAAATAGACTTTTACAAATAGTCCGGTTCGAACTAATATTCTTATGCAGGGAATCATCCATTATCATCATCAGCCCATTTAAGTCCCCACTGCTGGGGCACGGGCCTCCCTCAATCACATGAGGGGTAATTGCCATACTCACCACGCTTGGCAGACGGGTTGGCGAGGGTTTTGATATAAATGCAGAGTTTTCCTTCTCTGGGTGCTGATGATCATGCCAGCAGCTTTACCTTAGTCGCCTTTTACGACACCTCGGTAAGAGTGAGGGTGGCGTATTTTACTCTGCCGGGGACCACACGGCGATGCAGGGAATAGAAACAAATTAACGTCCCCAACTGCGATCACTTCTAAAACTTACAACTCTCCAGCAGAAATTTATCAAACAAGTTTAGTATCACGGCTTATCGCTCACTCTCTACAATTAATTAAACTTGTCACGAGTTAAGAGCCACTATAATACTCCAAGTAATCATTGGAAGTTGCCGAAACTCTCTGATTCTTGCTTTGACGTGCCCTTTTGAGAATTGAGAATGGTATCCGATGGGGATTGTCAAGTTACTGTCAATTATCTTCATCTAATTACGGGACCTCATTTGTATTCATTAGCATCTTAATTCGTACGTGAATGTCCTTTAAAATATACATTTTTGTCTCGCACAAAGAGGAGGAGATAAATTGACTACGGCGTTTATTCACAGACGGTTTGGACATAGTAGGCAAAAAATACTCAAATTTATTTATTTTTACCTACTTAAAAAAAGGAGAGGTTCTATATTCGACTGTATTTTTTTTTTTTTTTTACAGATTTCTCCGCTAATTACTGACCGATTAGGACATTTTTTTTTTATTTTATAGACACACATAACTTCGTGGAATACATTCCCCAGAGCGGGAATTGATTTGTACTTAAGAAAAATAAAAATTGGAGTCTTTCAAAAGCGCAAAAAATAAATAAAACATTTGAAAACCCCCGATAAAAATTAAAAAAGCCCAAAAATTAATTTAAACTGTTGTTGATTGTCCTACGTATAAACATTTTTGGTTAAATATTTTCGCGTGGGGGGGCTGCTCTACATAATTCATATTAGCATAGCGTTTTGTTAAAAAAAGCACACGCCATTTAATAGATAGGTTAGAAGAAGAAGCGGTCCCCCGACGCGATAATATTGAAGCAAAAATGTTCATATTTTTGCTTAAATATTATCAAAGCAAAAATAATTTTTATTTTTATTTCATAATATCACAGGTCTGCACTCGAAACGAAATTAAGGCCTTCCGTTTGGAATACGAACGTTCTTTTCCACTGAGCTGATTTGGTGTTAAATTGTTTCTTGTAATTCCTTACCTAACGCTTAACTGCCACACCCATCGTGTCTATGCGATCCTGCCAAGGAGGAAACCCTGGAACACATTCTCGATGAATGCCCGAGATTTGGTTCTCAACGCCAACAAGATGAGACCAGGATAGGGGCTACGATTGAGGGAATGTCAAACGGTGGATTCCTTGCCGACCGGCGAACCAGACCGGTCTTTATGGAATACGCTGAGGAGATTTGCTCCATTGTAATAAAAAATAATAAATAGATAAAATAAAATAACTGTCATAAAATATTGTTATTTTGTAGTATAAGATTAATATAAGATTTACATATAATATTACTGTGTTGTTAAGAAAATTTTAACGTTTAAGTTCCCCTGTATAATAAGTAACAGGGAAGAAATTATGGAAAGGCAATAAAAAAAACCGCCACACCCCGGGTCAGACTAAAAATTTATATCTACCTAAGTTTTTCGATAAGAAATTCTTAGTCTCAGCCCGGAGTCTGGAAGTTGGCGGTCTTGGAACTCGGTATGGCGAGTGCTGATTGGTAGTGATGTGACTCGAATTACATTTGATTCGAATAATTCGAGTCATAACAGTTAGAGCTCAACTCGAATGAGATTTTAAGTTAGTTCGAATCTTGGTTGCGCGGAAAGCTTACTTTATTGATAAGAGACGATTAGGATTTAATCAGTGTTGTTCTTAAATTAAATTTAACTGGTTTAGAAAATTATTTATGTAGTTATTTTAGATGAATAGTTATATAAATATTATTTGAATTTTGTAATAAACTAAGCTATTTGTGTTTTGTAAAGTAACAAAAATTGTTTTTACATTACTTTATAATGTGAACATACATGGTGACTTTTCAAAGATTATTTTACCTTTTCAAAAAGTAGACATGATATTTATGTAACTTTCTTTAGTATTATTTACTAAAAGCATTTGAAATACCTGTTAAACATTTATTTAATGTTTTACCTACTTCATTCAATATTTCTTATATTTTTACCGCAAATAATAATAATAATAAATATTTCATAACATCACATACATTGATCTGACTCCGAGATAGGTAGCTCAAGCACCTGTGTTACGGATATCAGAACCAACAGCGGAATTACAAATATATACATATAATACTTTTCTTTTGTAAATACATACTTATAATACATAGGGAACACCCAGACCAATACAAACAGACATGCAAATAGGATTCAAATTGTTATTACACATCATAATTTGTAACGATTCTGTGGAAGCTTCCGCAGGACCTTCAGTAATGGTGTTGAGAAAATCAAGTCGATTAAAGTCGCGCATACAGTTATAAAAGTGAATATAAAAGGGGAACACTCGTGGTTCCATCCGTGATCCTCCAGAATTATTTGCCCCTAAGGACGTTGATTTCATTTTGGGATAAAAATATCTTGCACGTTATGCCGGGATTTGTAATTTATGTCTCAGATAAGTATCATTAGAACGGGACCATTTATTTTAAGCTACGTGAAAATAACAAAAAGTATTGAATTTTAAAGGGTTATGTTAGAGACATTAATTAGATAACGTATCTAATCCCTTGTCACCCTACAACCCTACAAACATCTACGATACCAGCTATGTAGGACAAAAAGAGATAAGTACATATGTTTTTTTTTTATGGAAGGTGGCAGACGAGCAGACGGATCACCTGATGGTAAGCGATTGCCGCCGCCCCCATGGAAACCCGCGACACCAGTGGAGTTACAAGTGCACTACCAACCTATAAGCCCCCAAACCATAGTTATAGTCCAATATATCCAAATTAGGAACAATCCATAGGAACTATCTGTTGATGGGACGAAAACTGATCAAAGTATTAGGTATAAAATAATTTTATCGTCTGTGATCTATAATATGAATAAAATGTTTCTCTCAAACCGTTAAAATTCCACCGAAGCGCTCTGCTCTCAGAATCGACCAATGTTTTTCTACTATTATTTTACTATGGATCTAGCGTGTCTAATATTAGTTATGATGTAATCATGATGACGCACATTAGTTGAATTATAATTACATAATTTTCACATTAGACCACTTTTAATGGATCCCTAGAGCTTGACTTAAAGTTCACACATAGGTAGAAAGAAAATGATGGCTGATTTTCTAGTTCAATAGAAAAAAATTAGTACAGACTTTGGTAGCCAATTTGGTCTAGATTTGGAAATGGTAGAGCTATAAAAATCTGATTTTGATCAACAAATTTCAACTTTTCAAATCCTGGCTTTTTGTTAATCTCTCGTTACTGTTATGTCAACTTAATAGGGTATATTGTTTTAGGACACCTTACCTCAAACAAAACCTTTGTTGAGATCACTGTCTAATAAACTTGTCACGCACGCAAAATATTAGGTGCCCCCACCCCTGACTTAGGTGCCCTCACTGTCTATACTCTATGGGGCACAGATAATATAATGATATGTAGTGTGGGGGTATGCTCATTCAGTTTATTGTAGGTACATACAAATATTGATGAAACTATCGTCGGCTTACCGCGAAGCAAAAAGCACTTACAAAATTCGTCGACTTACAAAAGTCTCCGGTAGTTTAGTCGGTAAAGCAGTTGCCCAAAAGATCGTGGGTTCGATTCCCACCTGAAGCCTGTCGAAAAAATATTAAGTGCATTATCACCTTAAGAATAAATTGCAAAAAATTGCTACACCCAAAAAAAAATCTTGCAGCTCCCACTTCGGGGATGCTTGTTGGTTCAGTAGCATTGGATTTTTTATAATAGTGATGAATTTAAAACGCCTCTTATTAATACATTAGATGACCTACAGGTCATCATCATCATTTCAGCCAATAGACGTCTTCTGCTGGACATACGCCTCTCCCAATGTTCTCCACACAGATCGGTCCTGTGCCGCCCGCATCCAATGGATTCCCGCGATCTTCACCAGATCGTTGGTTCACCTTGTGGGTGGCCTGCCACTAATGTAGTTACTGCAGAATAATTAGTTGTATTTTTTAGACTTACCTATCAATTCTGGTTTAAATATTGATTGTCAACCCGCTTGCCCAAGGTGGCGATTAGGGCATCACCAATGAGTATAGGCAAGCCACAATTAATACAAGGCTCCTAACCGAACTAAATATCTCAAGTTGAGTGAGGTCCAAGTCCAGCACTGTATGAATATACATAGGCTAACGGAAATATTGGTTAGACAAATAGTCGCCTTTAGCATAAAAAAAACAAATAATGATTTTATGTGTTGCCCCATTTGTGTTTGCAAATGGTAAAATTTTTTTCGAGCTGAAATTTCGTATGTAATTATCCAGATTTATTTGTTCTCAATGAAAACCACCAAACGATTACTAATAAAGCCAAGTACCAAACTTAAGTACTTGGTTAATCATTAAAATGAACCTGAATGAAATTGGACTAATTTGCCAATAAACGGTGGTCTGCCGAGCTGTAGAATCAGATTAATTTTTGTTCCCCTCTAAAAAAGCCGTATTTAGATGAATTATATTTACACCAACCTTGATTTAAGCTAAAACTTTATCGTTAGGGCGAAATTCCTTTCCGCCAACTCATTTTTTATTATTAGAATGTAGGATATATTCGCTTAGTTGTAAGTCCGTCTAAAATTTGGATTACATCGCGTCAGCAGTTCTTATTCTTATAATGTCCCATACATTAGTATTAGTGCACGCTATTATAAAGTTGTATAGCGCAATAGCTAAAAAATATTATTGCCGGCCAGAGTGATACAACGGCCTCACAGAAAACCGGCGTGAAACAGCATTGTGCTATGTTTCACTGCGTGAGTGAGGGCAGCGGAGACCACGTCCGGGGGAAAGGGGGGTTAAATGTGGTTGTGACTCCACTGGTGTTGCGGGTGTCCATAGGCGGCGGCAATTGCTTACCATCAGGTGATCCGTCTGCCACCTGTCAGATAAAAAAAAGACGGGGTCTCCACTTTACCCCAGCGCTTGTCGGTTCTGCGGCTGATATGGCCATTTCACTGCCACTTAATCTTGCTCATCCGGTGAGCTATTTCATTCATCATGGTTCATGCATCACCTAGTTACAGATTAGATCGAGCAGAGAAACGCCGAGCATAACTCTTTCCATAGCCCTCTGAGCGACATAAAACTTATGGACCAAAAGTCACGATTATCAGCTCGTTTCTGGTGGTTGATAGAATAAGTGTTAGGGCCTGATATATTTCAGTAACTTTACTATACAAATGTGACCTTGACTTGATGTTGGAAAATAAACAACACAATAGAGGTATCGTGTTTGAACTCATTAAAATGGTCTCACTGATAAGGTAACAGATATGGTAGTAGAAAGTGTTATAAATATTGAAGCGATCGCGGCCGCCCGTGGGCAACCCTCGTATTTTTACCCCCTTAGGGGTGAAGTTGGTAAAATACGTTTTAGTGAAACCTTATATAAGGAACCGAACAATATACAAATAAGTAACCATTAGGAGCCTAACTTACCCAAGTTTTTAACTGTTAATATGTTTGAGATTTTATTATAATAATAATATCCTCCAACCAATTATGAGTACGGTGGCCAATCTCAACGATCAGGCACGTACGCAGGCTCAAGTGTGTGCGCAAACACAAGGGAGACTGCACTTGCACTCTCCCTTACCTCATATTCCGATGGAAACACCAGCGTGACACGAACGGAGAAGGATTGGGCGCAGTACCAACGGCTTAACGTGCTTTCCGAGGCACGGGGGTACAAGACCGCCAACTTCCAGACTTCGGGCTGACACTAAGAATTTCATACCGAAAACTTAGGTACAAATTTTCGGCCCCACCCGGGAATCGAACCCGGGACCTCTTGCAACATATAGAAGATTTGGATAACTAGACCATATTGCCAGATGGTTGTTCTACCAGTTAGACCACTTACAAAATTCGTCGGCTTAGTAACGCGTTCAGTGGTCTAATTGGTAGAACTGACACCCGGATTGTCGCAGATGTGGGTTCGATTCCCGCCTGAACAGGTGATGAAAATTTTAAGTTAAATTATTAACATTCTTAATAATTCTTATTCTTAACATTCTTATAAAAAAAAAACTTTCCACTTTTCGCATTCAATTTATTGCTTTCATGTTGTGGATTCAGTGATTTTTCTGTCTATTTTACCAAATGTCATTTCCTCACAAGCTAACAAATTGATTCAGGCTAGTTGCATTGTTGATTCGCAAACGGCTATCGAGATTGCATTAGCTCGGTACAATACTGCAAATCTATTGTTTCCAATTGAAATACGCATTGATCTAATTATCATGCCTAGGGTTATTTAGATTACTTTTTAGGATTCTATACTTCTGAAAGATCACTTATAGTCCGTTCCTCCATCACCATTTCGTCAATTTAACAAAATCATGCCAGAACTCCAAATTCAATCCATATCACTTGGATGGATGTTTATTCAACCACAGTGCGTTTCTCATGGCACTTCCTACGGCGCGTAGTAAAACTGTGGAATCAGTTACCAACGATGGTGTTTCCGAACAGATACGACCTTCTGATCTTCAAGAAAAGAGTTTATTCAACGCAAGCCTCATGTGTTGCAGATGTCCATGGGCGGCGGTAATAGCTTACCATCAGGTGAGTCTACTCGTTTGTTCGCCATAGTAAAAAAATATAAAGAAAAAAGAAAACCAATAGAATAAGTAAAATTACGTTAGAAATAAATATAAAGTCAGTAATGTTCCTAACTAATAATAAAATAATAAACTCCACACACGCCTGCGAGATTTAAAATGTATGTTAAGTATTTAATATGTGGACTCTTTTAATGAAATACAAACTAGTGTATTTTTATAGATACAAGCTCTTCTGGAAATATCTATCAAAATAATTGTGTTGCATATGTCTATGGGCGGCGGCCATCGCTTACGATTTAGGAGCCCAATTCTCGGTGATCCGTATGCTCGTCTGCCACCTATTATAAAAAAAAATGTTCATTACGACCAATCTAATTATTTTAGTAGCCTTCAAGTTTCAGTTTGTTACCTAGCAAAATAAATAATACGTTTTTTTTAACAAGACCTTATATTATATGAAATACAAAAGTGATGGATCGTTTCATGACTAGATAAATGTATGTTCCTACTAGTACATACGTTTTGAATCGTTTATTTTTACCATTATAATTTCTTTTCAACATTACAAAGTACTTGGAACGTTTTTTAGAAATAGATATTTTCATAATATACATTTGTACTAAACGTTCCAAGTTGACTGGACCATTGTTTATTCCAAAACGAATAAAAAAAAACGATCCAAATGAATTGACACATTTTAAGGATATAATTAGGTCTTTTGGGACGTTTTATCGTTTGGGCGGCTTAATTATTTCAATAATTACTATGATAAGAGTGTCAGTGTCTTCAGCAGTAGATAGAACGGTCCTAAATACGTAGCTTGAGCATGAAAACTTGATTTTGACCACCTTGTGGATTGGAACGTTGTAGCATAACTACGTCCAATTGTTCTAATGGATATTGTATAACATTCTCCATTGTAGGTTGACTTAGAGTCATTCTGCAGGAACAAACCCCTAGCTTCGCAGTTTTATTAAAGACTAGTGACACTTTATTTCGGGACATTAGTTCCACTTTATACCAATAGATGGCGCTAGGTGTCGATTACATCGCGCAAACGTTTCGTGTTTTTGGATTTCCTATAAACGTTGCCGTTGTTTAGTCTGTAAAATTTGCCTCTTTATAAATAGTATTGATAGCTGAAGCTTGAGTCGTCTCTTCACACTTCCTTTCTTTAAAAATCATAGTTGTTAATGCAGAGAAACATTTCTTTCGTCAATATCACAACGGGGGCCTCTCATAATTATGTAATTACGGATTACGCATTTATTCATCATAAAAAAACGTATACCTCACCACCTGAGCTACAACAGGAAAAAACCTAATTGAAATGATGAAAGCTTTCAAAGCATATTCCGAGCCAACAAAGTATTTTCTTTGTATTATTTGTGAACGCCGGAAGGAACCATGTTATGCGAAGCCATGCTGAATTATAACTTGGTTAATAAGTTATTTACTTTTGCTTGTAGGTAGATACATACTCTTTATTGCACAACATACAAAACATAAAATCTAGGTACATATACAGATATAGTTTTGCTAACTAAACGGGACCCACCTAGACTAAATAGCAAAAACAAATATTTTAACAATAGGGAAAAGTTTTATCGATGAATAGTGGATTTATCGATAAAATTGATCTTATTGTCACACTCACACTTTCGTTCCTCTTAAAGAAAGGGAACCAGATTAACAGAATCATGAATTTTCGATGTATGATTTCCTCTCGGTGTTCTATCTCAAATGGCAGAAATATTAATTTATTTATTTAAATTAGATAGGCAAACAGATAAGTACATAAAAATTAAAATTAAATAAGCCTGACAGTAAATAACAAAATTGCATACACAACTTGGTCAAAATATAAATTCGCTACTTTTATAAATTAAATTGTGACTATAAGATCATAGGTACTAATTAAATTTTAAGGTGACGGGTAGGACACACTAGCGACGCCAATCGATTTAAATTATTTGCTACTAAACCGGATCTATTTTAAACAATTTCGGGGTTACAACCTGTCGGCAAACACTTATACTATTTATTAAATAATCATGCACAAATGTTGGGTCCAACGTGTATGCGAAAAATTGATTCACGCCAAAAGCGGCCACTTTTGGCATGAATCTTTCGCGCACAAAAACGGAATCTCATAATGTTTGGCAGTGCCAACGAAAGTGATTCCTTGATATCGCGTCCGTTGTACTTGCAACACGAATTCTTCTCTTGCTTACCATCTTGCTCAGGAGAGCCAATATAAACTGTTACACTAAATGAAAAAAAAAAGTCTACCACCCCTCATTAACATCATAGCACATGTCTTCTAGCAATCTGAGTATATTTCAAATTTCACATTCTAATTCTATCAGGTGAAAATGTATCTCTAAAAAACAGAATAAAACCAATATGCGTCAAGTAATTTCATAACCAGAGTTCCACGAATGCTTTCATGAATACTAATGTTTTATTCATCTACAACATAAAAATATCTCCTGATCGAAAATAAACAAAGGTAGCTGTCTAGTCGTGGCTCACATTATATCTTGATTGATAAAGTCACTTGCAGTGTGGTGACTAGATCTTACGTATTTTACAGGCCATATCGTTCTAAATAAAAGTCAATCAAAGTAAAATGTTTTCCTTATAACAGAAAAAAAAACTTTCAAACACAAAAATACAGCATCTCATGCCTTAAGGTGACGGGTAGGGCACACTAGCGATGCCAATCGATTTTAATTTTTAGCTACTTAACGGGATCTATTTTAAACAATTTCGGGATTACAATCTCTCGGCAAACACTTATACCTACTATTAATTAAATAACCATGCAAATATGGTAAGTCCAACACGTACGCGAAAAATTTATTCACGCCAAAAGTGGCCGATGTTCGCGCCTGTGCGCTTTGAGTTGCTATTTGGCTTTAACATAAAACATTTACTTCTGGAAAAAAATAATATATTTCTCAATATAATAGAAAAACAACATTTTACATTGACATCCTAAATCATCTGACAGTTTTCTTCTTATTACTTAGATGGCTTCAAGTAAACTCTACTAACCACAAAGGTTTTGTTAATTAACAATGACTATCTCCAAACATTCCCGCCACCAAGGACATCATGACATCATTGTGTCCTTCAAAAACAACTAAAACTACCGAAAAAACACTCACACACACATATACCTACTTACATACTCCTAACACAAACTTAACAATAATTCTCTTACAACAAGACTTGTTGTAAAGTAACACTTTTAAACCTGAAAATAAATTGCCTATCGTTCTGCTATGGCTAAACCATTTATGATTTCCGCTTAGGAAAATGTTCATAACTCAGTTCAGTTTTATACTCCACATCTTCAATTACATCCTCATGCCCCAATAAGTATTTTTTATTCCGTTTTCTCTAGCATGATCATTTCTCTTCACTCTAACTTCTTCGTAATTTTGTCTGCCGTTTCTACCGTTTCTTATTTCATTTGTTTCTAGATTCTTTAATCTCTTTTCCGCTATCACGTTATCACACCAATTACTGCGTCTTCGATCTGAACCATCACAGATGATCGGCGATCTAATCGCATAATGACCTCTTCTATAATATTTGCCTTTTGTCGACCAATTTCTTCCATGTACTTCTTGGTTAAAATGTTCCTCATTAGGTTTTGTTTGCCTGTCCTTAAACTTCCTTACGCCTTTATCCCAGTGATACGTTTGCATTCCTGCAAAATGCGTGACGATGTTCGGTAATTCTTCTATATGAAGTAGTGTATAATGACGTTTTTTACACAAACGACACCGCGTTGGGTTTCTACAATATTTTGCTGAGTGATTATGTCCGAGACAATTAAAACACATACCATTCTCTTGTACAAATCTCCGCTTTGAACTACAGTCTTTTGCCAGAAACTTCTCGCAAAAATTTAATTTATGTTTTCCCGAACAGAATTTACAATAAACTTTGTCAATTGATTGACTAATATTACTCACATGAAATGACAGCGTGCGCGCGCTAGTATTTGTATCATTTTTAATATCAATATATTCAAGTGCTCTAAATTGTCTAGTTAGAAAATCAATAAAATCAGTCAACATCGGTAATTGACCTGAATCTGCATTATTTGACACATTACACTCCCATTGTTTCCTTGTTTCCGTATCTAATTTCTGACTAATAATATAAATAACAATAGTGTCCCATTCTTTCACCTTGATACCTAAATTCTCCAAAGCCTTTAAACATTCAGTAGTTGTGTCTAAAATCCCCTTAATTTGACTGGACGACGCTAACGTTATATTTTTCTGCGCTAGCAATCTGCCTAATATACAATTAGCTAGGAACCGTTTGTTGTCATACCGTTTCTTTAACCGATCCCAGCAAAGTTTGTAATTATCCCCCGTGATAGAAATGTGACGCAAAAGCTCTTCAGCTTCTCCTATTAAATATCCTTTTAAATAATGCAATTTATGAACATCACTTAACGCCTTGTTTTCGTGAATGAGCGAAACAAATAACTCTTTAAAGCTGTTCCATTCTGTATACGCACCTGAAAATTGTGGAATAATTATTTCCGGCAGCTTAATGTTCTCATACATCTGATTCCCATTCATTGCATTTTGACGTTTTATCTCTAATAGCTTCTCTTTTAATTCTACTTTTAGCTCAAGATACATGTGTTCCGTCCTGTCATAACATTCATTCAAATAATAATCAGACTTTCTAAATACTTCCCCATTTGTTTTCCTTATTACTTCATAATGTGTCTCACAATACCAATTCCATTGTTTCTCTAAATGCTCTAAATGAGTCTCTAAAAAGACCTGTGACAAACCTTCGTTCGGGGTTTCTCTTAAACTATTTACATTTTTACATATTTTACCATATAATTCCTCTTGAATCGTACAAATTAACTCCATCGTAAAAAATCATACAATAATTAGAACAAAATCAAACATAAGCTCGCGCCTCTTCGCTTCACTACTAACACAAAAAAAATCGAATTACAACCAACATATAGTTCTAACACATGAACATCAAAATCGATAAAACTCAAACTTTAACTAAGTATATACAATTTCACTTTTTCAACAATAGTAATCCACCTCCACCACAAACACCTGCTTCACTTCATTTCCCTACTTATCAAAACTTATATGGGTTTTGAATACAGCCAACCTCCGAACTATGTCGCTGCTCTTTTTTAAATCCTCTCCGCTTGGCTACCATTCATCTGCTCCTCTAAATCCCATTTAAAATCTTGTTGAACAGCGGTACCTTTTCAGATGTCGCAACTCTGTAAAAAAACCAAGCGAAAAGATCCGGCTCCGATAGGACCATGTTCGCGCCTGTGCGCTTTGAGTTGCTATTTGGCTTTAACATAAAACATTTACTTCTGGAAAAAAATAATATATTTCTCAATATAATAGAAAAACAACATTTTACATTGACATCCTAAATCATCTGACAGTTTTCTTCTTATTACTTAGATGGCTTCAAGTAAACTCTACTAACCACAAAGGTTTTGTTAATTAACAATGACTATCTCCAAACAGCCGATTTTGTCGTTAATCAATTTTTCGCGTACAAAAACTGACCCAACATTTGTGTATAGTGGCTAAAAAGCTCCCAATTCACTTTTTATCCTTTCCTTTGAGATAGACCACCCCCCGTCTCACTAACAGGCACGGAGTAGGAAACTAAAAATCCATACCTTGTCGAAGCTATAAAATCTTTACAAGCTATAAAAGTCTTTTCATATTGCTACTTTATTTGTAGTCCAACCCTGACGGTAAAGACTGGCAGCGATCAAATAAGTCTGCTTTATTTTAATGTAATAGTTGATGATAATCACCTGATGGTAAGCGATTACCGCCGCCCATGGACGCCCGCGACACCAGTGGAGTCACAAGTGCGCTGCCTATCTTTAAACCCCCGTTTCCCCCGGATCGGAACTCCAGCTCCGGTATCCTCACTAACGCAGCGAAACACAGCACATTACCACAGTAGATAAATACACTAAAGCAGTATCGACACTCCGCCATTTTGGACAGAAACTTACCTACCGTATAGGGTTGTCCTCTTATTTTTGTAAAATATTATTCTTACCTTGGGACTACTGGTTTAAGTACCGGGCCTGATCGCGGGGTCCTAGGTGCAACAAGGATCATCTGGTGCGTGTTAAATTAAAACTAATGATTTTTCTTAAGAAATAAGCATAAAACTAGCATACAATATTCGTACACAAAGGTACACAAAATGATTCCTAAAGTTGCAAAAAGCTACGCAAAGTTACATAAAATTAGACATACTTTTCATTACGTTTTGTTTCCTTACTTGGAAACCATGTTAAGGTGTTGGTTATGCACCGCCCCGGCCAAGACACAGTGAGGTGCCACCATCCACCCCATATCAATCTCCATCTCCGACCCCCCAAAATTTAAAAAGAACGCTCCTTAGATACACCACTTACCAAGTGCAAAAAAGGAAGTCCATAGTGGACATTTAGTCACTTTGCATCATCATCTTGCACGAATGATCTTATATTTGGCGTATTTGCAAAATATAGTGGAGCCAAACTAACAAGCCACATTTGACATTTGTTAATTTTAAATTCATAGAGCACAACAGGTGACCTACTAAAAAAATTCGATTAAAGTGATAATCGATATGTACTTCAAACAAACGTGAATCGAATACTATAATAATAGGAAAAAAGTTATTAGTACTTTTATTTGGAGAAATTTAAATCTAAATTATTTAAAAGAAAGAGAAAAGTAGGCACTGATCTTAGATATCAATCCGCGGCCAGTTTATTTCTTTTTCTTCAAAATCATAGGGCTTATATTGTGTGCCATTCATTGTTTTCTTAATACAAAATTATTAATGTATTTATATTTTTAAAGAAGATACGTTTTATTTTGATCAGAATGTGGCTTTTCATTTATGCATGAATACTCTTAAATACAGTTCGATTATTTGGGGTACAACACTAGAGCTTAAAAAGGAAATGGGTTGACATATACAATATTGTACCAACGTTCAATTCACTAGAAAAGTAAATT
The DNA here is from genome assembly GCA_019059595.1 of Marasmia exigua. Lineage (NCBI taxonomy): Eukaryota > Metazoa > Arthropoda > Insecta > Lepidoptera > Crambidae > Marasmia > Marasmia exigua. Next base: position 13,806,199 of record CM032473.1, read on the forward strand.
TTTAATAAGTTTATAAATAGTTTAACAGAGAAAGTAAATCCTGAAATTATGTTTTTTGTCTTTATTGAATTTTGTATATGCAAACATAACTTTGAAAAGTTAAGAAATCGTGCTTTCTTAATATAGGAAGATTGATTCAATGAACAAGGTTACGTTGTAGAATTTAGTTGAACTGTCAAATGTGGCCTTTTATTTTGGCCCAACTATACAAGAACGACTGCAGTCTGACCTCCCAACCCTGTACGCAGAAAGCTTGCACCATAGCCCCGTCCGTCAGTCAACATGGTGCACGAGCGTGAAGGTGGAGTTGGCTTGGACCCCTATGGCGTTGATGGGAACTCTTGCACTTCTTTACACCTCCTTACATTTGGTCACCCTGCATTGGAGAAAAAAACGGAACGGCGGCTGTCTTAGCAAGTAAGTAAAAGTTTGAAACTCGTGAGGGATTATGTAGCGTAGAGGAAATGGCATTTATCTTGGCGAAGTTGACTAATGCTGGTTCTGTCATAAACTTGAAGGGGCTAACGTAGTGAAGTGATTATAGTAATATTTTGCGCTACGAGTTTTTTTTGTACATTATCCAAAAGTTATTAGTGCCAATCTGCGGCTAGCGGTTTCACCCCGGTGGTGATTACATTATAGTTAGGTGTAATATATTAAAATGTATCTTTACGAATTATCCTTTGAAAAATTAACAATTTATTTTTTATCGAAATTGGAAGCACATCGTAAGGCCGCCGTCTGAAAATCAGCGTCATGACAAAGACATGTCTTTACTGTTGCATAAGCTGACATGGGGACCATTCTTGCTGCAGCATTGTTCACTAGTTATTCTTCATATCTTATATTGTCTTTTATTAATTGCTTATTTTCTTCTGACTCTATGATTATTATTAGTGTTTACTTGATTATGTAATTTGTCATTGCGTAGAGACGTAGCATCGTAATATGTCTTCTATCGCATCTACAATGGGGAGTGTTCCAAGGAGCTGTTCGGCCTTATTCCAGCTGCAAATTTTCACCATCCTACATCACGCCAGAATTCCAAATTTCATCCACATCACTTGGATGGATTTTACTCCATCACAGGGCGCTTTTCACGCCACTTCCTACCGCGCGTAGTAAAACTATGGAATCAGCTACCAACGGTGGTGTTTCCGAACAGATACGACCTGGTGATCTTCAAGAAAAGAGTTTATTCCTCCTTTAAGAGCCGGCAACGCATCTGTGATGCCCCGTCTGTCGCTGATGTCTATAGGTGGCGGTAATTCACTTACCATCAGGTGAAAATTTTGTGCAGCAGAATAAACGTATTATCTATCTACCTATGTGTTATTCTGATATTCATGCTATATGATTTTGGACTTTCATTGAAATTCATTTAGTATGTAGGTTTTGCGTAAAAGATCAACAGACATACTTACATACATATACCTTAAATTTTCGCGGTTCTAATATTAGTGGGATTCTGTTGGAGGACCGGGGGACCAGGTTTGAATTCGAGCATGCATCTCTGGATTTTTCAAATCTATGTGCGTATTTCTCCCATTAGCTCGGCGGTGAGGGAAAGCATTGTGAGAAAACATGCACGTATCGGATAGTTTCTGAAAGGTGTAACTATGATTTGTCTTGTTCCCCTGTTGGTTGCGAAGTTCAGACGACAGTCGATTCATTCAATCAAGTCAATCACTAGGCTCCCCAAGTCAAGAATCATGTCCAAGTGTACCCCAGATTTCAGAACGACTGCTTTGGACGCAACTGGGAATTACACGCTAAGATAAGAGGGACATGTTACATAGGTAGCTATCGTCTTGCGATGCCACTACTGCCAGATCCCGGTAGAAAGGGTAGATCTAAAGGCTTAACTTTACGTCGTACCTAAGGAATGTTTTGCGTGTCAATCACCACTGTGGAGGCCATAGACAGTGCAAAGTGGAAGAGGTGTAGTAGAAAAGCAAAACACAAGCTCAAAACTGACAGTTTTGGACGCAAATTGGAATGACAACACGAGACGATGATGATGATAGAACAGAAATCATCAGCCTATAGTATATATCCCACTGCCGGCCACAGACCTCCATCGTATCATAAAAGTCATCGCAATAATATAGTAAAATGTATATCTGAAATAGAGTGCCTACTTCGAGTTTTTTCGGCTTCCCGGCGACCGTCACGTCGCCCTGGTGGAAACGGAAGACAACAGCCAAACGCATAGGTATTATAGAACATGCTGCTATCTTAATATTTAGAACGTACATTATTAATACATACGTATTTGTCAAAGAAGATAGGCAGAGAGCCATGTTGTGGAGGTACCGTGTTATTACGCAATGTGGGATAGTGAAAATATTACGAATTTATTCATCTTGCATCTCGTTACTAGAAATATAATTGTTTTATATTTCTCCAACTGTTTGATAAAAAATTAACTGCTTTTAAAAGTAGCGTTCATATATCGATAACAAAACGCAAAATAATATCACTAACCAGAATTTTAACCACAGATTTAATATGAATAACAAAACGCTAGAAACGTCAATTATCATTTTGACACATTTAAAAGCAAATGTCACTGTCAGTTGTATTTTATTTTGCTTCGACCATAGGCAACGAGTTATATTCTTGAAGTTATTCTTATAATTGTCGAGTATAAAATACCAAAAATCAATATCACACCCTGTCCTATTTGAATTTATAATTAGGGGGTTCTCTCTTGCTTTAGTTCTTTCAAAAATATGCAAACTAACGCCATCTTTTGGTCTTAGTATCACAAGAAAGCGTTTGCTTTTCTAATATGTTATTAGGCGGCTTGGGGTCATTGCACAAACTAAGTAGAAGATACTGAACACTGTTTCGGAAACACGCTTTGCTTGCGCGATGCAAAAATGCATAGTGACATTTACCGGAAAACTTAGTAATTACTACTTGTGTACAAACTAGCAGATACGAAAAGCAGACGCTTTGTTGTGACATTAAGACTACTAGGTGGCGTTAGTTCCCATACAGTAACATTTTTGTTCTAAGTCAACACACCATGATCGCCACTATCACACGGAGATCATTCATGGATGAGATTAAGCTTAATCACCACGCATGCCCAATGCGGATTATTGATCACAAACCCGACCTACCCACCCAGGACCCCGAGATCACGGCACGGTACTTAAAATAATAATAGACCAATAGGGCGTATAAAACAAAAACTCAGGGTAATATTATGGCAAGTCATTTTTTTTCATGTCACTATTCACTTTGAGTTACTATTCACTCTATACACATCTCTAAGTTGATGTTATTTATTTTCTCCAAGAATAAGCTAGTAACGTATTAAACTCTGCCGACAGGTCTATTTGCCACAGGAGTTACGTTCTTTATTAATATAATAACGGAATCTTTTATTTGAAATTCCGTGAATTTGATGTGGCAGAAACACATTAATTTATTATGAACAAAATTTGCTCTCAGAGTGACAGTTTTTTTAGGCAACGTATAAGGTACTTGTACGACTTAATACATCCTTCAGTTGGAATAAAAGCTTTAATAATTTATACTTAGAATACTTTATCGTAAATATTTTTCATTCAAACCTCCTCACTTTACGGTTTTTTAAATAAAAAAGTAGAAGTAAATTAAGTTTTAATCAAATATTTCGATCAATCAAGAAAACCTTCAATTTGTCCAAACATTTTTCATTTATGAATTTTAAAGATTAATTAAACTTTATTTTGGTAATGGCCGGTATGACGGTGTATGTTAATCATTGGAAAGAAAATCCTCTCCACCGATCGTCATTATCATACCAGGATAGTACGTGAAGCGATTAAGATCAAGAAGTATAAGACTTTCAATCGGGAGGATGGATTTAAAATATCATCGACATGGAATCCAGTAATTAACAAGTGCAAACCCCGTGCTAGGACCGTTACTAACGCAAATAGACACCGATACTGTTAGTGTAGTGTGTCGGAGTAGCGTCACTGACAATTCATTTAGTGGCGAATTCATATCAAAAAGGGTGTCCGAAGATTCACAGCCCGGCCCCAGCAGACGACGCCGCGCCGTGCTCGGCCAGTCCGCTTGTGACCACGGCTGCTGTAACGTAGCCGAAACGTCGAACCAAATATGTGAGTACACAATGTTGTTTCACATAATAAATATCGTGTTAATTCCTGTCTTGATACATTATGGTTTATTTTTTATTATAAATTAAAGCTTCAGAGTATATTAAAGGAAGCGCTGGTGGCTCAGTGTACAAGAAAGCTCTTTCCATACGGGGGCCGTAGGTTTGAATCTAAGCACGCACCACTGAATTTTTCAAATCTATGTGCGTATTTCTACCATCTGCTTAGCGGTAAGGGAAAACATCGTGAGAAATCCTGCACCTTTCGGATAGTTTCTGAAACGTGTACCTATGATTCTTTGGTCTAGTTCCGCGATGGTCAGATAGCAGTTGCTTCATTGAATTTACCAGATTCACCAATCCTGAATCATAGTATAAGCGTATCCCGGGATCCGAAGCGACCATTTTAGACTCAAACCAATAATTACCTTTAGGAGTGTGAGGAGGTTGATGAGGATGAGGATTCTGTAACGGTTTTCCAACAGTTATTTGATCCATGAGTCTGACCAACCGAATGTTTTGCCAATTAACGTTTCGCCCACAAAACGATTGTCCCATGAACGTTTCGCCAACAGAATGATTCAATGTTTTACCAACATATCTAATCATATCTTTTGTCATCAGATCTTTGGTATGATGAGGCCATCAGTTCTAACCTTTTTTTTTTGGCGCTGGGGAATGCCTCCTTATGCATACCCTCTTGCCGGGGGGCAGGCGGGTTATGTCGGGCTCTCCTCTAGCGGGGGCTTCTCCTAACGAGAAGCCGGCCAGAGGCATACCGACTAAACCCCAGCGACGCTCCCTCATGGCCAGAGTGGGGAGTTCTAACCTGACCTATTATGAACTTAAACCTGACTACTTACATGTAAAGGACTACGGTTATATTTAACATTAGCAGAAGAATAAAATACCGATGGCATTTTTTTTTTGTTAAAACATTGAAACGTTGTTGGTTTTTTTTACATTATAGCGGACAACGAGCAGACGGCACACCTTATGGAAAGTGATCACCGCCGACCATGGACATCTGCAACACCTGAGGTATCACATATGCGTTGCCGGCTCTTAAGAAAGGAGTAAACCCTTTTCTTGAAGGTCACCAGGTCGCATCTGTTCGGAGACACCACGAATGACAGCTGGTTTCACAGTTTTACTGTGCGTGGTAGGAAATGACGTGAGAAATGCACTGTAGTCGATATAAATCCATCCAGGTGACGTGGATGGAATTTGGCGTTCTGACGTGATGTGCGGTGGTGAAAAATTGCAACTGGAATAAGGCTGAACAGCTCCTCGGAACATTCCCCATTGTAAAAATATTCTGTATGTCAAACGTTCAGGGGTCTAACTATTACAGGCGATGAGGTATATTGACATACAAGATATATTTTATTTACACGTGTTACATACGAATTCTAGCCTAGTTCAAATCTAGTAGACAAGACTCAGTCATAGATAGTCTTTATCCTCTTATATTTTATATACGCCGTTCGAATTTTTGGTTCGAAGGAGACAGTTATTTCTTGTTACGGGACGGTATCGTTGAAGGCCTACTGTGTCAGTTCACTGCTGACTGATATAAATTCCTATACCTAGCTCCACTGTGGAACATGTCGGCAAATGAAGTCATTAGTGAATACTAGCGAAGTCGCCTCTTCTAGCACTTAGAATAATTGACAATAATGCTGTCTCTTTCATTCGAGTCGGGAGTCGTCTTTCGGAAGTTTCGAGGACGGCTACCAGTTGACTCTACATTCCGGACGTTTTAAGCAGACGAGTAAATGGTAATCGCCGCTCATAGACTCAACAATGCCTGAGCACAGTCATGCCGCTGCAAACCGTGAAAGAAGAACTCTTTTCAACCCTCGTTAAAAAAGGACATGTCGTAGCGAACAGGGAACACCGCGGCTAGAAGCTCATTCCAGTGTTTGCACGAGTATAGGAGAAATGAGCGCTGAAAACGGAGCGTTCTAGAAGGGGTTGGTTCCAGATAGTATGGGTGGAGTTTACCACGTCGTCTAGTCGTAAAAAAAATTAAATTTATTGTGAAAAAAAGTTGAATTTTATTATATACTAGCTGACCCGACAGACTTCGTCCTGTCAAAAAAATTTGTAATGCGGCAACAAATATGAACTTTATATAATACCAATAAAACTCAAATTGATTCTACGTTTGAGTTAGAAAAAAAGAAAAGAGCTGTTTTTATGGTTTTTCCGACAATGATTCGATTTTTTCTCGCCATAAGAACCATCCTTGGACTTCAACGAACATTTTAAAAAAAGAATTGGTCAAATTGGTCCAGGCGTTGTTGAGTTATGCGCTTACCAACACATTTTGCGATTCATTTTTATATTATAGATGTATGTAAGACTGTAAGGTATTTATGGTATGGGCCAATGAAATATTTTTTAATGTATCTTGTTGCCTGAAATAAATGAATTATTATTATTACTCCGCTAACAGCGAAGGAAAGGGCCTTAACGCAAGCTATTCTACTATATACTAGCTACATAACCTGTGGCACAAATTCCACGTGTAAACTTCGAGCGTCGCACCCCCCACCCTCCACCACAGGAACGTCAGATAGGCCTATCTCTCCTACTTTGTTTTCCCTCATCCAATCAACAAACTGCGTAAGGTGTACAATGTTGACTTATCAAAATTTTAAAATGCTTTTTAAAGGGACTCCATAATTTTTATTTAAGAACTCATCAGTTTCCCCTTTCAATGGGAGGGAGGGGGCGAAGACCGTGGATTTATAATTTGGTCTGCCGCCTATCACATAAAAAACTTTATGTAAATACGCAACTTACGAACCTTTCGAATAGACAGCTCGCACTCGAATGAAGGTGGCCACCATTTAGATTAATTTCTATTACACAAAGCTAAGAACACTCCCGACTATTGCACCTTTCAAATCATCATCATCATCATTTCAGCCAATAGACGTTCACTGCTGGACATAGGCCTCCCCCAATGTTCTCCACACAGATCGGTCCTGTACCGCCCGCATCCAATGGATTCCCGAGATCTTCACCAGATCGTCGCCCACCTTGTGGGGGGCCTGCCACGGCTGCGACTTCCTGTACGTGGCCTCCACTCGAGGACCTTTCCGCTACAATGGCCGTCTGTTCAGGAGAACAATCCTGCGAAAAATAGCGAGGACGCTATGTGCCCTGCCCATAGCCACTTGAGACATGCAATTCTTTGGACTATGTCTGTGACCTTAGTTCTCCTGCGGATCTCATCATTTCTGATACGATCACGCAGGGAGACTTCGAGCATAGCCCTCTCCATTTCTCTCTGGGTGACCTTTCAAATAAAAAACATAATCAAAATCGGTTCATCCGTTCGAGACACACACACAGAGAGAAAACGTCAAACTTATAACACCACGTCGTTTTTCGTCGGGGTTTTAAAACAAATGTAAATGAAAACAAGTCTTCAAAATCTCCGTTTTGTTGGCGAGCATTTGTCTCGCTTTTGACTAATGCCCGTACTGTCATAAACCCGAAGCAGCAGGGAGCAGTGACGGCAAGTTATTTATTCACACGGAGGCTGCGGGAACAAGGACTGACGAATTAGACTCGACTCGCGAAGTCGGCATTACGCAGACAAAGACGGATTAATTATTTATTTCTTCACATTTGTTACGACGATGAAATATTAGGATTGAGATGCGTTAAAATTGGCGCTTTTAGAATTGTTTATAAAATAACATCCGGCTTCAGCGGAAAGTTTTTTTTAGTACATACTTTACAATTCACGGATTCTTGGTTAATTTTTTTTTTTACTAGAATAATCTTATAAATATTTTTTTGTATTTATTTAGATAAAGACTGGCAAGTGGCAATGGGAAGGATACATTGCGAGGAGATCAGACGGCCGGTGGGGCAGAAAGGTCCTTAATTGTAGGCCACGTTTAGGGACTCGAAGCCGCCTAAGGTCTTTTTTATTAACAAACGAGACTACAGCGCGGAAAATGTTGAAAAGTTTTGTGCGTGTATGAGAAGTCTTAGTTTCTATGATGTATACCATGAAAAGGATATTAACAAAGCATTTAATATTTTCCACGTTGACTTTATATTGTATTATAATTTATGTTTTCCTGTAATAAGGATGAAATTAAGTAATAAAAGACGAAATTTAAAACGGATAACCAAAGGGATAAAGCTCAGCTGTAACACCAAACGTGTATTACGATACAATTATTATAAATTTAGGTCGAAAAGAAACTAGATAACTACTGAAAAGTGTTTTTTCATGTGAAAAAGAGCAGACAAGCAGACGGAGTGTAAGATAAGTCGTACAGAATGCGCTGTGGACCTGAACGCTCGACATAAAATACCCACAATCTTAAGAAAACATTTGCCTTTGAAACTCCTGTAAACAGAATCCCAAGTCGAGTCTAATTTGTCAGACGGTCCTTATTTCCCCTTAAGACGGCTAGCGTAAATAAATAAACCAGCCCATCAGTACCCTGGTAGCTTCTGACAGCACTTACATTAGTCAGCTGACCACGATACATTTCGTTGTATGTCAACCAAACAGGATTAACGGTATAATATCCTCCAACTTTCGGCTACGGCGGTGACAACAATCAACCACATACCCAGGATATATCTTCTTCATCTTCGGGTGCCTCTTCAGTCTTGAAGGTTGGCCGCCAGTTTCTTGTACTTCTTTTTATCTTTTGCGAGACGGAAAAGTTCTTCTACGCTGGTAATCCCGCTCCACTCCCGTATGTTTCGCAACCACGATTTTTTACTACGTCGAGTACGCCTCTACCCATCTAATTTGCCCATCATTATAAGTTGAAGAAGACTCAATATCATCTCAAAACGTGGCCGAGGTATTCAACTTTCTTCTTTTAGACGGTCTGTATCAATTTCCAGGTTTGGCTGACGCACTGGAGGACAGTATCGTTAGTGATTTTATGTACCCAGCTAATGCGGAGCATGCGACGGTAGCACCACGTCTCAAAAGCTTCTAAGCCATTTATGGTTTTTTTCTTTTAAAGTCCATGCTTTACATCCGAATATGACTACTAGCCAGATATAACAGAAGGACTCTGACTCGGAACTTTATAAGTAGATAGATAGATAGATAGATATACTTTATTGCACAAAAGACACAACTTAAGTACTAGGCATTACAGAAATTTAAAGAGAAAGTATTTGTAGACAACACAATTTTTTTTTCATTTCTTTAGGATATATAAAGTGCTCAAATGTGTGTGCTAACACAACTCTACACTCTCTATTTTCTTAACCTCTTATGTCAATGGGACACCAAGAGGTTCACTGTCAAGAAGCATAAAAAATTTAAGCATAAAATAAGTTAGCATAATATAATTATTACTAATGATAATTTCGCATAGTACTAATAAGCACAACATTTTTAACATAAAATAATTAACCATAAGTCATTAAAAAGCGGCTTACGGGTGGCCCTAGGGCCACCCCCGCCGCACCCAAACCTACTTTTACTCTATGTAATATAGGAAATACTGGTTACTTACTTACTTTTTTATTTTTCAGATTCAAACAACCATGAATGCTTAAAAAAATTGTGCCAAAAAAAATTATGCATAAATGCATTGTGCTAAATAATAATTATGCCACAGTACATATTATGCTAAAACCAAATTCGGCCAAATTAATATTATGCTAAATAAATTATGCCAATTTCATTAATAATAATAATAACTCTCACAACATCTCATACGTTGACCTGATTCCGTACTAAGTAGCTTAAGCACTTGTGTTACAGATATCAGACAACAGAGGAACACAAATATATACTTAAATACATATATTACACCCAGACACCGAACAAAAACAAGTGTTCATCGTACGAATGTTTGTCCAGGGTGGGGATCGAACCCACGACCCTTGGCGTAAGAGGCAGGGTCACTACCAATTGCGCCATCCGGTCAGTCAATCCATTTTAGGACAAAACACATTATGCCAATCAAAGGGATCCCACACCAAAATGACACGACCGAAGGAAAATTAGGACGGCCTAGGGCAATACTGCGACGATAGCGCCGCCAAGTAATTTATATTGACTGTGGCGAATAGGAGAATTTGTTTTTAAGGTGAGCAACAATGGCTTACAATTTTTTCAGACAAACTTATGTAATAATTCCTTCCTGTAAGACTAGTATTATTATATTAGTGCTGTAAATAAAGATTAATCTTGGTAATTGTTAAAAGTGGCCACTTTTAGCAATTATGGAGTGTAGTTACTTATAGGAAGAACTTATTACATAGGTGGGTTGCAAGAAATAGTAAATAATTTCCTATTCGCCACAATTAATGTTGATCACTTCGCGGCGCTACTATTGCCCTAACGTGTATTCAGAGGCACAGGAGACCGCCAAGTCCCAGACTTTGGGCTGACACTAAAAATTGCTCAACAGAACAATAAAGGTAGGTACCTATATTTTTCTGTTGAGCAATTTTTAGTGTCAGCCCAAATGTTTAATGTGTAGGTACACATTTTGGCCGAACCCGTGGGACGAACCGAGGACCGCAAGCGGAGCCGTCGCTTTATAATGCTACCCACAAGCCACTGAGTGACCGAAGCAGTCCAAAATGTGACTACTGTACTAACAAAATAGTAAAAATGTCAATGTCTGCAATAAATTACATAAGTAAGTAGTTGGTTATCTAAAAGGATTGCAACGGATGCCCAAAGGATTGCATGCCTCAAGTGGCGATGGGCAGGGCACATAGCGAGGAGAACAGACGGCCGTTGGGGCGGAAAGGTCCTTGAGTGGAGGCCACGTACTGGTGAAGATCGCGGGAACCCATTGGATACGGGTGGCACAGGACCGATCTGTGAGGAGAACATTGGGGGAGGCCTATATCCAGCAGTGGACGTCTATTGGCTGAAATGATGATGATGATGATGATCATCTAAAGTTTTTTTTATGCAAGAGGCGATAAACGAGGAAGCGGGTCACATGATGGAGATCCGCGAAATCACAGAGATCGCTAATGTCTTATTTGCCTTTTTGCATAAGAGCACGCTTTTCTCTTGAAGGACCCTAAGCCGTAGCCGCCGTAAATTACTCCTGTAGCCAAATCGTTTCACAGAACTGACCTTCATCCATCGAGATGATGAGGATAGAATGACAATCGCTGGCATGTGGTTCGATGTAAGAATTCAGCTACAGGGAGTAAATCAATGCTTTGAGTCTCTTTGCGTGATCGTATCAGAAATTATGAGATCCGAATTACCGGAGAATTAAGGTCACAGACATAGCCCAAATAATTACATGTCTCAAGTGGCTATGGGCAGGGCACATAGCGAGGAGAACAGACGGCTGTTGGTGCGGAAAGGTCCTCGAGTGGAGTCCAGGTACATGAAGTCGCAGCCGTGGCAGGCCCCCCACAAGGTGGACCGACGATCAGGTGAAGGTTGCGGGAATCTATTGGAAGCGGGCGGCACATGACCGATCTGTGTGGAGAACATTGGGGGAGGCCTATGTCTAGCAGTGGACGTCTATTGGCTGAAATGATGATGATGATGAGTAGATCAAACAGTTCCTCAGAGCAGAACAGTTTCCGGTGACATGTTTGAAGTTAATGTATCGACATTATTTCCGATTTTCATTAATCATACAACCGCTGTGTACTTTTAATAATATTGAAAACCAAGCAAACAATTTGTGTGGACACTGATGATTAATGTGACTCAATTTTTTTGACAGGCTTGATGGCGCATTTGGTAGTGACCCTGTCTCTTGCGCCAAAGGTCGTGCTTTCGATTCCCACCCTGAATAAACACTCGTGTGATGAACAATTATGTTGGTTCTGTGTCTGGGTGTAATTTATGTACTTATATAGGTATATTTTGTAATTCCTCTGTTGTCTTTTTTTATGTCATAGGTGGCAGACGAACAGACGGATCACCTGATGGTAAGCGATTCCCGCCGCCCATAGACACCCGCGACACCAGTGGAGTCACGAGTTTTAACACAACCTTTAACCCTTTTTCCCCCGGATTGGGCCTTCGGTACCCTCACTCACGTAACGAAACACAGCACAGTGCTGTGTTTCGCTGAGGCCTGGAATGGTGGCTCTCCCACGGTCCCACGGTCTGTCTGATAATATCTGTACCTCAAGAGTTAAGCTACTTAGTAAAGAATCAGGTCAATGTATTTGTTGTATGAATTTATTGATTTGACGAAAACACACTGGAAGCTCCCATCTTTGGACAGGCGCCCCTAAATATCAGCTTGGCCCATTTGACGCCTTGCAGAGACGAGCTGTCCAGATTGTCGGGGATCCCGATCTCACGGACAAATTGGAGTCGTTGCAGTCGCGAAGAGATTTTGGCTCTCTTTGCCTCTTCTATAGGCTCTTCCATGGAGAGTGCTCTTTGGAGCTGTTTAATATCATACCAGGGTCACCATTCTACAATCGCACGACTAGACGCCGCGGCAAACTTCGCCATTACTACCTGGAACCAATCCCTTCCAGAACTCTTGGTTTCCAGCGCTCCTTTTTTCCGCGCTCGTGCAAACTCTGGAATGACCTTCCAGCCGCGGTGTTCCCTGATCGCTATCACATGTCCTTTTTTAAAAGAAGTTTGAAAAGAGTTCTTCTCTCACGGTAGGCAGCGGCATGACTCTGCTCCGGCATTGTTGATGTCTATGAGCGGCGGTTACCGTTTACCATCAGATGGGCCGCAAGCTCGTCTACCTACTATAAGCAATAAAAAAAAAAAGTATCCAAAAACATGAGGAGTCCGGGCCACCAAATAAGTCACGCGCTTGAGTCGCCATAGACATTCAAATTGAGCTTTATGCTCATAGACACAAGGTTTCTACCATTTTAGTTCCGTGTTTTTCTGCGGGATGTATTTCGTGACTCTACTCTTACTTAAGCGCTTGTTAGGTACAGTAGAGATTGATTGTTATTATCCTTATGAATTCAAGGCACTTAAAGTAGAAATCTCTTTGTTAGACGTAGTATGTCGCATAAATTAATATAAAAAAAACTGCCGTTAACATGGGTACAGTCACGTGCCCTCATATAATACATACAGCTTCATTCAAATATGGATTTTATAGTTCGGGCATAACAGTCGAGGTGCTTACAATTTATTGTACTTGGCGTTTAGAAAGCTTGCTTTTATGTATTATGCCAAAGGCAAAATTACAACATTACCATTGTACCTACTAAAAACGTTGGTTAGGTTCGTTAGAACATGGCACTTTACATGGGCACATGGCGTGCATATGTGAGTAGTGGACTTCTTCAATAGGCTTATTAAATTTAAGTAATTCAAGGAAGAATATTTTTTATGCAGGTATGTTGGATCTGTTTGAGTAGCAAATTCGACTATAACGAGTTTTCAGGTGCCGCGATTGATTCGCGCATTTTTCACTCGAATGTAGTTTTCCGAGGCACGGGGGCACAAGACCGCCAATTTCCAGACTCCGGGCTGACACTAAGAATTTCTTACCGAAAACTTAGGGACACATGTTTGGCCGAACCGGTGATCGATTCCGGGACATCTTGCGCAGCCGTCGTCTCTTTTAAATTCGACTCACGACTTACGATGCCAATAACGTAATAAAAAAACAATTTTCAAGCCAAAATGCAGCTTTCTAGTAGGTATACTAACAGTCTTTGAACTTGGCTGCAGAATGACAGAGGAATAGGACCTGACGATACTTTTTTTTTGGATTATATGCAGACCACAATTGCACGTTATGGAAAGCAACGTGATATACGCTTTTGCCCAAAAGAGTCATGTTTACTCTTGCCTTATACATGTCCAGACTATAGTGGTCAGGAAAAACAGACCTGGGCAGGAGGTTCCATTCCTTAGCTATCCACATTATAAATGTGGAAGCGAACTATAAGGGTTCCTCTAGATAGGCACTACAGAACTCTATAAAGTAATGGAAATAAGCCTTATCGAGATAACTAGTTCAATGCGAATTTCAATAGGAAACAGAATAGATCTGCAGTATTGTATCGAGCTATTGCAATCACGTTAGTCTCGTTAGATCAACAATGAGACTAACGCAAAACATTGTTAGTCCGCTTGTGGCGGGGAAATTAGGAATTTGGTGAAATAGACGGGAACATCGGGATAATGGCGACAGCAAAATGGCAAATCGATGATGTGGGTACTTATTTAGATTTACATTTTTAAGAGTAATATTTTACAAATTAATGTTTAATCGAAAAATCATTTGCAAAACTAGGTATAATAATCTTAAAATTTTGTCTCGGTTGCGACCCAACGCATTACTTACATACCTAAGTATGATATTTTTAAGATTATTTTCGAAAAGGCTACAAAATAGCTCCTGTATATGTTATTCTAATTTTTTGTTTTAAATTTTATTCTTTCAATTGCAGGTGTGACAATTAATTTGGCAATACATATTAGGAGTCTCTGAGCTAAGCTGCGGACAGACAGATAGCCCCACATCAATGTGTACAAATCTCCTTTCCTCATTCGATACTCACCTTAATATTTTTTTATGTGTTAGGTGGCAGACGATCAGACGGATCACCTGATGGTGAGCGATTGCCGCCGCCTATGGACATGTTAAACATGATTGGTTCAATATTGTGTAAAATTAATGTTATGCATAAATTTGACAGATTTAGTAACCGCTGAGTAAAGATACTTACTTTAATGTTGGCTACTAATATAGACAAAGCTCAGGAATATGTCTATCTAGGACACGCTCCAATTAGGCAGAAACAATTTCGAGAGAGAAGCCAATAGAAGAATTCAGCTAGGCTGGGCAGCATTTGGTAAACTTCGTCAAGTCTTCTCGTCACCCATCCCTGAAAGTCTTAAGTCGAAAGTCTTCGACCAATGCGTCCTTCCGGTCATGACTTACGGTGCCGAGACGTTGACACTCACGGCTGGACTAGTCCACCGGTTCAAAGTCGCTCAAAGAGCTATGGAAAGGGCTATGCTCGGAGTATCTCTGAAGGACCGCATCAGAAATGATGTAATCCGACAGAGAAGCAGAGTCACCGACATAGTCCACCGAATTTGCAAACTGAAGTGGGCAGTAGGCTGGTCATATTAGCCGCAGAACTGACAGCCGTTGGAGCCGTAAAGTCCTTGAGTGGAGACCGCGACTCGCTAAGCGTAGTGTAGGATGCCCTGCGACAAGATGGGATGATGACATTCGAAGGCTGACTGGTGTGGGCTGGATGAGAGTGGCCGAAAATCGGGAGCAGTGGCGTGCATTGGGGGAGACCTATATCCAGCAGTGGACGAGAGTGGGTTGCTGATGATGTTGATGATAGACACAGCACAGTTTGGTCTTACTGTACTAAGACGATGAAAAGTGTATGGTTTATGTCATGAATTCAGTGTCTTTTTAAAAATTTCATATGGAAAACCAACAGCTGTCTCAATATCCTAGTAGTTAGTGGTGTACAATGAATTATTAGCTAAATAACATTTTTTCTCTAGAGGTACAGGTATTCATTATTATAACCACACCACCAAACAATTTATACAATTTTCTATCGACATTTTTGAAATTAATTATTTTATTGTTAACCTTAAATTGGAATTATTGAATTTATATGTATAGCTGCAACATCTCGTATAATTTAATGAAATAAATTTCAAAAATACCTTTATGGAAATACATATTTGCATGCTAGAAGTATTGGCAGAACATGCGCACACTATTATATTATGTATCAACTTTATACCGTGTTTTTAGCAAATAAAAATTATGAATTATGATTTATGAAACCAGATAAATAAACACGGTTACTTCTGAGGGTTCTCAAAGTGTAAAATCAATATTAGTATCTTTGTTCACTCTTCAACAACCAAGTTGAAAACATAATAAACCAATATTTAAATGAAGTTCCCATACATCAAATTAAAACGTTAATTTATTCCATTTTTACGTAGACACTTGAAAATGTACAGTTTTTAAGTACCTATATATATTTTAAATAAATAGCCATCCTATATGATTGTACGTACATTTGTAAAGTGTGTCTAATGTTGTACCTAAAGGGCGTCCCACGACAATGGGACATGAAGGGAAAGTACCTTAAATCCTTAAGTTAGTATTTCACTTTATTTTATAAAATATAAAAACTGTTTTTTTTATTGTGCTTGTATTGTACCCTTGTAAAAGGCGACTAAGGTAAAGCTGCTGGTATGATCATCAGCACCCAGAGAAGGAAAACTCTGCAATTATATCAAAACCCTCGCCAAACCGTCTGCCAAGCGTGGTGAGTATGGCAATTGCCCCTCATGTGATTGAGGGAGGCCCGTGCCCCAGCAGTGGGGACTTAAATGGGCTGATGATGATGAATCGTGATTCCCGAATCCGATCGGAAAAAAAAACCTGTAGATAAAATGGTCAGAATCATTCGCGCCCAAGTCTTGCTTGCATTTGGTCGGATTTTCACTTATCTGATATCTTATGTTAACGTTTAAGTACTATAAAATTTCGGTGATTTCTTATTACATCAACTGTATTGCTAACTACCCTTTTTCTCTGTCTTTTGTTGTCGTATCATACTTGTATTTTGTTTTTGTGCAATAAAGAATATATATCTAAAACTGTTAAATCAAATGTCATTTAAAATATTTATAAAAAATTCTAGTAAACGTAAGTACTAATAAAATAGTAATTAACAGGGACGCCTTTTACACCTCTACTCAAGAAAAAAAACTTGCCGTAGTAATAATACAAAACACAATGTAACACAGCAAAAGAAATATACCAAAATACACACATTTAAATATAAAAATATTCATATATTTTAAGAGCACATACCTACCTACTATAACATACGAGGAGAAATTACAGTAATATATCTAATTCTTATTATAAGATTAGCAAAAAAGGCATGGACCCACAGTCTGCGGTTGTAACATTCACTGAATAAAAAAAAACCTAACTTTTTCCCCCGTGGGAATGCCGCCAGCTCCGCTGTTGTTGTCTCAGGCACAGAACTTAGGCACGCACAACAGGGTAGTGTGGGGTTCTCTCCTGTGGATCACCCAGAGGCCTACCCACTACCCACTGGGCCATTTTACAAGAATCCCTTTGCTTCGGCCCGCGTCCAATGATCCAGGCCCTTATTTTTGTTTGTTTTTTTTTTAGTTCGATTCCCGGATAATGCAAGAAAAATTCAACTTACCTTTTTATTTATTTAAAAAACATACAAATGTTACCTTTTAGTATAAATAAATAATAAATATTTCACAACATCACATACATTGATCTGACTCCGAGATAGGTAGCTCAAGCACCTGTGTTACGGATATCATAATCAACAGTGGGATTACAAATATATACATATAATACTTTTCTTTTGTAAATACATACTTATAATACATAGAAACACCCAGACCAATACAAACAGACGTGTTCATGCACACAAATGTTTGTACTGTGCGGGGATCGAACCTGCAACCTTTGGACCAGAGGCAGCGTTCACTACCACTGTTCCAAGCGGGTCGTATAAGATATATTAATGTCTTGATTGTGTTGGTTTAGTGTCTGGGTGTTATTTATTTCTAAATTAAGCTACAGACTTAGTACGCAATCAGCTCAATGTGTGAGATGTTGTATGTGTTTAATAATTAATTTAATGTAGTTTCCCTCCATCACAATTTTTTTTTTCCACTTTGTATGTAGGTATACTCGTAAATTGTGCAACATGTACAGACCATACACAAGGTTACCACAATTTGTCAAATTTTCTCAATTAACATTGAACCAAACGTGTTTGACATTAAGGTGAGAATCGACTGAACAAATTTGACAGATTTGTTTACGTACATTGATGTGTGGCTTACCGTACATAAAGCAATTTCATTTAAAGTAGCCAAATTTGAAATTCCGACCCCATATAAAAATTTAACCAGCTCTTAACTCTATCTAATGTTGTCCTCAGAAATCAGAAACGGACGCAGAACGGCTCACCATCATCCCTGCTTCATCCCAGGTAGCAGAAGGGCAGTACACCTGCGAAGTGTCAGCTGATGCACCCTCGTTTGTCACTGCGCAAGTGCACACACACATGTATGTTGTCGGTAAGTGACTTGAAGTAACAATTAAAACATACCAACAAACAAATATCTATAGACAGCTGAGTTACGTACCATAAAGGTGTTGGTTGCGAAGGTTGTTGTGTCAAAGTGTTTGTCAACACCTTTTGGCTATATGAGTTAAGGCTACGGGTAGCCCTAACTAGCGGTACCAATCGATTTCAATTATTAGCTACTAAACCGGGTCTATTTTAAACAATTTCTGAGCGGAAGTCTCTAAGCAAACATTTATTCTAAAAATAAACTGTCCCACTGCAGGGCAAAGGCCTCCATCATAGAAATCAAGTTATCGCTACTATGATGGGATTAGGTTTAATCACCACGCTTGCCAAATGCGGATTGGTGATCACAAACCCGAGCTATGTACGAAAAATTCGAAACATACTTCTTGCTCGACTCGGGAATCGAACCCAGGACCCCGAGTTCACGGCCCGGTACTTAAACCACTGGACCAACAGGGCAGAAACCTTTATACTATTTATTTAATTTGCACTACTTTTTGTTCTGTTTTTGCACTCGAAATTTGGATTAAAGCCACAAGTGGCCGTTTTTGGTGGTAATTCAAATTTCGAGTACAAAAGCAGACGCAAAAGTTAAGTATAAGTATTAAATAAATAGTATAAGTGTTTTCCAAGAGGCTGCACATCCGAAGTTGTTAAAAAAATATCCGGTTTAGATGCTAACAATTTAAATCAATTGGCGTCGCTAATGTGCCCTACCCGTCACCTTAAAGAGCCAAAATAGCACCTCTATAGATACACTATAAGGCTAAATGGAGATATAATTGCGCCACTTTCTTCCTAGGTGTTACCTTTACAAAACGTTCTTAGGTATAGAATTTTGTTTGTTCCACGTAAGTTAGTTGTAAAGTGCAACCAGATAATTATAACGCCTAGAAACCATATGCGCGTAACATAAGTGAGTCAAATGAAGACACATGCCAAAATAGCAGAGTTCACTCGTACGTGAATAAAAAATGCATTGTTTGTGTGAGTGTCGGCAAGCGAAGTAAATAAAGCTTACGCTCACATGAAGTCCGTTTTTTTCCTTACTTTAGACGACGCGTTTGAATGAAGACTATCCATTTAGGCGTTATTAATCTAAAAGTTCAAACAGTTTCCTACCTAAATCATCATTATTCCAGAAAATAAAAACCCACTCTACTTACAAAGCAGTTGACATTATGGATCGGAAGCACCCATTGTGTTCACAAAAATTAATGATCTGAACGGATGGCAGATACCGAATATGATGGCATTGATGGCCCCTACGCGAGATCCATATCTCCACCATTTTACGACGGGCTGATTGATTGATAATAAAATAAATTTATGCTGATGCTTGATGGATGACGTCAAACTTTGTTTATGATAAAAACAATAAAGACGAACACAATATCAACTTTTTTGTATAATGTTTGATAAATTGGAATGGCTGGCAGATGTTGAATATGTGTACTTACTGTATCTGGGGGAAAGGGGGTTTAAAGGTTGGCAGCGCACTTGTCACTCCACGGGCAGCGGTAATTGCCTACCATCAGGTGATTCGTCTGCTAGTCTGCCACCTAAACCATAAAAAAAAACTGTAGCTGAGGACTGATTAAAGTGGTGAACATTTTCAGGGACCTATCCATATCCAGCAGTGACTGCGACAAGCTGATGATCTAAGTAAAGTAAAGTATTAGTCATCAGTAGGCACTTAAACAATGGATAAGGCTGGCAAGGGACCGAAGGGAATACCGGGATAAAGAAGAGGCCTATACTCAGCAGTGGGTGGATGTGGGCTGATATGATGATGATGATGATGAGGCACTTAAACCACTAGATCAACAGGGTGATGATGAAATGTTGATGCTAATACAAAAATCTTCCCACCTGCGTCAAACCCTAAGGATAGCACGTGGGTTATACTGGTCCACCATCTTACAGACGAACTTTCTGACTTCAATTTGGATTAGGATACCTGGATCTGGTGTTGGTGTTGGAGGAGAATGTTGCTCATACCTTGGACAGCAAAAAGAACCAATAGATTAATTCGACCAACTGAAGATCAAAACCCGACTGTCGACTATCTGTTACCAAAGAGTACTAGGTCACTTTGGCCATATTGCCCGGAGACTGTCTGACAACTTTGATAAGTTGGTTGTTGTGGGTAAGGTCAATGGTAAAAGACGAAGAGGCCGTTCACTTCTTTGTTGGTAAGACCAAATAAGGGACGTAACCGGACTCACTTTGCCGATTGCCCTAAGCCAGGCTGAGGATAGGGAAGAATGGAAAGACCTTGTCACCGCCTCGGCAATAGCATTTCAAGAAAGGTACGAACTTCAGTAATGAAGAAAACGATGAAGAAGAGACCTCTAGGCCATATGAAGCGTAGTGAAGCTCCAGTGAATATCGGGGTTCCATAGTTGCTAGTCATCCCGTTTTGACAGAGTAGAACTCCTTAAGCGTGCTTCATACAAAAGGGATGAGACCAAATTCACATTTACACTCTATCTAGTATAACAGTAACCGATGAATCAACAATATTATGCCTTTGTTCACTATCTGGTGGCGCAGTGGTTTGTCGGACGTGCTCTTAGATAATTATACCTATCAATAGTCGTACTTTAAAGCGACGGTTGCGCTTGGGATCGAAGATTCGATCCCCGGGTTGGGTTGGATTGGAAATACACAGTGTCAGCCTGAAGCCTGGAAGTAGCCCCTGCGCTTCGGAAAGTACTTTATGCCATTGGTCCTCCTCTGGCCACGTGGTCCTACTGCATTTGTCCTACCGATCGGACCACGTGAACTTTTTTTTCCGGATGGGTCGATTAATCGGATTACAAGGATTTGTAATTCCGCTTCGTCCTACCGATCGGACCTGCGCCTGATCCCTCTTCCGTCGAATCAATATGGTGTCCTCCAAATTTCAGGGTAAAGGAATGAAGAGTTCATTTGTGATTGCGAACACATTTGAGCACGATAAGATATCCTACGTACGTGGCTGATTGTTAAGATTGAACGCCGTAGCTGGATCGTTTGAAGGATATTATTATTCATCATCATCAGCCTATCGCAGTCTACTGCTGGACGTAATCATCTGCAATTGTTCGCCACCGTGATCTATCCATAGCTTCTCGCATCCATCTCTTGCCAGCCATCCTGCGCAGATCGTCCCTCCACCTAGCCAGAGGGCGCCCTACATTACGTTAGCCAAGACACAGTCTCCACTCTAAAACTCGTTTACCCCATCGGTTGTCGGTTCTGCGGCTAATATGGCCAGCCCACTGCCACTTAAGCTTGCTAATCCGGTGAGCAATGTCGCTGACTTTGGTTCTCTGCCGGATCACCCCATTTCGGATTCGATCTCGGAGGATATTATTATTACCTCCATTGATTCTGTCACTCATATCACAAGTGCTAAAGTTTATACTTTAGTGAGTAAGATTTAAATTAACTCTTTATTTTGTTAACAGACTTGCCCAAATCAGGGCCAATGATGCACGGACTTAAGAGGAGGTATCGTCCAGGCTTGAAGCTGAAGGTGGAATGCATCAGCAGAGACTCCATGCCAGCTGCCAACCTCTCCTTTTTTATTAACAGTGAACCGGTAAGTGTTTTTTAAATTATTTATAATGATTCCCGAAACGTTATTAAAATTATGTTTTAAACAATTCTAAGTGATTTGGTTTTGTTCGAAGAAAAAAACACGCGTATAAAACCGTTTTCATTTAACGTTGCTATATAAATACGCAGCTAGGACAGGATCACTTAATCAATAGAAAATATCTGTACTTTAGTAATATATAATGTAGGTATTATTGATCTCTATGGCATAAAATATATATAGTCAACATTTATTGCGCAAAAAGTTACAGGAGTCGTTGCTTTGGTCATGTGCAAATACAATTTTGGAGTTCTCTTAAGACAACCTTTGGGTAGAGGAAAATACAGCAAGTTAAGATGGGTAAGGCAGTTCCGAATAAAATAACCAATAAAACGAATGCTTATTGAAGTGCTTATCCAAAAACAATACCTAAAACCGAATCTAAAACGGTTGAACTGCAATGTTAATTGATTAATCTTTTGAGTTGTTATTCATAGTAGTCTATTAACTTTCATAATTGTATTTTTTTTTCTTCTCAATTGAAACTCTGTAACATCATCAATATTTGAAAAGAGTAACTACTGAGTTTCTTGCTGGTGTCTTCTCAGTAGAAATCGACATTCCGAACCAGTGGTAGATAATATGTACTATTTTGACATTCATAAGTGTTCTGTGTGGACCTAAATTGAATAAAGAATTTTTTATCTTTTTATCTTTATTTTTATCTTGTCAAGATAATCGGGAACAGTGGTGGTGCTGGGTACACAAACAACTTTCCACCCTAAACCCATAGGTACCCATTACTGACTCCGTCCGACAGGGGTGAATAAGGGTGGATTAAGTTTTTGTTTGTTGCTTATTTTAATACAATAAATAATAATAATTCGAGGAGAAAGAAAAACAAAGCTTTTCTGTATGTTGGAAAACAAATAAGCAACCTTGTACATTTTATTGATATGTTATAAGTTCATTATCGTGTGCCATTAAGGTGACGGGTAGGGCACGCTAGCGACGCCAATCGATTTTAATTTTTAGCTTCTAAACCGGATCTATTTTAAAAAATTTCGGAGTTACAACCTCTCGGCAAACACTTATACTATTTATTAAATAACCATGCACAAATGTTGGGTCCGTTTTTGTCCGCAAAAAAAATGGTTCACGCCAAAAGCGGCCACTATAGACGTGAATAAATTTTTCGCGTTTGTGCACGGACCCAATATTTATGCATGGTTATTTAATAAATAGTGTAAATGTTTGCCAAGAGGTTGTAAGCCCGAATTTGTTTAAAATAGATCCGGTTTAGTAGCTAAAAATTAAAATAATTTGGCGTCGCTAGTGTGCTCTACCCGTCACCTTTACTCTATGAGGTAAGTAGACATTGTATCGTCTGCTGGGACCAGACGTAAGTAGAAATCGTATTAGGTATTTTTTAAAAGAAATCTTGTTTGTTTCAAATGTGTGAGAAAGTGAAGTACGTTACATGAAAACTAACAGGTGTTCCGCAAAATTTGCCGGGTTGTGTATTTTGATTAATTTACAGGCCAAACAGCCAAGCGATTTTCGCTGACTAACTTATTAGCATAGTTACATTTCACCAGTGGGTTGTATATTTTATATATGCTGTGAACAGTATAATTAGGTGAATAAATTACTTGCGCGTAACATATTAGCACTGTAAATGCGCATAATATTGCCAGTTGTAACTACTAATTTAATTAATTTTAAATACAAAGTTACAAGCGCAACCTTTCAGTTCATTTATTTTTTTGTCTTATTTGGATCATCAACATCCATACTAACAATAGAAGTACAAAAGTATGTATGTCTTTCTGTTTGTCCGTTTTTCACGGCAAAATGGAAATGACGGATTGACGTGTTTTTTTAGTAGAGATTGTTGAAGAGCGGTAGCACGTAGGCTACTTTTCTTAATAATGCAAGCGAAGCCGCGGGCAAAAGCTAGAGTTTTTTATAGTTGTGTTGTATTGGAGCCCGGAATCAGCTCTTCTGCTGCATCTCCACTTCGCAAGGTTTTCTGCATCCAATGTAGTTAGGTTATTGGCATACCATCCCTTACGTCAATTCAAATATTTTTCAGTCTACATCAATCACTTTAAAGTAAAAAAAACAGCTTTTTCATTTCTTAAGAGCCGGCATCGCATCTGTGATGCACGCACATACTCGCCGGTCAAGAACTTCTATATTTTCACATTATAAATAATGTAATTCAAATCAAAACAAGTAAATTCATCATCGACAATCCTGCCTTTTCCTCATACCACCATCAAGAATCCCCAACAAATACCGTTTTATTGGTTCGTTCAATTTCAGAATAGGGAGCTTTAATATTGTATAGAAATACAATAAATAAATAATTTAGATTTGGAAGTGTACGCATTCCTACTTTCGAGTTAGACTCGCACTTGGCTAGTTTTCACCCATGGACACCCGTGACACCAGTGGAGCCACAAGTGCGCTGCCTAACCCTTAAACCACCCTTTCCTCGGGAACGGGCCTCCGGTACCCTCACTCACGCAGTGAAAAACAGCGCAGTGCTGCTTCACGCCAGCTTAACTGCTATGCTAATGGTTAGTTGTGCTAAAATAATTTATTTCGGAGCCTTAGACCGCTATTTAGGCAGTTCGATATTTTTGTCCAGCAGTTGGTAACACTGACTGCATCGCTGGCTAATGGCATGCGACTTGATGGCTTGCATCTCAGCATTACCATATTCATGAGTTGGTTTTAACAGCTTATTAACATCGTGCTGACATGCATCTATGATAATACTCGTAGCTATTTCGCTTTTCTAAAGTATAGAGCGGTCCATTCAAAATATTGTTTTGTTTAACATTGTTAGGACTTTACCTGTAAATAGATATGTTAGCCTATGCTATTTGGTATTTGCCTTCTTTCTTTCAGTATTTCTCCGTATAGTGACCGTATAGTTGACCATGGGAGAGCCACGTTTCGGCCAGAATTGGCCGACTCGACCGGAGTGATACCACGGCTTCACAGAAAATCAGCGCGAAGCACTGTGCTGTGTTTCGCTGCGTGAGTGAGGGTACTCGAGGCCCAATCCGGGGGTTTTAAGGTAGGCAGAGCACTTGTGACTCCACTGGTGTTGGCCGTCAATAAACTACTTCTCACGATCTCTAACGAGGCAAAACAGCTCAGCAGTACTCGCTATCCCTGTACCATGATTTCGTCCTCCGACTCATGCCTCTTACCAGCAACCTGCTGAAAACCAGCGTCGGGGTTGCTCTCTTGGACCAGCACTGTCTTTTGCTGAGCGGCCGCCTCTTTGCCACATACAAACAAACAAACGAACATTTATTTGCAAAAAAATACATTTGATACAATATAGGTCTTAAAATGATGGTATCTAGTTTCGTAATCTGCTTGCTAGCAAGCGTGCAAATATGTAGTATTTTCACAGTATTTTGATATAGATACTTACTAAGTTTCCTTTATAAAATGAACTCTGTGATACTAAGAAACAATAAACAATAAATTTAAGTGCTTAAGTACGTATGTCTAAGTTTCAGTACTCAGAGACAGTGGTAATCAGTGAAGCTGACTGCCTATATCTCTCTACTCAAAGCTGCCTAAACATATTCATAGAAGCACCTTTACAAAGGGATAATATTATTGTTGTTCTATTTTTCTTTTATTATTTATTTCTAGATTGTAAATAATTACTTTTCCTTTATTTATTTAAAACTTGTATAGACACATTATTTGACATGATAGTATCTAAAAGCCTACATTAGGTTTGTCTAGATACTACAGTATTTGTGAGCCAAATAAAGTTATCATTAATTCATTCATTTAGCTAATTTTCCCATCATAATAGGAGTTGTTGAAGGTTTATCGGGTCTTCACACAATATGTCCTAACGCGTAGGCAACTTTACTTTCTTTGATGGTCAATAAGAGTCGGTGTCTTCTTTATAATAATAATAATAACAATAATTCTCACAACATCTCATACGTTGACCTGATTCCGTACTAGGTAGCTTAAGCACTTGTGTTACAGATATCAGACAACAGAGGAACACAAATATATACTTAAATACATATATTACACCCAGACACCGAACAAACACAAGTGTTCATCGCACGAATGTTTGTCCAGGGATCGAACCCACGACCTTTGGCGTAAGAGGCAGGGTCACTACCAATTGCGCCATCCGGTCAGTCAAATTCTTCTTCTTTTCTTCTTGTTTTTGTGAAATCGACATTCCGAACCAGCGGTAGATGATAATGTGTACTTATATTGACATTCATAAGTGTTCTGTATGGACATAAATATATATATTTTTTTTATCTTTTATCTTTAACTTTAGTTCCCGTTGCTGGTGCACTTGGTAGTAGACTATTATTACCTAGTGGCAGTACCTACTTATAATAGTGGTTAAAGTATGAAATTGCCTTTTTAGGGTTCCGTAGCCAAATGGCAAAAAACGGAACCATTATAGAATAATTTTATTTTGATTTGGGTAACACTATATTTTAAGGTTTATATAAAAGGACTTCTGGTGTTGCAGGTCTCCATGGGCGGCGTTAATCGCTTATCATCAGGTGATTCGTGTTCTTGTCTGCCCCCTATGCCATAAAATTCGTGATGCAAAAAAAAACCTTGAATATTACATTTTTTTTTGTGTCAATTGACGTTTTCATCAATAATAACTTTTTTTACTAAAAATATTTGAAAAACTATCCTACACGATCCTTAAAGTAGTCCATTAAATCACAGTTAATTATGGAGTAGTTGAATTAATCATTACTTTAATAATTAAAAAAAATAAAATATGGAAAACGCATACAAAACGGCAGTTTCATACTTTCACCTTAGCGTAACGATGCCATTTTTCGGAAAATGAACTATTGTCATGCCTGCCCAAAATGTTTTAGCTTCTATTTAAAAAAAATTGTCAGAGCTCACAATGGATGTTTCTCCAAATAACCCTTCTATAACCCTTATATTTTTTTCTAAATGCTGATCTCTGAGCTTTAATCCCTTACAACAATGAAGTAGGAGAGTGACACATTACCCCGTGGTTCTATTCCAAAGGACATTGAATTAATAACAGACGGCAAATGACATTAAGTGGATGCTGGATAGACCAGGGCGAACGATTGTGTCGTGTCGATTCGCACGCCCGTCGCGTAGGCATGAGCTGTCACGTGTTCGCTGTTACTGAGGCTTGCCAGCTCGTGCGTAGCTTACGTGTGTAACGAAGTGAGTCAGTTAGAACGGATTTCGCTCATTTCATAAATGTTGTGTTCAGAGATTTTAGATTTGTTCTTTTGCTTGTCTTAATTATTAATATAAGTGAAATAATATTTTTTGTAGTGAACTAATACCTAATAGATATGGAAAAATGCACTTAGCATTTCTCACTCAACAATAAAATAATAAATATAATATGTGAACAATGTTGTTGGTCTTAAAATTGTAAAAAAGTATGACTGTAAAACTGTTTTTTGTCCCATGGGAAAAAAATGCCGATAAAAGTAAAGTAGCAGCCTATCTATATAACTGTCCGACTACAGGGCAAAGGCCTCCATCATAGAAATCAAGTTATCACTACTAAAATGGTATTAGGCTTATTCACCCGAGCTATGTTCGAAAAATTCGAAACATATGCTCGACCCGGGAATCGATCCTAGGGCCCCAAGATCACGGCCTGATACCACTAGACCAACGTAGAGATAATATAAGATAAGATAATAGGATGCCGTGTGGTCCCTGGCAGAGTAGAATAGGCCATCCTCACTCTTACCGAAGTGTCGTAAAAGGCGACTAAGGTAAAGCTGCTGGCATGATCATCAGCACCCAGAGAAGGAAAACTCTGCATTTATATCAAAACCTTCGCCAACCCATCTGCCAAGCGTGGTGAGTATGGCAATTACCCCTCATGTGATTGAGGGAGGCCCGTGCCCCAGCAGTGGGGACTTAAATGGGCTGACGATGAAGATAATTAGGTATGCCGATAGCCTTCATGAAAAAAGTCCTTAAGTTTTTTTTTATAGGAGCAAGCGGGTCTCCTAATGGAAAGTAATTATTCATCACCGCCCATGAACATTTTCGAAATCTGGTTGCTCTTCTGACATGCTAAAATAACTACATTCTGATTTTATTGCTATTGGTAATCATTTATTTCAAGTCAATAACTCATATATTGTTAGTAACATCTTAATATAAGTGACTAGGTATAAGTGATCTATTTTTAGTGATATTTTTTTATAAAGAGTTTGGTACAAAAACGCCAAACAACAACAGTCATGCACACCCACATAACTATGTACCTTAAAAAGGTGTTCGAGGAACGTAGGAAAATTTTAATGGAATGATATTGAAACGAAATGGAATATGTATTCGCGACACACCTGTACTCAAATATTTATTGCCTGACTTGGCAGCCAAAATGTGTGTTTATTTTCTTGTTTCTTTTGTTTATAATGTACAATAAATATTTTGACCTATCTTTTTAACAATTCAGTAGTAGGTACCGTAAAAAAACAATTTAAGACACTTGATATTTTTCAGTCGTGCTTTATATTATAATAGTTAATAATGGTATTGCTACCATTGAGCTTTATTTTTGAGTTCGTCACACTGTGACTATGGCGCTTGAAAAGCTTTGAAATACTGGAAACTCAAAAATAAGATACCTACATGGTTACGTAGCAATTGTCTTACAAATTATTCTAATCTTACTATCTATACAAGTTTAAAACTTATGGTTTTAAATGGGTATACATGTAGGTACCTACAATTTATGAAATTAGGTAAAATATATTAATTTACCTATTAAATTAGATTAATGGGGTTTAAAGGTTGGAAGCGCAGTTGTGACTCCACCGGTGTCGCGGGTGTCCTTGAGCGATGGCAATTGCCTTACCATCAGGTGATACGGCAGCTCGTCTGCCACCTATCACATAAAAAACAATGGTAGGTATCAGAGTTAATCCGTAAACGGTTTTTTGCACCATTCTTCCCAACTAACTATTGTTCGTAAATAAATGTGGGATTCGGGGAAAATAAATTCGACTTTTTATACAAAGCTCGCAATTCTTTTCAGTAATATTTTGGATGAGGAGTGCAAAAATCGTTCAGCGAATCTCTAAAAAAGTTTGAATAATACATAATTTTTTCAGAAATATTTTTCGTGTAGAGGAGCTTCTTGGTTTTATTTTGTTTTCAGAATTAACAACAATCCTTGAGGCATAAAAATACATCATCCGATAAAATTCGTTTGTTTTACTTTTACCTATTACAATCAATAACTTTTTGTTTGCAAGAATACAATAACAAAGGGTACAGACACACACACAGAACACGATTTCCATTTTTTTGTTGCGAGTTTCTCAGTGACAGCCCGTCGGTCTGTAAGTTGGCGGCCTTACCCCGTACCTCGGAAAGCACATTAAACCGTTGGTCCTGCGCTCGATCTCTCTTCAATTGTGTCACTTTTGGGTCCTATCGAAATATAAGGGTAAGACCATATGATTAGGAATACGCGTCTTAAGAGACCTGCGAAGGTCAGTTCAAATTCAATTCGGGGCAAGCTTCGCCGTTCTTCGGACATCTCGCTATCTCTGTCGCGCCAATCGTGACCCTTCCGTGCGAGTAGAAACAGCAAGATGGCTGTTTGAAATTTGTGAGCATTTGCAAATACCAAAAATAATTAATGAAACTTGATTTTATTTTGATTTTCTTTAAAACATTGCGTCTAGTTACGCACAATACAAGCTATTCATTCATAATGAATAATTACCTAAGTTTTTAATATAAAACAAATACGCAGAAAATAGGTCGTTATCATCGAAAAATTTACGAAATGTAATCGCATATATTTTTAAGCGGGCAAATAGTTTTGAGAGCAGGTGTAAACCGAGACAAGATAAATACTGCCTTAATCCGAGTAACAGCAATGAAATGTCGAGATATCCTCAATTTGCAATTTATTTTGGTATTATGCTTGTATGGGATTTTCTTTTATATGAGTGGTGGCAGACGAGCAGGACGAGCAACAGATCACCTGATGGTAAGCAATTCCGCCGCCCATGGACACCCGCAACACCAGTGGAGTCACAAGTGCGCTGCCAACCTTTTCCCCTTCCCCCCCATTGGGCCTCCGGTAACCTCATTCACACGGCGAAACACAGCGCAGGCGCTGCTTCACGCCGGTCTTCTGTAAGGCAGTGGTATCACTCCGGTCGAGCCGGCCCACGTTGTTCTCGTGACTCATGCGGTTTTTTTAAGTGATAGGTGGCAGACGAATAGACGGATCACTTGATGGTAGGAGCGCCAATGGCTACACCAGTGAACTCATAAGTGCGCTAGGAACCTTTAAACCCCTTTCCCCCGGTTTGTGAACCGGGGGGTTATGTGAGGACATACGCAGCGAAACACAACAGAGACAATGCTTCACGCCGGTTTTCTAGACTCCTGTCAAGCCGTTTCATGCCAAAGCGTGGCTCTCCAATGGTTTCGTTTTTTACCGTTTGGGTACACAAATCAAAACAACTGAATCCACAATCGCACATCCCAAATAAATGTTATTTTCTGTTTATTAAAAAGGCTCCGTAAGTGGAGCAGAAAACGGTTTCACGGCCGAGTGAAAACGTCAACTTCACGGCCAGATAATGTTAATCCTTGGCGGGGTTCGTGTTGAGATAAACCTCCTCAACTGTGAGCAGTAAGTTTCCGGGCAGTTTGCTCTTTGATGTTATCCTTTGTTTATGAACATTGATATGCCCTATAGAAGTGTAATATGTATGCGTACTAAGAATTAAAATTATAAATATATATATTTTCATCACTATTAGGTGTGTCTGCTCGTTTCCTCATCTTAGCGGGTAGTTCCCAGTTGCGTCCTAAGCTATCGCTCTAGAGC
Source organism: Marasmia exigua (assembly GCA_019059595.1). Taxonomy (NCBI): domain Eukaryota; kingdom Metazoa; phylum Arthropoda; class Insecta; order Lepidoptera; family Crambidae; genus Marasmia; species Marasmia exigua. The sequence goes on from CM032473.1 coordinate 13,836,895, forward strand.
CCGGGGTACGCTTGGACCATCATTCTTGATTTGGAGACTGGTAATAAGAAAAAAAAGAAAGAAAGAAAAACATTTATTATTATAGACATCACAACACAGGGCATATGTATGCCTGATGTCATACATATGCCCTGTGTTGTGATGTCACTGACCTGATGTCAGTGACTGAACTGATGTCAGTTCTAAACACAAATTGGCACAAACAGAAAACGATTAAAATACATATAAATAAAAACAAACAAAAAACGAAGATATAGGTATTCAATCATGTCCAGGTAGTGCCAAATGAATATTGTGTTATGACGCCTAGCACAAATCGCCCTCACTCAGCGTAAGTCACGGCCCAGACAAAGGGCATGACGCTGGTTTTCAGTTAGACCAGCTGAGTGAGTGCCTACGGACACTTGTCTAGTGTATTTTGTGTACCTAACGTGTATGTGTGTAATATAGGTATATACTACTTATATTTGTGTCTAAATATATCTACTAACAAGAAAATATCAAATAATAATGAGATAGATAACATTAAATTATTATAATAAATAATAGGAGTGTGGGTCATCATCATCATCATCATCATCAGCCTATCGCAGTCCACTGCTGGACGTAGGCCTCTCCAATTGTTCGCTACCGTGATCTATCCATGGCTTTTCGCATCCAGCTCTTGCCAGTCATCCTGCGCAGATCGTCCCCCCACTTAGCCAGAGGGCGCCCTACATTACGTTTGCCAAGACGCGGTCTCCACTCTAGAACTCATTTACCCCATCGGTTGTCGGTTCTGCGGCTAATATGGCCAGCCCACTGCCACTTAAGCTTACTAATCCGGTGAGCAATGTCGATGACTTTGGTTCTCTGCCAGATCACCTCATTTCGGATTCGATCTCGGAGAGAGACGCCGAGCATTGCTCATTCCATAGCCCGCTGAGCGACCTTTAACTTGTGGACCAGCCGTACCGTAAGTGTCCACGTTTCGGCTCCGTATGTCATGACGGGTAGGACGCACTGATTGAACACCTTCGTCTTTAGGCACTGTGGTATCGACGATACGAAGACACTGAGTGTGGGTATCTACAGTTTAAATATAAAATGATTACGGCTGAGAAATCAAAACAACTTCTCCCGGCACGCGCATCAACTGGATGTGCAATGGTCGCCAAACCGACAGCCACAACTACCAACAGTATCCAAAAAAATAAATAAGAACGAACGAATTACAATAAAACAACTGCCGTCTGACCTTTGCAAACCTTTGACAGGGGAACCAGAGCAACTGAATCATGGTTACACGTTTCAGATACTATTCAAAACGTGCCGATTTCCTCACGGTGTTTTTCTTTCTTTGAAATATGGATTTGAAAAATCCAGAAGTGCATGCTCGGATTTGAGCTCGGACCCCCGTATGGAAGGTACATTCTGAACCACTGAGCTACCATTGCTCTTTGCCGTCAATGCCGTCTGCTCGTTTGTCTACTATACTGTAAAAAGGGGGTTTCATGAAACTCACGTTAGATTTCTATAAAAAATACGATTACGTTCTTCAATACGTTATACCGGAGAGTTTTCAAGTTAACAAAGTCATTCTTTCACCAACGTTTCTATTTGACAGAGAGAGAGAGACAGAGAGAGAGAGAGAAAGAGAGAGAGAGAGAACAGACCCATAGATTACCAATCATAATAAAAAATGTCATGGATGGAATTTAATAATGTAATTTATATCATTGAAATTGAGACTTAATATAACACAATATTGTAAGTACCTACTTACTCTACCTTGTTATATTTGTATGCTATGTAATTAACAAGACACGAGGTCTAATTAATGTAATTTTGACCATACATGTAAACTAGGTTTTATGTGAATAAATATCTTCGTTCTTGATACACAAGCCTTCTGGCATTAGAGCCTTTTTCCTCATAACATTGATAAAATAGAGAAACAGGATAACTGGGCAAAAATTATATTAGCAAATTGTTGTTTACTTTTAAGTAAGATTTTATTAAGTCCTTTGAACCACTCAAGAGATAGGGAAGGTTTAATTGAGTTAAAACAAGACTAACTGTCGGTCGCTTGAAATTCAGTCTACGTGGAATTTACAGAGCCAATAACAAACTGCTATGTCCCCCTCAAGCTAATTTACTTGGGATTTGTAAATAAACAAGGAAACTTGACATCTACTGAGGGATGACAGATACGTATTTCCCTTTTGCCAATTGATAAAAATCATCATCATCAGCAACCCACATTCGTCCACAGCTGGACACAGGTCTCCCCTAATGCACGCCACCGCTCCCGATTTTCGGCCACTCTAGCACCCCCTGCCCTGCCGTTACCGAGACCGCCGCCTTAGCCCGGAATAGCAGGGCTGCCGGGAACTGGGGGCCGAGGCAATGCGATCTTTTTCATAAGGGGGGAATGGACCATTACCCACCACTTTGGTCCATTGCGGGTTGGTGGGTATTGATTTAGCTACTAAACCGGATCTATCTGTAAACAATTCCGGACCGTCGGAGACGGCAAACCTGTATATTATTGATTTAATTCCTGTGTAGGTACGTAGTAGGCACACATCCAAGTATACGAAAATGTCAAATTTTTTTCATTCTATTCTCACCTTAATGTCAAACACGTTCGATTTAATATCAATTGAGGAATTTTGACAGATTGTAGTAATCTGTGTGGCTGTATGTAGTACTTTCTGTCTGTTTTAGTACTCGAAACTTTGGTTAACGGCAACACAGCGGACATTTTGGCGTGAATAAATGTTTCGAGTATAAAAACAGACCAAGCATTTGTGCATGCTTATTAAATTAATAGTAGACATATTTTCGAGTCTCCGATCCATAATTGTTAAAAATAGATCGTGTTTTGAAGCAAACATATCAAATCAACTGGCGGCGCTAATGTGCTTTACTCTTTGCCGAGTTATTGTAGCTGTAGTACACAATTTTAAAGTAGCTTAGCGGGCGATTCGTCAACGCGCCGTAAACAATAAAAAAAACTGTTTTCACAGAAACCGCTTTGCCTGCTACATTAGGTTTCCCAAAACTGTCAGGCTTTTGTTCATATGAATACATTAGTACTAGCCAACGTTACGCTTAACTGAAATTCAAATTCGACTCAACTAGATGTATGGAAATGTTTGTTTGGGAGCGGATTCTGCCGGAATACCAAGTATCAACGCTAGCTAATACAAACAAGAGCAAATATTGTGTTCCCAACAACAATGGAGTTACAGGTTAGGTACATGTTCTAATAAAGATAGTTACATAATGTTTATTGTTTTATTTTATTAAACGCTTACATACACTTCTATTACCACATACGTGACGTCACTGACGGCAAGGTTTATTGAGTCACGTAACAGAAAAAAAATACAATGAAATTCCATTACTTTACGACTAGATTATCGATAAAAAAATTTGAGCACAGTAAGAAAAATATACCTCTCTACGTACCTAGACATTACGTTAATAAAATATATGATTAAGTTTGAATTCTCCACATGATAATAGTTAATTAGACTGCATGGAATAATCTGATGAAATTAAAATTTCCAGGAAAACAGAAATAACATGAAATTTAGAGCTCTAAGTATCATATTATTTCTGCTCTCCTGGAAAGGCACAAAAGAGACGGACTAGATTTCTTAGAAACTCTTTACAATAATCTCGCTTATTTATGTATTAGCATTATAATTTGTTTTTTTTTTGTAATTGAAAAAGAAATAAAATATTTATTTAGAGAATGATAAAATAATCAAAAAGATGACGGATGAGATGAAACATCTGCCCCGCTACTCATCGTGCCCAATACATAAATAAGCACAATATTATATACTAATTCATAATCAAGCTGGTCTAAAATGAATGAAAATTAGTAGAATACAAAAACTATTGAACTTGTATCAATTGAAAAATAAAATTCAACTCTAGCCAATTTTCAACTATATATTTTTCATGTACCATATTTTACTTGTTTCACTGACTATTTGGTATTTAAAAGCAAAACTTTATGCAAAATCTCAGAACAATAACTAATTATTGTCACAGTAGATATATACCTACGCTAAGCAGTATGGACACTACGAACCAAGCTCGGAACAGACGCGCGTTTTACACGGATTCTCATCGGAGTACATTCGCAGGAACTAAAATCAGGGTTGGCGATCGCAAACGCCGCGTACCTCAGTAGTAAACATGTCTAACGCCCATGAACTATCGCTTTCTTTTCTGGAAAAAATATACAGCACAAATATCATACTTTCTCGAAAGGTACCGCCCACTTCGTGAAGTGCCTTACAAAACAAACGACAGACTGTGCAATAAGATTCGAATAGATAATATAATCGATGCAAATAAAAACGTTATATTGAGATCTATATGATAAAATTCAGTGCCACTTTTGTAAATTTTATTAACAAATAAACAATATTACCGCGTCAAAACAATCGCGAAGACTGGGGAACAAAAACTAAAAATCGTATTGTTCACTGAATCGCATCCTCTGACTTACCTAAATAATTTTGGTATAATATTTTTCGTATTATACAGTTTTTTTTAGTTTCAATTGGCAGAAAATTGAGCATATATTCCAAATTTTTATTAATCAATCGATTAAACTTTCTATGAAAATAAAATCGATAATCGAACAGTTTCGCCAGCGGTTTACACTATCCCTCCTATACGAGTAAACGTCATCTTGTAAATTTTTACACGCGATTGCCGTCATCACTGCAATTTTGTGAGAAATAAATTAATGATAAAATTACATTAATAAAGTAGGTGTATTATATCCGTAATGTACTTTAAAAATGCCACGAGTTCATTGTGAAGTAGTTTACATATTTACATATCTGCAGCATATTTGACTTTCTTAAGTGTTCTGTATGAGACTTAACAAACAATATTTTACATTTAATTTCGTTTTTTTTTTATTACTGAACTTCACAATTTGGTTTATAAACTAGGTAAGTACCTAAATCTAATATAATTGTTTTTTTTAAACCGCAATATATGTTAAGGGTCTTATTCATAAATGTTTGTTAAGCCTTTGTTAATAAATCGGTGTTATGATGAAGCAGTTTTCATTATTTTTTCGAAAATTTTGTATGAAAGTTTTTGATTTAAACGTCCAAAACTGCTCCTAAACACCGTTTTAGCTAACAAAGGTTTATTGGACGTTTATTCATACAGCCACTATGATTTAAATCTTAAGAATATTCAAATAGTGACAACCCCAATGCTCTAACCTAGCTAGCTATCTAAAATGATCTGACTAAAAGATCGTCAAACAAAAATATATAATTCAATTTTACGATAATTAAAGGGGCAACCCTGGACTCTCTCAACAAAATCAAACAAAATGGCGGAGTGTCAATACAGTTTTAGCGTATATATCTACTGTGTTATTGTTCTGAGTGCAAAATGCATTTATTGACAAAATAACTTCTAGAGTTCCATTGAACTAGAAAACGCGCGCTTTGTTGAGTTCATGGTCATATATCAACAGAATGACATCTCAAAACAAAACAGGCTGTTCTCATTTAAAATACATACAGTAAGTATGATGATGAGTATAGGTACCTACTTACTCTTACTCTGATGGCTCAGCGACCCATTCGCCATTTCTCTCTGTTCTGTCAATTGTCGATCTGCAGCCCAAGCAGGTCCTTTCTCAGCTCGTCCCTCCAGCGATATCCGCCCATTTAGACGTCTCATGTATGCTCTCTTCAGCAGTCGATCTTCCAGCTTTCTCTCCAGATGCCCAAGCCAACGCAGTCTGGCAGATTTATGTTGGGTTCAGAAAATAGCTATGTTCTATCTCCTTCTCCATTGGCCGTCCTCTTCTTTGGTTGGTCCGTGTATCTTTCGTAGAATCTTCCTTTCTGCCAGTAAGAGTCTACTTTTTACCCGACTACGGCGAAGTAAAAAGGAGAGTTATGATTTTGACCTGTATGTATGTATGTATGTTCATCTGTTCCCTTATAACTTCTAAACTAGTTATCATATATGAACAAATGAGGTGTCGTTAGAAGCCTCTTGATTGTCTTCTGGCTATAGGTTACATGAAGTCACGTTAAATTGACTACAGCGCCCTCTTGGGGACTTAGAGTAAGGAACTAAAAAAAAACTTTTGCGTGGCGGTACCGTGTGGGAATATCAAATGAAAGAATTTTTTTACCACATTTCAATTAGGTATGTAATTTTACTACACTTACTGTAGCAAAATAGATTTATTATAATAATAAAATAAAATCAATGTGGCATACGACCACGGCAATACGGGATAATCATTTCAGCAGAGACAGTTTTCTTGTTTGGTACTTTTTAGAGCGTGTTTTTTTGGTAGTCAGGTTTTAGTTTTTAAACTTTTTTTTTCCTTAAGAGCCAGTTTCCATGCTTCGCACCCGTACATCATAGAGTAAAATATATATCTGACCGTACATCATCATTTTTAATACCTCATACACTCGAAAAAAGACGGTATCGAAGAAAAATATTAATTTATAAATTTGAGGATTGCCCTTGATTTCTCTGGGATCCTCATTATTATCAGATCTCTAGTTTTTGTTTTAACGACAACTTGAAAATAATCACCAATTTAATTAGATTTTTTACTTTTCAAGTGATCTTTATAACTTTTAACAAATTTGTTAATGTCAACTTATTGCCTGCTTTCTAAGCTATCAAACACATTTCATGTGTTCCGAAACTAGTGTCATGCTTGAAAGTCCTTTACATCAGAAGGATATTGCCAAATAAATGATCCACGGCGATACGGCATAATAATTTCAGCAGAGACAATTTTCTTGTTTCGTACTTTTTAGAGCGTGTTTTTTTGGAAGTGTGGTTTTAGTTATCAACTTTATTTTTATTCAACTTATTTTTAGTTATATAAATAAAATTACATATTTGAAATGTGCTGAAAACTTATTTCATTTGATACACGGTAAAGTCAATCAAAATGTTTTTTTAGTTCCTTTTTCTAAGTCCCCAAGAGGACGCTGTAGTCAATTTAACGTGAAGTCATGTTGCCTTTAATCAGAAAACAATCAAGATGCTTCTAACGACACCTCATTTGTTCAAATATGATAACTAGTTTCGAGGTTATGAGGAATCAGATAAATAACCATACATACATATATACAGGTCTAAAACATAACCCTCCTTTGTGATTCGCTGTAGTTGGATAAAAAGGCCGGCATTTTTTACTTAAAGAAATTGCAGTGGATTTATCGATAAAATTTATTATATTCACTCGCCTTCACGTCGGACACTGATTTCCACAGTTTGATATTTTATATTTTTCTGAAAGAAATATAACACCGACTGCCACAAGTCTTTGCGTTTAGTATAGGGATGTTTTCATGACGCGTAGCGATGTAGGGACATGTATAGACATCGATTTTCTTTTGTCACACTACCTGTCGAGTCACTGCCTATGGTAAATTAAGTTTGAGCCTGGCTGTCAGTCTGCGTAAATTTGTGATTGATATTCCGCAGGCTTGTGATTGCCAATTAATCACATTCGCTATTGAATCGCCACACGCTGTTAGCTGTTTGATGTAAGATTAATAGTATACACGTATTCAATATACAACCTTATTACGTCCATAAAGAACTCAAAGCTACGTTAAAGTAGTAACTTTTCTTGTCTTGTTATTTTACCTGATTGTTCTGACTTACTGTCTTATCACGGTTATTTGGCACATGGCAAAAGTCTGAACTAATGTTGTTTTGACATTATTGCATAGAAAAAATGTTTTACAAGCCCCCCTGTTAATGTCACTGAAATGCCTTTTGATCGAGGTCGCACTGTAATCACTCAGGAAGATACTGCTTTTGTAAAGAAACCTTATTAATGAAATGAAACGCGAAAAAAATATAAAATTTTAATTCAGGATGCAATTTTAAAATTCAAAAATGTTACTGCTGCATCCAGAGACTTCAATTTAGCTAAATGTTCATTAACTTAATTATGGAATGTCTTTATGCGTATTCAAATGAGTGTCATTAATTTATCTTAAGTAACCATTAAAGTTATTTTGACGTGTCTTAGTTAAACAATCTGTTAAACTGTTCACCTTTTATAGTAGGTAATTGAAGAAATAAAAGGTGAACAGTCGCAGACTTTCATTTCTTCAATTACCTACTATTGCTTTAGTGCTAAATTTTATTTTGTATTATTTAGAATAAGCAATATGACTGACATGTCTCTGTTAGACAAAAGTCCTTAATTTAATATAAAAGAATAAAAAAAAACATTCTAAATTTAGGCTCAGACTCAGACTCACATAACACGACTTATCACATGAAAAAAACTTCAAATAATAATAAAAACTACCTACGCTGTTCCTTTTAAATATCAATGATATGTTGTCCATTGAAGAAACTTACTTCTACGTCAATGACAGCACAAGGAATGCCCATTATACAGGCCAGGCCAATACTACTCGCTCTACTGTTAGATAGTTGTCAACGAATTGTGTCTTCAATTAAGAGCGCCCTAGTCAGAGCCTCCGAGTGCAGCCAGGAAAAACTGGTCCGATTCAACGCCGTGAAGACATTCATACATACGTTCTGCGCATTCACCGCTAAAAAATCGCATTCACTGGAGCCTCCAAGTTCTAAGATACTAATCTCACCGTTTCAAAGAGTATTGGGATCCTTAGTATCGGCATTCCCACTTGTCGTTTAGTTTTGAAGTCACTAAGAAGGTAAAGCGAAGCTGATATCTAAAAAGCTCGGTGTGCTGAATAGATCGAAGCGGTTCGCCCCAGTGCAAACTCTTTTTAACTCTCGACGCAAAAACGATGGGGTGTTTATAAGTTTTAAGTTTGACGTGTCTGTTTGTGTGTGTGTCTGTCTATGGCATCGTAGCTCCCGAACAAATGAACTGATTTTGATTTTGTTTTTTTTTTTGTTTGAAAGATGAATAAGGAGGGAGTGTTCTTTGCTATGTTGGATAAAAGTCGATCTAAGATGGCCGCCATCACAAAGATTTGGATTTTATGTTTTAACACAACTCCCACAATATGGGTATTATATAAAAGGGCTTGAGTAGCAGAATATATTAATTGTGAAAAATTTCAAATCCAAGATGGCCGCCGTCAGAAAATGACGAATAACCTATTTGTTGTTCCAACCAGTATAGGTATCAAATGAAAGAGCTTTAGTTGTGTCGGGGGTTTTTTAAATTTTCAATTTTTTTTTGCTATACATAATATAATATAAGTCTCAAGTTCGCCCCCATACTGACATCTATGGGCAGGAGCACTTGTACACCATCTTGAAACCTTTTAATTGTTTCAAATGGTCGATGATCCCAAATTTACATACGATATTAAACCCTCAGATTTGGCTCCCTTTATGTTTTCTACCGCTTGTAATATGTTTTACATATGTTTCGTGGAACTATTTAATTTAATGCCAATATCCGCATTGTACCACCACACCACTCGCCGTCAGCAAAGCCTCTACCTTCACAAGTTGAAACCGGTGTCGCACAGATGGTTCCTGAGGAATTTCCTTACGCGAATTATCCGGTTATCGAATGAGCTGCCATCAATAGTTTTTCCGGGGGAATTCAGCAAGAGGTTCTTCAAAAAAGGAGTGTTAAAGTTTTCAAACGGTTGGCAGCGCGTATGCAGGTCCTCTGGAGTTGCAGACGTCCATTAGGCTGCGGTAATTGTTTACAGTCCGACAACTTGGACAAGTTGTTTGTTGTGGGGAAGGTCAATGGTAAAAGACGAAGAGGCCGTTCACCTCTGCGTTGGGCAGACCAAATAAGGGATGTAACCGGACTAACTTTGCCGATTGCCCTAAGACAAGTCGAGTATAGGGAAGAATGGAAAGACCTTGTCACCGCTTCGGTGAGGCATTTCAAGAAAGGCGACCTTCAGCAATGAATAAATCGATGAAGAAGAATCTTTTACCACTCAAGCAAGTCGCACACTTGTTGGCCAGCAACGACACATGATTTTTTCTGTTTTTTTTATTGAAAGAATCGCCATAAATGCATCATAATCATCATCATCATCATTTCAGCCAATAGACGTCCACTGTTGGACATAGGCCTCCCCCAATGTTCTCCACACAGATCGGTCCTGTGCCGCCCGCATCCAATGGATTCCCGCGACCTTCACCAGATCGTCGGTCCACCTTGTGGGGGGCCTGCCACGGCTGCGACTTCCTGTACGTGGCCTCCACTCGAGGACCTTTCCGCCCCAACGGCCGTCTGTTCTCCTCGCTATGTGCCCTGCCCATTGCCACTTGGAGGCATGCAATCCTTTGGGCTATGTCTGTAACCTTAGTTCTCCTGCGGATCTCATCATTTCTGATACGATCACGCAAGGAGACTCCGAGCATAGCTCTCTCCATTGCTCTCTGAGTGACTTACCATAAATGCATATGCAGTATAAATCAACATATATAATTTGGCTGAATCATAAAACTAGAGTCATGAATACCGCATAATCTGACGAGCTCTACGATCAGTCCACAATATTTATACACGATGTCATAATAAAGGGAAAAAAACGCCTACAGTCAGAAAGATCTTGAGCTCATTCCAGAAACCAATCTCATAAAAAAATTATAGCTTTACATTTCTTACAATAATAATAAAATATTTGCATGGGTTTCCGATTTCTTTGAGTACAACAAACACATTTGGCAAGCGTCGCGTAAAAGTCCAGCCAAATGTAATGTAATGTCGTATTCCAACAGCAGGATAGCTAGCAAAAAAAAACTCTGCTAAATTTGAGACAAGACGTTTTTTAACGTTATTATAATTAATGGTAGCTCAGCGGATAAGAACGCGCCTTCCATAAGGGAGGTTGTAAGTTCGAATCCAAACACGTGCCTCTGGATGTTTTTAAATCTATGTGCGTATTTCTACCATTAGTTCGGCGGTAATGTCATGTGGTCATGAGCAAGCCTGCATGTTTTGGATAGTTTCTCAATCGTGTACTCATTATTTAAGGTCAGTCGCTTCATTGTAATTACCAGACTCCCAAAATTCTGAATCATGGTCGAAGTGTGTTTTTTTTTATGTGGCAGACGAGCAGACGGATCACCTGATGGTAAGCGATAGTCACCGCCCATGGACAAACGCGGCACCAGTGGAGTCACAAGTGCGCTGCCAACCTTCAAACCCCACTCTCCACTTTTGTGCTGTAGTCCACTGCTGGAGAGGCCTCTCCAAATTGAGCGTCACCCCGATCGATCTTTGGGTATTCGTATTCAGCTTTTGCCAGCCATCTTGAGCTGGTTGGAGCGGCTGGTAGATGGATAAAACTATACTTGGCGGTTCTCTGTGCGATCGAATCTGAAAAGAGGTAAGTGATTCGGCAGAAAACTAAGTTTATTGACATAGCTCCTCATCGGTTTGGCAAGCAAGCTAAGCTGAAATGGCAGTGATCTGGCCTTATCAGCCGCAGAACCGACCACCGCTGGGGTAAACGAGTTCTGGAGTGGAGACCGCGTCACCGTAAACGTAGTATAGGATCTTGGTTACATAATATTATGTGTGTATATATTATAATAATAACAATAATGTGTAGTATTATAGTGCACAAGTGTTTGCGCAGACACAAGTGCACTCTCTATTCCGTTACCCTCATATTTCGATGGGACACGACCGAAGAGGGATCAGACGCAGGACCAACGGCTTAACGTGCTTTCCGAGGCACGGGGGTACATGACCGCAAACTTCCAGGATCCCGGGCTGACACTGAGAATTTTTTAACAGAAACACTCAGGTACAAGTTTTGGCCCGACCCGGGTATCGAACCAGAGACCCCAAGCGCAGCCGTCGCTTTAAAGTGCGACCCACTAACCACTGCGCCACCGAGGCAGTCAGTCAGTTAATATAACAATATAGAAATGGCCACTTTACGCTTGGAAAATATGTACCAAAGTTTTGGGACAGAAATTCTTAGTATCAGCCCGGAGTCTGAAAGTCGGCGGTCATGTACCCCACGGGGGAAAACACGCTAAGTTGGTCCAGCGCCCCATCCCGGTCATGTCACGCTGGTGTCCGATCGGAATATGAGTGTAAGGGAATATGTAGTGCACTTGTGTTTACGCAAACACTTAATAATAAATATGAGACACTAAATTGAGACAACATCACATACATTGTCCAGGTCCAAAACTAAGGTTTTCCCTTGTACTATGGAAATCAGAAACAAAGAAGGCACCACAAACACCCAGACCCAACACAAATATCTGTTTCTTCAACAAACATGCTAGCTCCCCTATTCCACGTCTTTGTAAACTATACAATGCCTTTTTGGATGTCCATCATCATCATCGTCAGCCCATTTAAGTCCCCACTGCTGGGGCATGGGCCTCCCTCAATCATAAGAGGGGTAATTGCCATACTCACCACGCTTGGCAGGCGGGTTGGCGAGGGTTTTGATATAAATGCAGAGTTTTCATTCTCAGGCCGTGTGGTCACGGCAGAGTAGAATAGGCCACCCTCACTCTTACCGAGGTGTGTCGTAAAAGGACGACTAAGGTAAAGCTGCTGGCATGATCAGTCAGCACCCAGAGAAGGAAAACTCTGCATTTCGGATGTCCTACTGGGACTCAAGTCTTTCAATTTAGGAAAAAATTAAGATCTCTGAGATCAGAACCACGATTTTGATAAGTAGGTTGTGCATCAAGGAAATACTAAAATTGCACTAATTAAAATCAAATTGTTATAGGTAGGGTTTATTTTTATAAACTGTTGGTTTTAAAACATTTAATTATTTTATTTGTGTATGTATAAGTGTTTTTTTTTTATACTTAATATCTGTATATGTACGAATTGTTACTGTGCATGCTGTATTTGTTGTTTTTTGTACCCTCGCCAACCCGTCTGCCAAGCGTGCTGAGTATGGCAATTATCCCTCATGTGATTGAGGGAGGCCCGTGCCCCAGCAGTGGGGACTTAAATGGGCTGACGATGATGATGATGCTGTGTTTATCTGTGAATCTATATCTATTGTGCAATAATTTGATTCCTACAAACATGTGTCAAAGACTTAAGAGACGTTGTAAGAATAGTTGTTAGACCTAATAAATAAATAAAATAAATATTTGTGTTGGTGCGGGATCGAACCCGCGACCCTTGCGTCTGAACTGGCGCACAAACAACTGCGCTAAACAGGTCGTCAATTGACTTGAGCACTATAATATATCCTGCGTACGTGGCTAATCGTTGAGATTGGCCGCCATAGCTGTAATCGGTTGGAGGATATTTTTAATAGTAATGGCGTCACATTCCGTACGAGAAAGCTGTTTTGCTTTGGATTCTCTTCATTATATTTTAATTAGGGCGCTCCGCATACATTTTTTAATTAAAATGTCTGATATTCAATTATTCAACCAATAAAGTGTAAATAACTAAATATAATTATTGACAAAGTATTAACACATATTAATTAATGGTAGTTGTTAGCTTTTCGCAATTTCCGTGATATGAGAAATTCGTGTGGGTTAGAAGCCGAGGTCATTAAATCATTAAAATTAATTCGAATTTGATTGGATCTCAGAAGTTATAATCACAGTTTAGCGGGAAATTAATGATTTATTTCCCATTTAACACTTGGAGCTCACCATGAAAATAAATAAAAAAATATGTAAGAAGACGAGATACATACGAGACAATACTATGATTTTTTAAAAGTACTTATCGACAAGTTAATATTAAGCAGAATCTAGCATAGATACCATTTGAAGGCTACATGGGAAAAACAAGTAATGTCAGTGTTTTACAAGTATGCAACTTTTGACCGTGGGAGAGCCACGCTTCGACATTAATGGGCCGGCTTGACCGGAGTGATATCAAGGTGTCACGGAAAACCGGCGTGAAGCAGCACTGTGCTGTGTTTCGCTGCGTGAGTGAGGGTAGCGGAGGCCCAATCCGGGGGAAAGGGGGGTTTAAAGGTTGGCAGCACACTGGTGTCGCGGGTGTACTATGGGCGGCGGCAATTGCTTACCATCAGGCGATCCGCCTGCTCGTCTCCCACCTATCACATAAAAAAATGCCATCAAGTGGAACTTCACCAGCACTTTTCAATTTTATATTACATAATTTAAATTGTTAGTGCCCACTTTACTCTTGCTAGAGATAAATGTGCGTGTGCAAATAACCTTAAAAATTCACAAATCGTTTTTATTTTTTAATTTTTGATCAATATTATTTTATTTATTTATTCTTTATTGCACGAAGTAAAAAAAAGTACAATTGGCGGACTTAATACCTTACAGCATTCTCTACCAGTCAACCATTGGGCGAAGCAGAAAATTTGTGGCGGCATAAATGATAAATTAAATATTAATAACTACTTATACATACTTAATTATAGGTGCAAATAACTGTATGCGCGCGCTAAAAGTTGTTTTGATTTGTTAGCCGTAATAATTTTATATTTAAACTGTAGATACCCACACTCCTATTTATTCATTATAATAATTTAATAGTATGTATCTCATTATTATTTGATATTTTCTTCTTAGTAGATATTTATACCCAAATTACACATACGTAGGCCACTAGACAAGCGTCCGTGGCACTCATTCACCTGGTCTCACTGAAAACCATCGTCATGGCCTTAGTCTGGGCTGTGACATAAGCTGAGTGAGGGCCATTTATACTAGACGTCATAACACATCATAATATTCATTTGGCACTGTCTGGACATGATTGAATATAGTTTTTTTTCCCTTTTGTTTTATTTTTATGTATTTTTAATTGTTTTATGTTTTGTTTTCTGTTTGTGCCAAATTGTGTTCTGTTTACAATTGCTATATGTTCTGTGTTGTGATGTCTACAATAATAAATATTTCTTTCTTTCTTTCTTTCATATTATTATACATATTATGGTTTATTTATTTTCATGACAATAAATAAACCAGAGGCAGCGCCACTGATCCCAAAAAGGGCCCTTAACGTTAGAACACGTCTGTCAATGAAAATCAGCATTTTTTATTTAATTGGGCTGGTTAAAAACCGGTAATGTTAAGACACAATCTGAAAGTTGTATTGACTCGTTTTTTGTCCTTCATTTTTTTCACAATCACCCAGTAATATTCCACTTATCGGGTTTCTATACAAAGAATTTGCTAAATTGGCGGTAAACACATCCTTCCTATCTGAAATTGAACAAACACTTTCCACCACCACAAAGTCACGCTAGTAGGTACTCAACTTAATTAATGTTTCAATTTAATTTACGGCTCGTAATTGAAAATGAGTTTATGAAGGTGTGAAATCTCACACAGCCACCCCATTACATGTTCTTCTCTTATTTACACTTATAATTGTTTCTAAGATACCTACTACCCGCAAAGACTCTCAGCCCGGTACTTAAACACTTTTTTTTCTCCCAAGGGAAACCGTCATATCCGTCACCTTGCTACATGTAGGGAACAAGGTAGTTTGTGGGACTCAAATCCTCACTAAAACCCCTGGAGTGTCCATCTTCGCGCAATCGTAGTCAGTAACTCCATAGCCGGGACTAGACCGTACCGCTAATCGCGCTCGCCGCTTCACCTCTATCTGGCGCAATACAGTCTTTCAACGCTGTTCGACCTACCAAGAACCCAATTCTCGTGTTCGTGATATTTTTAAAACATAGCGGATATCACCTAAAAACCATACAAAAAAACTATGTTTTAGCGATATATGTCGTATGAAAATAAATGTCACGAGCCCGAGAATTGGACTCCAGGTCTCCCGGTAATGTCGTCCCCCGCGGAGTCGTATGCTAAGCAAGTCATTCCCCAGCAGTGTGTACACTCGCGTAGTCCGAAAGCCCATTTAGTCTCCTCTTACGACAGGCCGGGAAAACCTTGGCAAGATTCTTAAACACCCCTAGCCACAGGGTGCAGAGTAGTCCCTCTAAAATGCACCATCGGGACGGCCCCTGCGATGTCTTCTCCGAGGCGAGGGGTTTAAACTGCTGCGTTCGCGCTCAGCTTCCTCTTTCTGGAACATGACATGCTCACAGAAAGAAGAAACCGCCTCCCAGGCGACCCTAGTTCTCGACCATACTGCTTATTACAGTCAAATCACTAGACCAAAACTTTGGCCTAGTGGTTTAAGACCCGGGCCGTAATCTCGGGGTCCTGGTTTCGATTCCCGGGTGATCACCAATCCGCATTTGGCAAGCGTGGTGATAAAGCCTATTCCCATCATAGTAGCGATGACTTGATTTCTATGATGGAGGCCTTTGCCATGCAGTGGGACAGTATATAGGCTGATACTACTATACTACTACACTACTACTACTATTACTAGATCAACAGGGTGTTTAAAATAAAATTTTGGAAAAAGATTTTTTTTTTAGCTTCCGTGCTAACTTGTAGTTTTTTTAAATATATTATAAAAATAGTAAATAAACTTAAAAGACATTGCGAAGAACTCACCAAAATTTATATATTCATTATTCAAACCTTATTTACATAGGTACTTCAACTTACTTCACCCTTCCGCATGCGAGACCAAAACTTAGCATAATATTTTGCAACAAAATTATCTTTATTACCCACGTAACAAAGTTCATTAAATTAAAGGCATTTCCTGAAACTACCATTCTTATTACCATAATAGCAGTCATTACAGAGGGAAATTGTTTATAATTAATGACTATTAGTGATGTTGTTTCCGTAGTTTTCCTTTTACATGAAAAGTGTAGCGAGCGTTTTTTTCATTTGATATTTTCCACCCCTTTCAAAAATAACACGAAGCTAATTAAAATTATTAAGGCGACACAGCGACGATAATAGCGCCGCTATGTGATGTATATTGTTTTTTTTTATTTATTTATTATATAAAAATACATTTCAAATTATCTTAAAATAATCACGCACTTAAACCACTATGGTTTGTGATGGCGCGACCTGAGTCGATGTTAAAGTTAAACAAAGTGCATAACGAACAACAATACATTCCTACCTACATAATTTATTCTATTAAGATTTAAGTAAGTGCATCTCATTCAACAGTATCGAAAAAGTGCATCTTGAGTTTCTGTTTGATATTTTTATCATTAATCTTATCACGCAAGCTGAGAGGTAGCTGGTAATTCTTCTTCTTTTGAGTGCCTCTTCTTCAAGGTTTACCGTCAGCTTTCCAAAATCCTCTCTGTTCCAGACAAAACAGCCGTTCAACAGATGTGATGCCAGTACACTCCCTTATACAAATTAAATAATACAAAATAATAAATAAATGAATGTATATTGCAAATAACTTAGAAGTAGTACTTTGACTTTTGGCTAAACAATTGGCCCCAGAAACAACTTTATTGATATAATCAATAAACTTACAACTTACACTACACTACACTCTACTTTAATAATTATAATAAGAAATTGTTCTTTTGAAAGGACTCAACCCACATTTGCAGCAATAAATAAACATTACATTTAAATATAGGATAAACTAACAATAAACCACAAATTACCTAATCATACGCGAGTGTAAATAAAGTAGACTAACTAAAAACACAAATAAACCTGCTTGCTTATGACGTTAAAATTGGCCCAGTTAATCATTTTGACAGACCCCCCACAAGGTGGACTGACGATCTGGTGAAGATCGCGGGAAACCATTGGATGCGAGCGGCACAGGACCGATCTGTGTGGAGATCATGGGGGAGGCCTATGTCCAGCAGTGGACGTCTATTGGCTGAAATGATGATGATAATTAATAATTTTGATGATGCTGATAATTTCATGACATACATACCTCTTAAAAAAAGTTTACTATAAGCAGTTGAGGACTTCCGCTTCCTGCATGATCGTGGGCACACCAACGAGAACAATACTAGGCTTCCGCTTTTGAAGGTTTGAGGTTCGTTCCTCGTAAGGCCAGACGAGGTGAGCTGCGATAATGCTTCAACTTTTATACTAGGTATGTCATATCTTGTCTCCGTGCTGATAATAACTCCTCCGTTATGGTCTTATGGAGACCTCTCACATGTAACGACATTTGCTTGGGTTCAATTAGTTTTTGGACTAAGTTTGTGACGAATAAGAGAATTCGTTTTAAAAAGTGAGCAGTTAATACATAAAGGATATTATAAAAAAAAATTAAGACAAACTTACGTAATGATTACTACCTAACAGCAATCGCGAAGATTAATCTTACCTAAATTGTTAGTACTTTCGTTAAAGTATGCATTGCTCACTTTAAAAAAGATCTTTTATTCGTTACAATCAATATTAATCACTTGGCGCTAGTAGATATCGTCGGAGTGTCGCCTTAAAGGGTAATGCCATTAGCACCCTCCCACTTGCACCCAATTAGCTTAATATGGTTTCATCTTATCTTAAATTTATTCGACAATTTGTCTCATTGACTGTTTTAGAATGATTGCGGATTGAGATGTTGCACTAGCGTCCGTGACTAGGACTTTTTGGGCTGTGAAAATTAAACTTATTTGTTAACAAGGGGAAGTTCGAGTTTAGTGGGCGAGGGTAAAATCTAAAAAATAAAAAACAGTGACATTAACACGATATCTCATAAATAAAAAAAAATATAAACTAAAACCCGACTGATAAAATAAAAAAACACGCTCTAAAAAGTACGAAACAAGAAAATTGTCTCTGCTGAAATTAATATGCCGTATTGCCGTTGTCGTATGCCACATTGATTTTATTTTATACTTACTTATAATGAATCTGTTTTGCTACAGTAGGTGGCATACGATCACGGCAATACGGCATATTAATTTCAGCAGAGACAATTTTCTTGTTTCGTACTTTTTAGAGCGTGTTTTTTTTTGGTAGTCAGGTTTTAGTTTTTAAACTTTATTTTTTTTTAACATTTTTTTAGTTGTGTAAATAAAATTACCTATTTGAAATGTGTAAAAAAAGCTCTTTCAATTGATACCCCACACAAAATTTATTTTTAGTACTCTAAGTCAATTTAACGTGACGTCATATCGCCTATAACAAGAAGACAATCAAGTCGCTTCTAACCACATCTCATTTGTTCAGTTATGGTCACTAGTTTAGAAGCTATGAGGGAACAGATGAACCATACATACTTACGTACATACATACAGGTCAAAATCATAACCCTCCTTTTAGTCGGGTAAAAAAGTACTTGTTCCCAATTTTGCTATTGGCCGATAACGTTCTAAATAAACACACTTAAAAAATTCTCGGATGTTCTTCCATCCATATTATTATTATCAGCATGCTATTCCCGGTTGATTCCAAAGCCTCCACTTTGGACTCAAACGGCAATAGCATAGCATTTTAGCCCAGTGCGCTTAGACAACTATCGGGAACGTGCAAGTTATCTCAAGATGCTATCTTTCACCGCCGAGTTAGTGGTAGAACTATGCACATATAATTAAACGATTTTTTATGCCTTTAAAGCATCACAAGAATAAAGATCGAATTTGCGGCGTCTCTGGATTGAACAAGGGACCTTAAGTAGATTTTTGTTAAATACATTAACTTGAAAAATTCAATATTGAATGACGATTTCGTTCACTTATTCCATTTGCACTGTATCGTTTACATATGTTTTTTTATGTGCTAGGTGCCAGACGAGCAGACGGATCACCTGATGGTAAGCAATTGCCGCCGCCCATGGACGGGTGTCCATGGGCGGCGGCAACACAAGTGGAGTAAAAAATGCGCTGCCAATCTTTACATCCCCTTTTCCCCCGGATTGGGCTTCCGGTAACCTCACTCACTCAGCGAAACACAACAAGCGCTGCTTCACGCCGTTTTAGTGTGAAAATATTTACAATATGCCTGTAAACGTTTCACCACGTCTTGTATTTCTGTGACGTCATGGGGCTTACCGGATTTAATTATGTTGGTAATTGTTCCGTACGCTTCCCTAATGCTGTTAATTAAAATTCATGGATTAAATTAAGTGTCTGTGTGAGCCTAAAATATAGCGCTTTAGCAACCATTGTGAAGGATATTTTATAAATAAAAGTCTAAGGTGGGAGGGACAGGGCTGGCACACGTAAAGGCTATTTTTAAGGTTCCGTATCTCAAGGATAAATTGTAACCCTAATGTGATCAGTTTGTAGTCTGGCCAACCCATTTCTGAAATTTAAATTGTAATTATTTATTTTGAGTACCAAAAATAAAAATTACAAAGCAACATATTTCTCAATGCGGCACCCGCTCAGCATCTGCCACGGACACGTGAGGTCCCCGTGGCGTTGGTATTCTGCGGATACCTGTCTTGAAAGGCTCACGCTTTACAAAAAGATAAATTAAAAATTATAATAACATGCAAATTGCTTAAAATAAATTTAATTAGTTGGGATGAAAAACAATAAGTAAGATTAAAGATGAAGTTTAAAAATATGAATACATTATTAACTTTGTAAAGAGAAAAAAAAAGATCTATGGCACACAATATTTAAAGTTCTTTGATTTCGATGAAAATGAAATAAACTTTCAAGGAAAATGATATATCTAGGATCAGTACCTACTTTCCTCTTTCTTTTCAATGATTTTGTTTGTCATTTCTGCATTTAAAAGTATTGATTTTTTTAAATTATTAATAACTTTTTCCATATATTTCGAAATCCAACAATGAAGCAACTACTTCTGAACTAGTGTTGCTTATCGATAGTCCATTATCGATAGTCTATCGACAAAATAAAAGTACTTAAAGTATATAGTGGAATCCTGCTGTGGGTTCTGCCATCCGTAACACATGTAATCCGTAACCCATAACGCTTGAGCTACCTATCTCGGAGTCAGATCAAGTATGTGAAATATTTATTATTTTATTTATTTATAATACTAAATTGTCTAACTGCCACACTCAGAGTCGTTGATTAACTTAGTTGGCTACTTAAGAAAAAATATTGACACTTATTTTGATACGCATAAAGACTACCGATACTAAAGTTAATGAACATTAGATTAAATGACGTCTCTGAGTGCGGCCGTAAAAGCTGCTAGAAAAAAATCGAATTTGTATATATTTATTAACATGTAAGTATCAAATTTTTAATTGGTATTATTAATGTTAATAAAATGCTCAAAATGGCCACGTGACCGATAATTGGTGAACGATTTTTTGTAGCAGAAACATAGAACGTAGATTAAGTGCTAACTAATGTAATAGTGCATCGCACACGACCTACAAAATGTTGGTGAGAAATTGTATGATATATCGACTTTTTGCAGGTGCGACAAAAAGACGGTCATATGAGATTACCCTAATGTTGAATGGACGTAGAGTTGAAATTACTTATATTTAATACTCTGGCAGCACTAATAACAGAACGTCGCACATCTCTGCGAGAAATGTTCATCATGTTGCTAAGCCAATTTGACAAGTACAATCGGCTACAAAAAGATAGAAATGTATGTAACCACATTATGTAGTAATTTCTCTCTCTACTCTTTTTTTCACTATATCAATTGAAATATTAAGTAAATACAAATGATTACATACACAAATTAGTTGATTTTAATTTTTTCGCAGTTAAATTAATATTCAGTACGTGGACTATGATTCAGGTACTGAAAGTCAAACCTATGAAAAAACATTTATTTTTCTTCTCTTTTTCATAGTACGTATAATTCAACATATCACATTATCTTCAATATATTAATTAAAATTTTAAGCAAATACAAATAATTATTACTTACACAAATTGGTTAATTTTAATTCTTTGTTTAATTTTAAATTAATATTCAGTACGTGGACTTCGTGGATATTCAGCTACTGAAAGTCAAACCTATGAAAAAACATAATATTAATCTTCTCTTTGTTACTATAAACAGTGACAATATAAAACGAAATTACAGGCGACCGCTAAAGTAATTTATATTTTACTAGCGGCCGCCTATAGCTTCGGTTTAATTCTATCCCTACCCAAAAATCACGTCAGTTAATCGCTCCGTTTTGCCGTGAAAGGCTGACAAACATACAAACAGACACATGCACTTTTTCCTAAATTTAAAGTTTCAATACCCATTGTTAAAATAAAATACTAAGAAAAAATATACACTTTCTCATATATAATATTAGTTTGGAGTTGTATTCCGCGTAGTGCTGAATTCCATTGTCAGATGTAGCTCTTATGACAAGGTAATACAGCGTTTACATCTTTTGCAGCCGACTATACAAAAGCAATATAAATTCAACTGCGTTCTGTCATCAGGTACAGAGCACACAATATTATATTATCACGTCTCCGAATTCGCATTGGGCTCGAGTGAAGGATTACGCCTAAATCCCTTCTCATTATGAGGTTCACGTGCGCTACGTGGCTTGAAAATATATGACGCGGAAAACTGGAGCAGTTATTATGGTATGTATGGAATAATGTAAATACAAAAAGAACTGGATTGGGAAAATGGCTTCGTCATGAATGGGCCGGCTCGACCGGAGTGATACCACGGCCTCACAGAAAACCGGCGTGAAGCACAGTGCTGTGTTTCACTGCGTGAGTGAGGGTACTGGAAGCCCAATCCGGGGGAAGGGAGGTTTAAAGGTTGGCAGTTTGTGACTCCAATGGTGTCACGGGTGCCCATGGGCGGCGGCAATTGCTTACCATATGACGTTAAAAAAAATGACAAAAAGTCTCACAAAAAAATAAAGGTTTTTTTTCTGAGATATCTTTGATTTATTCATGTTTTTACAACCTTTACATGGACGAATGTTTGAAGATCTTCTAGGCAAACGCGTATCATCATAGACTTTACTGGCGCTTTCCATCAGGGGCGATTGTGGTCAGACGTTAGCTTATAGTGCAACATTATTATTATATAATTAATCATTTTTAATAAATTATGCTTAGCAGCATTTATTATTGTATACAAATTGATTAGTATTGATTAATCAAACAATTGACAAGATGCTAACCACCTACTATTGTACACCTCGTCCTGCAGTTTATTAGTATTGGATTAAGTACTCTGTGACCTATGAGGGGAACCTAAGTAGTCATGCTCACTCAAATGTCTCTGAGGTGGTGGCGTTATGTGGCGGGTCATTACATTCCCTCTAATATGGTTGAGTGAAATGATGGCTGACACATACGTCATACTTGTGAACAGGTGCCACTTTTGGGGACTGGTCCGCTTCGGTTTACCTCATATTTAGCTTTTAATTTGCTTCATTCTATTTTGTGTTGCATTAGACTGTATGACTTGGTATGAGGATAATAAACCATTGTAAAAAAAGTTGGCGATTAAAAAGAGTAACTGGCGAGTTTCTTGCCGGATCTTCTCGACCAGAAACAACTTTCCGAGCCGGTGGTAGAATCGCATTATGTTTATTTATTTCTTTAGTATATTTTATGTATCAACATATATATGTATTAACATGTAAATTATACATAAGTACTTATAAATAGTTTTAAGTCATTCAAATGTATGACGATTTGTAAGTGCTGTGTACAAGCCTATGCAAATAAAGAATTATTTGAATTGAATTGAATTGAACAAAAAAAATCTTTATTTCTATTTTATTACCGAGTGCAATGAATAGGCTGATGGTTAATGAACAGCGCCGCCCGTGAACATCTGCGAGATAACAGGAGTCGCTGATGGTGTTGCCGGCCTTATAAAGGAGTACGCGTGTAGGTCCTTATGTCATACCCGAAATAATAACAATACAATCATAAAATTGTTAATTCAGTAAAAATAAATAAATACTACTATGCTCTATTTATTTATGAATGTGAACGATCTGCTGTATTTCGCTGCGTGAGTGAGGGTACCGGAGGCAAAATCCGGGGAAAAAAGGGGATTAAAGTTTTACATCGCACATGTGGTTCTACAGCTTTTGCGGCGGCAATCGCTTATCATCAGGTGATTCGTCTGCTCGTCTGCCACCATTCACATAAAAAATGCGCGAAATGTTAGCACTAATGAGACATCTATGGAGCGTCATCGAAACATTGTTGGTTTCACTCCTGGATTCTATACTCAAATTTAAAATCTGAATTCCACATACTAAATTTTGAATTCTCTGATGAATAAATTTACGATTAACTATAATGTATCAACACGGGGATTAACACGATATTTATTATATGAAACAACATTGTGTACCTATTCACATATTTGGCTCGACGTTTCAGCTACGTTACAACAGCCGTGGTCATGAGCGGACTGGCGGAGCACGGCGTCGTCTGCTGGGGCCGGGCTGTGAATCTTCGGACACCCTCACATTTTTTGATATTAATTCGCCACTAGATGAATTGTCAGTGAAGCTACTCCGACACACTACACTAACAGTATCGGTGTTTGTTTGCGTTAGTAACGGCCTAGCACGGGGTTTACACTTGTTAATTACTGGATTCCATGTCGATGATATTTTAAATCCATCCTCCCGATTGAAAGTCTTATACTTCTTGATCTCAATCGCTTCACGTACTATCCTGGTATGATAATGACGATCGGTGGAGAGGATTTTCGGGTCATGTAGTTCCATCCAATAATTAACTCCCATTTCCAGTAGATGTTCTGTTATTGCCGATATATTCGCTTGTCGATTTTTATAGGAAAATATAGCAAAAATGAAGCTACAAAGACATTGACAATTACCTATATTGTCTTTACCATCACAGACTAAAAAGTTCCTATTTCTGCCGCAACATCAAGAAATGGAACTCGAGACCACAGTCACTACATCATAATTAGCAGACTCACTAAACCCTGAAATACACAAACTTTACACACCTAACTATATTACCGTCTTCTAAATTCACAGAAATTAACAGATTTAGTTTTCCCCCACTTGCGATATCCTTTAACTTCAAAGTTAACCTTACTTAACCACTTAAAAGTCACTAATTAAGTACCTTCTCATAACCGAGTTCAAATACAACTTTGATATAATATTATAATATTTGATCTTTAACAAGTTCTATTAAGGCTGTAAATTGCTAGAATACTTTGATTGCTGGTCCAACAAACTTGTTTTGAGCTTGTTATAGGATTTTGCTTCGGGCCAGTTAATATTTCCATTAAAATTGCGATAAAAAAACACTTTTAAGGTTCTATCAGCAAAATATATAAAATATTTTTTTTCTGAACGCAACCAGTGTCTGGTTTTGTACAAAACATCCCGCCAAAAATCTTTTCATGTTAAATGTTACCAGGCCAAACTGACCAATATTATAAGGTAGCCGGTCAATATTAATATATAACGTGTCTCTCTAAACACTTGACATTGGCGGAATCACACGTGCGGCCGTCACCGCGCGCGGGTTTGGGACCAAAAAAAAAAAAAAAAAATAAGGTAGACGGGTACGGTTCAAATGGTGGACGGTTGAAACGAAACAAATATCTCGTGAACAGTGCGTGATAAGGTGATGAGGTACTTCACAAGGGGAGAAAGAAGCGGGCGACAAGTCTAAACACAAATGATAGTGTTCCATCGCTATTTGGGGGATGTGATTGACTGTAGGGGTACAGTAACTCTGTTGCGTGTAACTAATAAAAACACTAAAATATAAGAAACAAAATTCGTAGCTCCCACGTTAAGCCATCGGTCCGGCGCGCCTGCATCTACGGGCCACTAGTGGTATTTAAAATAGGCCCGTTGCCAGCTGATGGGCTCACTGGGCAATGTAACATCTGATAAAACACCGTCGGTAAATTGATATTCGATGAAATGTGTTTGATGAACGGATGGATAGATCGACCACTAACAATACGAATCTGTCAAAACTTCGTGCTCGCCATCTCTCTGTCTAACCGCGGTGAACGTGTGTCTGGCATTTTATTGGCAAAACAGCAATAACCTGTCGATACCAGACAATGCAGATGTCGAACTAGTGTGCTTTATATGGAGTTATGCACGCCACAATCATATTGTCGCATACATTGGCTGTTCTGATCACCCGATTTACCTAATCTTATCTACTATTTATAAACACGTAATTTGTATAGATAGATAGTAAAGGCTATAATCGCGCACGTGTTTATAGGTAAAAACACGTGCGCGATTATATCGCCATCTATTGGTTTAGACCAATAGACAGCCAAAGTGAGGGCGGGTTGCTAGTACTTATATGTATTTGCCTACTTTTTTTACTGCTTCGGTGGCGCAATGTTTAGTGGGTTGCCCTTTAAAGCGACGGCTGCGCAAAAGATCTCGGGTTCGACCCTGGGTCGGGCCGAAAATTTGTACCTAAGTTATCAGTAACGAATTCTTAGTGAAAGCCTGGAGTCGGCAAGTCGGCAGTCTTGTACCCCCGTGCACTTGTGTTTGCGCACTCACTTGAACACTATAATATATCCTGCGTACGTGGCTGAACGTTGAGATAGGCCGCCGTAGCCGTAATCGGTTAGAGGATATTATTATTTGCCCATTGCAAATGCCTCCCCAATTTCTATCCACTTTGTTCTGTTGTCGGTTTTTAGGCACTGGGATAAGTTACTTCGTCTACGTTCGTTCGTTAAGTTTCAGAGCACAGGAACGCTATCGGTGGGT
The DNA here is from genome assembly GCA_019059595.1 of Marasmia exigua. Lineage (NCBI taxonomy): Eukaryota > Metazoa > Arthropoda > Insecta > Lepidoptera > Crambidae > Marasmia > Marasmia exigua. The sequence goes on from CM032473.1 coordinate 13,863,335, forward strand.
TGTTCTAATTAGAGGGAATTCTTCAAAATCCTCGAGTTTATTGGCTCCACGTCCTCTTCTGTCTTCCCTAATTGATTCCTAGTAACGGATACAAAATAAGTTCGAATTACGTTTCAATAGGGGAACTATTTTTTCTTTGAAGATTGGCGTTAATCTGAATTTTGATAAAGCCCTGGTGGTCAGCAGTTCAAATATGTGAGTAGCACAATGTTGTTTCACATAATAAATATCGTGTTGAATCCCCGTATTGATACATTATATTCATGTTAGCCACAATTTCACAATGAAAAATTTATTTATTTACACTTACGACAGGCCGGAAATACCTTGGCAGTATTCTAAACGCCCCTAGCCACAAGCCACACCGTTCTCTATTTGCTTCAACTTCACATCTTAAGGAGAGCAAAGTCTTTGATGTATTATAATTACATAATAGTACATTAAGTATTTGTATTTCTGGAAATCCCTATTCAAGAGCCCTTATTCATTCAGTTTATGATTATTTAAAAAGAAGAAATTGATTACATTTTTATCAGTCTCTTTTATCAGAGGATTGTCATCAGAGGTGATGGTAGATCATTCATAGAGTAACATTCGTGGCGTAAACAGCTGCGGGGCTACAGTTAGCCCGACCTCCGGAGGTCTACAATTATAATAATAATAATTCTCACAAGTCATAAATTGACCTAATTCCGTACTAAGTAGCGTAAGCACTTGTGTTACAGATATCAGACAACAGAGGAACACAAATGTATACTTAAATACATATATTATACCCAGACACTGAACAAACACAAGTGTTCATCGCACGAATGTTTGTCCAGGGTGGGGATCGAACCCACGACCTTTGGCGTAAGAGGCAGGGTCACTACCAATTGCGCCATCCGGTCAATCCGGTCATGAGGCGTTTGTGCGCTAACCTAACATTTTTTCTAGATTTTCAGTTAAGTAAACGTATAAACTCATCAACCGGGTTTTATTCAGCGAAACGATCTCGTGCACATATTACAACGTGAAAAAAATGAGCAATAATACTTAAGGTGACGGGTAGGGCACACTAGCGATGCCAATCAATTTTGATTTTTAGCTACTAAACCGGCTTTATTTTCAACAATTTCGGGGTAACATCCTCCCGGCAACCACTTACCTATACTATTTATTAAATAACCTAACACAACTTTTCGCGTACGCGTTGGACCCAACATTTTTGCATGGTTATTTAATAAATAATATAAGTGTTTGCCGAGAGGTTGTAACTCCGCAATTGTTAAAAGTAGATCCGGTTTAGTAGCTAAAAATTAAAATCGATTGGCGTCACTAGTGTGCCCTACCCGTCAACCTAATATGGCAGTGTAAACGGAAGCGATGCCTTAACATCGCGTCCGTTGTAATTGCAACGTGGGTTCTCCTCTTGCTTACCATCAGGCTGAGGAGATTTACTGCGTCACTATAAAAACAATTGCAAAAAGAGGGTACTACCTGTGTGATGTGTAGAAGAGTGCGAGTATAGACGCAAATAGTGTGCGAGCGAGAAGTGAATAGATGCGCCGCCATTTCTGATCCCATTCTTTATCCGTACCGTTTGTACCTGTGCTAATAAAAAAGAGTAGGTAAAAAAATTGAGCACATGAGTTACAAGTACGTTAACCAGCAAAACTGGTCTGAACGGAATTGGGATGACGACTGACAGCCACCCCTCCCTGCCCGTGATATATTATCGCCAGTTTTATCGCTCCCTAGCACGAAAACAAACCGATTGCGACTACATAAGCCATTAGGGCGTCAAACCAATCGGTTTTCTCCCTTTCACAGAACGGAAAGCAAAAACCGTGGGAGAACCAAGCTTCGGCATGATGGGCCGGCTCGACCGGAGTGATCGAGTTTAAAGGTTGGCAGCGCACTTGTGACTCCACTGGTGTCGCGGGTGTCCATCGGCGGCGGCAATCGCTTAGCATCACGTGATCCGTCTGCTCGTCTGCCACCTATGTCATAAAACAAATAGTTTTTTTTTTATTGGTTAATTTCATATTACATACTCTGGGTCCGTGCCTTTGTTTTCTAGTTACAGATTTTGTTTGCTTGGTTTTACTTAAGTTGATATATTTCTCCGAGCACAAAAATTACTTTTCTTACATACAGTATAGTACTTCAACAAACAAACACATAGATAGTAGCCAAATCTCACGCACTTACCTGTCATTGCCAGAATCCATCGAAGTGGAAGACAACAATCACATACTCAAGCCTATTATCGTCAACATAAATGACTTAGAGTCCTTCTCCACAGAACCTTCTTCATTCAGGAGAAAAAGAGGTTTAAAGGTAGGCCTGTAACTCCACTGGTGTGGCGGGTGTCGATGGGCGGCGGCAATCTCTTAGCATCAGGTGATCTATCTGCTCATCTGCCACCTATTACATAAAAAAAATCTTGGCTTATAATTCCCGGTCACACTTAGAACATGATTCAGGATTCGGAGTCTGGTAATTACAATGAAGCGACTGCCGTCTCCCTCACTCTTACCGAGGTGTCGTAAAAGGCGACTAAGGTAAAGCTGCTGGCATGATCATCAGCACCCAGAGAAGGAAAACTCTGCATTTATATCAAAACCCTCGCCAACCCGTCTGCCAAGCGTGGTGAGTATGGCAATTACCCCTCATGCGATTGAGGGAGGCCCGTGCCCCAGCAGTGGGGACTTAAATGGGCTGATCATGATGATGATGACTGCCGTCTGAGCTTCGCAGCCCTTAAGAGGAAAACCAGACCAACTGAATCATAGTTACACATTTCAGAAACTAGCCGAAGCTTGCAGATTTCCTCATTATGTTTTATCTCGCCACCAAGTTAGTGGTAGAAAAACCGAGTGGCAGAGATACAGATTGCACCGCCCTACACCTTCATCAAGTCCTTTACCCAAAGGTTGCCTGGAAGAGATCGATAGTGATAAGGCTGCCTTCGTTGTAAACATCATGTAATACCTAGTTTTTAAGTTTTCGTACTTTAATGTATATTCATTCATTCATTCATGCATGCGCACATAGATTTAAGAAATCCAGTGGTGCATGCTTGGATTCAAACCACGACCGCCAGTATCCACTGAGCTACCCTTCTCCACAGAACCATCCCGGTTTTTGCAGGACGTCGATTCGTTCTATACGAAATCTTTCTTTTTTAATTTGCCGTCACCCTTAGACACCTGCGACACCAGTGGAGTCAAATTGCCCTGCCAATCTTAAAACTCCCCATTTTCCCCGGATTGGGCCCCTGTTATCTGCTTTAATAGTTGACTTTAAAAAATAATGATTGATTAATTTTATATTTTCGCTTCATACCATACCAAATTCATTATGTTTTTCTTTTTCCCGCACCTTGTTCTTTCTGTATGACCCAAAAATTAACTAGTAGAGAATGAAAAGAGACATTAAGTTTGCCCATTGTAAAAAAAAATAATTAATTTAAGTTTATATAAATTGAGATGAGCGTACTCTTTTTTAAAAAGGCCGGCAACACAGTAGGGATCTCTCTGATTTGGGCGGCGTTGATTATTTTCCATCAAGTGACTCGCTTGCTCGTATGTCGCCTCTAGCATAAAATAAAACTATGAACAATTTATTTTGGTAACGCCCTGTCGGTTTAATGATCTCGGGGCCATGGTTCGATTCCGGGGTTGAGCAAAAAGTATGTTTCGAATTTTCCGAACATTGCTCGGATTTGTGATCACCAATCCGCATTAGACAAACGTGGTGATTAAGCCTAATCCCATTATAGTTGCGAATTTGTATGTAACATTTAGCAAGCAAATAAATATTTCATTTCATTTTATTTGCATGTAACACTTAGCAAGCATATAAATATTTCATTTCATTTCTATGGTGGAGGCCTTTGCCCTGCAGTAGGATAGTAAATAGGCTGATACTATAATTTTGTGGTAACCGTTAAGTTACTTCTAACCGGGATCCAGTGAATTCCGACATCTTAGCGTTTTATTGGGGTTGAGCCCCAAGCTGTCGCTTTGGAGCCCGGGGTCCGAGTACCTTCTTTTTTTATGACCCAGTGAAAATGCACCTTATGCACGCTGAGAGGGGCTCTCCTCCGGGTTAGATCTCTGCTAATCAGAGACCGTCCGGAGGCATACCCAATAAAAACACTGGGGCGTTTCCATCGCTCGCCCAGGAAACACTCAGACCGGGGTGAGGACTGCCACGGAGGTTTCATCCGTCGCCCAGACAGGGCGAAGAGGCTCGCCAGCTCGGCCTCTCTCCCGCTCAACCTCCCGGGTAGCACCCACACTGCTGGCTCCAGTGCAAGCACCACCGAGAGGAGGACTGCGGGCACCCCTGCCCGTACATACCCTGCTGGTTGCAGTGCAGTGTGAGTTAGGGACAAACCCGCAGGCTTTCAACGCAATAACACATCGCAGAAACCGACTCCTCTGGCTGCGGAACCGGGAAAATCTGCGACGCAGAAAAACTCCGACCTGCCACAGCAATTCACTGGCTGCGATCATGTAGCGCAGTCAAAGCGCTCCGCCAGAAAACCGCCGCGCAACCCGCGCGGGCGGAGCCGGACACAGTATCCCCAGGTCCGAAGACAAAAATGGCACCTGCAACCCCGCTGTGCGATGGTATAACCCGATTTCACGGGCCCTAGTGCACCGTCAGGGAACGACGCGAAGACGCCGGTCCTCAGGATGTAGGCCCTGTAGCGAAATGCGCTTCGGCGCGATCGCACGCCAGGGCCGGTCCATCGGGTGTGCATCCTTAGGCTAACAGGTAGCCATCCACGAATGAATTACCACCCGTCATTGCCCAATAAAAACCGTGCCCGCGGTAACCGTTTCTGCCTAATACCAACCGAAGTTGGAATCAAGGCAGAACTGATTACTAGCACGTCCACTCGTGGAGGTAGGATCTATTGTGGTCAATTTACTAGGGCGCATATCATCCCTTACGATATCAAGCCAAACTTTTGTTGCAAAATTCACCAGCAAAACGATGATGCCGTGGAAAAGGTCCTTTACCACTGGATGAGAGGGTGTATTGTAAAAGCGCTCAAGACACAGTAACGAGTTAACGGTTCGTTACCCGCCCTGCCAAATGTGGGAAACAGCACAATGGGAAATTCGCTGGACTGTACCAACCCGGTTTATGACATTTAACGTGATAATTACGAGAGGTTCATTTTCACATACTGGACATGAACCGTATTCCAAATTGTCAAAATCGAATAACCATGTACTGAAAATTCGGGGTGGAGACATCAGTGTAGACAAACTAGTCTCCTCCTATCATCGAAGAAGGATATTATAATAGTGTACAAGTGTTTGCACAGGCACAAGTGCACTTTCTTTTCCCTTATCTTTGAGCTTCGATGGTCAACACTACGACCCCCTCTACGGTCGCAGGCGCAGGACCGACAGCTTAATGCGCTCTATGGGGTACCCGGGGTACAAGACCGCCAACTTGGAGACTTCAAGTTGATGAGAATTTCATAACAGAAAACCTCAGGTAAAAAATTTGACAGATGCGCTTGGGATCCAATCACAAATTTGGTTGTAACCTTGCCTGATATGACTAAAAGTAAATGCGTTACAATGATCATCTGCAACACGTTGAGATATTTACTTGTGAGTATCTTTGCTTCGTTTGGATAACTTTATTATGAATAAGCTACATTATTACTTTCTTTTTTAACTGACTTCAAAAATGAGCCACTAAAAATTCCGCCTTCAAAAACCACGAACTACATAAAAAGTGTAAAATAATATTTGTAACACTGTATATACTTCAAATAACATTTTATTATACACTCGAGCAATTTTTATACCGAAGTCGGCGCCAAATCCCTGTTGAATAACTGAATGTTGTATTAAATATTAATATATAAATTACAAGATAGTATTGGGCGTCGACATCGGTAACACCTTTTCTCTAGTGTACTGTTATAAGATGTTATTTGAAGTGTATAAAGCGTTAAAAATATTATTTTACAGTTTTTAGTTCGTGGTTTTTTAAAGGCGCTTTTTGTTCTTTCAAGAATTGTTTTCTATCATTGTTTTTTTTAAGTGACAGGTGGGAGAGGAGCAGACGGATCACCTAATGTTAAGCGATTGCTGTTGCCATCCATTGTCCGTAAAACTCATACTACCTAGTAGGATTTTAAAAAAAGGTTATTTTAGGCACCAGACTTTCACAAATTTAATCTTTACTGGGCTATAATTGCCCGAATCATTATTATTTAAGACATTAGACCCTCCTGGACCTAATGTTTTCCACACCTATCGATCATGTACCACCCGCATCCAAGTAATTCCCTAGGCTTTCACCAGATCGTCGGTCCACCTTGTAGAGGTTTGACTCAAATGCGACTCCCTGTACGCTCATTATTAATAATAATTTATTAATCAATAATGTTTTGGTTGCCAGGCTCACGCACAGCACGTTCTACACAGGGTGGATGGTCAGACACCAGGCGGTCTTATGACTGCCTACAGCACCATCCAGTTTGTGGTACAGAAACACCACTTCGTTAGAGGAAAAATAAAGGTAAGAGCTATTAATTTATATCTTAGCAGCAGTTTTTCTTACATTTGTTAAGAAAACCCAACATCTATTTGTACATGATCATGACCCTCGTCGTAAATAATTAAGCTCTGCCATCACCGATAGTGGAAATGTTCAGAAATAGTCCATAATACAGGTGTATAAAAATATACAAAAACTACTGAACAATTTGAAACGCCAAGAAAACATAAATTCATTCACCAAAACACTTAAACTATTACTTTAAAGGAAATCATATTACAGTGTCGAAGAATTTTTCATTGAAAAAACTTTCATCATCATCATCATCATCAGCCCATTGAAGTCCCCACTGCTGGGGCACGGGCCTCCCTCAATCACATGACGGGTAATTGCCATACTCACCACAACTTTAATATTACTTAAAACATTAATATTATGTAATTACAAAACATGTTTCAATTTAATTCTTAGATGTTAAGTTTGCGCTTTTAAGTAGGAATTAGGATAAATAAATATTGTAATAATAATAGATAAGTAGTAGTAATCTGTCATAAAATGTATTGTAACTAATACTTACTTAACTCTTGCCATACCCTTACATTACAGGGTCCATGTATTAATATACTTATGTATGATACGTAACTTGTATATTATATATATAAATAAACAATTATTTACGTACTAACGTAGTAACGCTGCCTCAACGTGCTTCTTAGCCTTCGAATTGACAATTCGTTACTTCGTTTGTCACCAAACCAGCTGTTTTAAGACCTTTTTAACTTCGTCAATCCAGCAATTTCAATCCATTTCAATCAATCAATTATTAAGTATTCCATTACTCTTTGATTCATTTATTTCAAGCTTCGATTGTAACGTCCGTTTTATTTAAATATAACAAACTTTTTTACCTAATAAGTCTATATTTCATTATTTGAAAAAGTTGAAAGGAACCATATTTTTTATTAGATTTTAATGGGAGTTTTTTATGTCACGTTATTGATTACTCTTTTGACTATCGAACACTTTTATGCATATGAATCCTCGGGAGATATTGTCAAATAAACTACCCCATTCAAACTGGGCAGCGAAAAACAATCATGCTTTTTAGTATTTTAACTATTACGATACTTAAAAGCATGAAAAAAAAAATCTACGAAAAAAATCCGCCTTCATAAACCACAAACTAAAAAGTGTAAAATAATATATATTTTTTTATTTATTTATTTATTTAAGTAAGAAAACTTGGTATTTTACAGTGCTTTTACACCAAAGTATACACAAGCTAGATTACAATAAAATTAAAATTACTATAATTTTTTACTTAAAAAAGTTACAACACGTTCTAGAACACTTTTAACACTTCATACACTTCAGATATCATTCTATAACATTACACTTGAAAAAAAGGGTTAGTGAACTCTGAAAAAATATTATTTTACACTTTTTTGATCGTGGTTTTTGAAGGTGGTTTTTTTTCATATAACTATTATTGTATTTATTAGATCCATTTCATTGATAAGGTGCTCATATAATGAAAGCCGTGTTTAGTTACACCATTTATAAATCAAGAACCTCCTATTCGATTTTAATGAACTTTTACCTCCGACTATAAGATTTACTAAAATATTGAAGAAAAATTTTAACAAAAAGGCGAAATATTGGCCGGGGACTACTAGGGCATTTGCCATGACAACTTATAGGTAAATAAAACATTTCACAAGTTTCGATAAGTCTTCAGTATCGACAAAATCCTATAAAGGTTTCAATACATCAAAGACTTTTTGACTCTAATTTCGAGCAGTTAATATTATCGAAGAAAAAAAAATGTCTCGGGACATTGAAATAAAATTTCCAGCGAATACGTTGTTATTTAGTAAATGGAATTACATAAAGCTGTAAACATGGTGAGGAATTGGGTCGGCGGCTTAAATACAAATAAGGTGTACGATTTTGACGACCCGTTTGGAACAGTGGTAGTGAACGCTGCCTTTGGTCCAAGGGTTGCGGGTTCGATCCCCGCACAGTACAAACATTTGTGTGTATGAACGTGTCTGTTTGTATTGGTCTGGGTGTTTGTATGTATTAAAAGTATGTATTTACAAAAGAAAAGTATTATATGTATATATTTTGAATTCCGCTCTTGATTCCGATATCCGTAACACAGGTGCTTGAGCTACCTATCTCGGAGTCAGATCAATGTATGTGATGTTGTCAAATATTTATTTATTTATTTTCTGTTTTTGTTTGAGACTAGCTTCCCGCTCGCGGCGTTATCCGCGTAGACTTGTTTCTCTCCCGTAGGAATGAGAGGTTTCTTCAAAGTAAATAGTCAAATTATGACCGTGGGAGTGTTAAAAATAAATTTGCGATCGGATTGATACCACGGCAGCCAATGTAGAGCAGCGTCTGCGTTGTATTTCACTCAGTGAGTGAAAATAGCGGTAGCCCAATCTGGGCGGAAGTTGAGTTTCCAAGTTGGCAGCACACAGGTGACTCAGTTGCTAATGATCAAGTGAACCGCCTGCGCTCATAGCCGTAAAACCAAAAAAAATGTCAAAAGACGTACACGGAAAACGTATTTACTTCTTGTAAGGATTCGGCGGATAGGGCTAAAACGAGCGGCGTGGGCTGATGCAATTCAAAGGTTTTAAATTAGTGTCTACTGGTTTTTAGTGTACAACTTTGGTACGTAGGATTGTATCGTTTTTAACACTGCTACTGTGTGTCGAGTGCGTTGTCTCGTGACAACTTGCAGTAGGTCGATATAACGTAAAACACCGGTGTTTTATTAAGTGACTGTGACTTTGACTGACTTCGACTGTTGACTACCTACTTATTCTCAATAAGTTTATTTATTTATTTATTTGGACAACCAACAAGGCACTACAACATTCTTAAGACTAACGCAGTAGGTAATTAAATTCTTAGTGGTGACTTAATTATAGGTTGCCACGGCATGCGGTACTATATTATATACTAAGCGATACTATATTATATACTAACATCAAATCTCATTTAAATTTAAATATATTAAAGAACATTATTTAGAATAAACAAGTGTAAATATGAGTTTATTATGATTATACGTTTATTTATGTTACACTTGTAACAGGAACAAATCTGCAAATCTGCAATAGTCACGACATACGGGCTGACTTTTCCAAATACATATTCGTTTATTTCTTACACAAAAAAAATCAACCCGAATTCATACATAATCTATTATTACATAATAAGTCATTATTTCTTCCCTCGCGAGAAGTTACTTGACATTGGCGAATTATCTTCGGGTAGAGCCATAATAAAAAAAAACTTCTTGTAATTTTGTTCAAAGGCGCTGTAACAGCCCCTTTAAGTTTTTTACGCTGCTAACCCTATTCAAACGCTAAAAATATTTTACCGCGAGATATATGTCGCCATTATAACAAGCCAACGATTGCCAACAAAAGGTTTGGCAGCGACGGGCGAGTGTGAACCACTTAAAACAGATTTGGATGGAGGTGCGGAGTTTTGCCTATAACATAGAACAAACAAATGGTTTGACTTTTTTATTGCCACTACAATACTACGTCACTATGTTCCAATAAAAACTTTTTCATTCAAAACGTTGCCGTTTCAAATACCGTTATTGAAAAATATTTTAGTTTTTCTTTGATCAAAGGTTCTATGTCACAGGTTTGATGTCCTAGGTCAGTCAGAAACTTTGCTTTGTTGTAGTTCAAAGTAAATAAATTTTCGAATACCATGTCTCTATAAACTCGCAATCAAAATGTTTTGTGATTCAGACTTGTTTCTTAAATACACCAACTGCATAAATAACTTGGTATTTCCATATAAAAATAAAATATTACCAAGTTGAATTTGCTGTTCCTCACACCGTTACTTTTCCTTTTAGATGTGCCATAACAAACCATTTTTTTCACTATTTTACGTCTACTTTTCGTAGAAATTGCTATTTTCCATTAACTTGATCAGATAAGTAGACGTGCAGCGGCTTTCATCAATGGTTTATTCCAGAATTTATCTTGGAAATTTTGCTCACAGATTCGGTGCACAGCAAATATTTATTCCATATATTTGCAAAGTCTGGAGAAGAGCGCAGAAGAAGAGAGAGTGCGCACGACTCCGGTCAGCCCACCGGAGATTCATGAAGCTATAGTCTACTCTATACATCGTCTCCCGGAGTCAAGTAAGTAGCTAATGATTTTATTTTATTATCGTGGATGAGCTTTGTTTGGGCATGTTTAGGCCGGTAAGTCCGGAGTGTTTCCACAGCCTTACGAAATGCAGGCCAGAGGCCCGATCCGGAAGAAAAATATGATTTATAGTAATATAATATATATAGTATATTTTAATCTGAGCGATGGTAGCTCATTGGATACGGACGCGCCTTCCACGCAGGTGGTCGAGGTTCGAATCCGAGCATGCACCAATGGTTTTTTCAAATCTATGTGCGTATTTCTACCATTACCATTTGCTCGGCGGTGAGAGAAAACATCGTAAGGAAACTTGCACGTTTCGGAAAAAGTTTCTGAAACGTGTAACCATGATTTAGTTGGTCTGGTTCCCCTGTTAAAGGGTTGCGAAGGTCAGACGGCAGTCGCTTCATTGTAATTACCAGACCCCCTCAATCCTGAATCATGGTCTAAGCATACCCCGGGCTCTAAAGCGATAGCTGGGGCACGGGCCTCCCCCAGTCACATGAGGGGTGATTGCCATACTCACCACGCTTGGCAGACGGGTTGGCGAGGGTTTTGATATAAATGCAGAGTTTTTCTTCTCATGGTGCTGATGATCATGCCAGCAGGTTTACCTTAGTCGCTTACGTTGGTTCTGCCGTGTGGTCCCCGGCAGAGTAGAATAGGCCAACCTCACTCTTACCGAGGTGTCGTAAAAGGCGACTAAGGTATATCTATCTATCTATAATATATCCTGCGTACGTGGTTGATTGTTAAGATTGGCCACCGTAGCCTTATTCGGTTTGAGGACATTATTATTACGTGTAAATATCAGACTCAATAAAAGAAACATTATTAATGAAATAAAATCCGGGAAATATTGACTATGGATAGGCAATGGAATGCATTGAATTAAAATATCTCTATATATTTTCTGCACTAGCAAGATCGGAAACAAGACGAGTAAAACAATAACTAAACAAAATAAAAAAAATCCAGGGCTTTCAACGAAACGGAATTTACAACCGTTCTTAAACCCCGTCTTTTTTACACGCACCGTGCGTAGCTTATGTTTGAATGCGACAGGAATATTCTTTTTTCACGTGACGGTTTCGTTTTGGGCCCTCAAGTCTACCCCTAAATTGTCCTCATCTTAGCGTGTATTTTACTGTCGCCCGTGTTGGACTATGATCCAGGATTCGGAAGGACATTATATTCATATTTACAGTGAAGCGACTGCCTCTGACCTTCGCAACCCTTAGATAGAAGAACGACACCAGCGCTAGATCGTCATCGTCATCATCGTCAGCCCATTTAAGTCCCCACTGCTGGGGCACGGGCCTCCCTCAATCACATGAGGAGTAATTGCCATACTCACCACGCTGGCAAACGGGTTGGCGAGGGTTTTGATATAAATGCAGAGTTTTCCTTCTCTGGGTGCCGATGATCATGCCAGCAGCTTTACCTTAGTCGCCTTTTACGACACCTTGGTAAGAGTGAAGGGTGGCCTATTCTACTCTGCCGGGAACCACACGTATCACTAATAGTCACAAATCCTTTAATGGCTTATTTATTATACATAATAAGCTCAGTTGTTTCAGCGTTATTAAAAAAACATACTTACATACTTGCACTTATTGAACCTTTCTTCCTTCTAGGCCTTGCCAAAAACGGGTAAAAACGGCTGGAGCCAAAACAGCCCGGTAGATAAAGCTGTTCTATCTGAGGACATAAAACACTTTTATTTCCCTACTTTGAAAGAAAAAATGAAAAATAACACGTAGTGAATTCAGAAGTTTGTAAGATAAGCTTCTTAATTGTTTTGGACGAAATAAAAAGCGTTGTTACTGTCAAACTTTGTTTTGTGTAAGTTATGTAAAAAACGAAATAGTAGACACTCTGTGTGAAAAAGAAAATATGGATTTTATAAAAATAAAATCTTATCCTCCAACCGATTTCGGCCAATCTCAACTATCAGCTACTTACGCAGGATGTATTACAGTGCTTGTTTCAAGTAAACTCTCTCCTCCCTCATATTCCGATGGGACACCAGTGTGACACGACCGGAGAGGGATCGGGTGCAGGACCAATGTCTTAACTTGCTTTTCGAGGCACGGGGGTACAAGACCGCCAACTTCCAGACTCCGGGCTGACACTGAGAATTTATTAACAGAAGAACTCAGGTACAAATTTTAGGGGTTGAACCCGGGATCCTAAGCGCAGCCATCGCTTTACAGTGCGACGCACTATCCAGTGTACCAGGCAACCAGGCATTTTAGTAACCCTTTATCAGGGGAATCTGACCAACTGAATCATGGTTACACCTTTCAATAATTATTCGAAACGTGCAGGTTCTCAATGTTTTCCTTCACCGCTGAGCTGGTAAAATACTTACTCATATTTTGAAAAATTTAGAGGTAGGTACAGGCTCGGATTCGAACCTACAACCTTTCGTATGGAAGACGAGTTACAAGATTGTGAATCATCGTTTTCTAGTATATATCACCAAATAAGTTCGTATTATGAATTGATAAAATGATAAGCGGTGTGAAGTTTAGTTTTTGAAAATAAATAAGGCAGAACTGGTTACCCAGCACAGCTTACAAGCCGAATTTATATAATATTTCATTGATAAATTAAATGCAATATAAACGTTGAAAAATACATCTTGACTGAAGTTTGTTTTTTTCTGAAAGTTGATCCAGTAGCTAGTAAATTGATCAAATTGAATAATGGTTTGTCATGTCTTTTTTAACCCGCAAAACTTTCGAGGACATTCGTTTCTCGGGTATAAAATCATGGATTATAGTAATGTAGATACATTTTTGACGCTCGATTGCCAAAGCCGGCATATAACGTGACCTGTCTTCGAAAAATTTTTTTTTTTTCATGTAAAGATTCCAATACCATTCAACATGAGACGGGTAGGGCACAGTAGCGACACCAATCGATTTTAATTTTTAGATACTAAACCGGACTCAAAATTTATGCATGGTTGTACGATACGATACGATAAACTGCCTAGCGCGTAGGTCCATGAACGCAATGTCGTTTGAGCCGACTTTCTGTGTCTGCGGCTTATTTTGTGTTATTGGTGTGGCCGCCAGTGATTTTCTTTTTATTGCTTATAGTAGGCAGACGAGCTTGCGGCACCTCTGAAGGTAAACTGTAACCGCCGCTCATAGACACCAACAATACTGGAGCACCGTCATGCCGCTGCCTACCGTTAAAGAAGAACTCTTTAAAAAAACCTCGTTTAAAAAAGGACATGTCATAGCGATCAGGATTGAAATATTACACTGCCACTAGTCTTTATCTCGAGTATAAAAGTTACTTTCCTTTAAACTTACCTGACCATTTTAAACAACTTAACTGTTAATATAATATATTATATAATGATATTATCATTCAACATTGATGAATAAGCGCAGACTCGCTGTAGTCACTACCGCGAGTCTTTGCGCGGTAGTAGATACCTACTACGCGCAAAGACTATACGGTAATAGGGACTTGTTGCCTCGTTACTTGTTGGAAACGTATCAATAGGCACTCATTAGCTTATATTATTCTCATACGCTTGAAAATAAATAAAATATCAAAAGGATTCCTTCCAGGAAACTCGAATGTCGAATTATTAATTAGACCCACATTTCATTCATAACAAAAACGTGATCAATGCGGTAATAATTATGTGAGCGTTGCTGGAATTAATAAAACACATATACAAGGTTGTACAATTAGACACATCGATGCTTACCGGAATATTCACATCGTTATATAGGGTATCTTGTCAATTAATAAGATTGATAAATTGTACCTACTGTTACATAATAAAAAAAAAGAAGTTAATTTAGGTCTCTTAACATGGGGCGATAAATTAAAGAGGTTTTGTGATTAACAGCATTTATTTAAATTAAAACAGGTTCATATAGGTTTACAAACGGTTATAGGATTATGGGTTAAAAACATTTAAAATATGTTTGCCGGCTAACTTTAAAATATAAGCATATAATCTCAGAAAAGTAGGTGATTTGGAAAAAACCGCATGTTTTCCCACGTGTTACGTGTACGAACACATGGTACGTGTGGGTTTCCACGTGGCGTGATAAAGTCCTTAAAGTGCGGAAAATGGGACGAAATATGCAAACATAACCTCCACACGCGCCATTGCCACTGCAATGAGGAGATGGATTCCAGGGAATTCAGACAAAAGTAGTCAACTATGGGGACCACAGGAGGTGCATGGTTCAGTCTCCAGCCTACCACCCCAAAGGAGGTTTGAGACGGCAGGAATTTCTGCCGGCCTGGAAAAGTACTTCCATGTTACACAAGATTGTAAGCACAAAAGAAATACTTCACTGATTTAATACTTACCAAAGTAACATTGGCAAATAAACTTATATTCTGCATCCGAGCTAATGCAGGGTTCAAGAGAAAGAGACCTCAAAATTCGCACGACGTGGCCACTTTGCGAGGCAGGCGGTCGGTGCGTGTCTTACATGAGTACATGCATGAATGACAGGAGTGAGTGAAAAGTTGTCTCGTGAGAGAGACAAAGCAAAGTTGCGTCAATCTAAATCTGTTGGAGTGAGCAAGCCTTCGACTTTATTGCGATGTATTAAGGACTAGGCTCGAGAGAAGGATTGAAGGTGTGACTTAGGAGCGACCGTAGTAGTACGATTACCACGAGTTCTTAGACCTCTGAAAGGGGCCATCAGTTTGCAGGACTTTTGGATATGTTTAGGTGGAAATAATTTGGAGTATACATGAACATATTCCAAACGTCGTAGAACAAACTTGGTTCGGAATGGTTGTTAGAAGAGATAGTCCAAAGGATGTAAATGTTTACCGACCACCAGATATGTGTCAGACTATCGATATTTATTATTATACACCCCGTATAATAATAACTATCAGGTAGTCTGATATTTATAGAACTAAATATGCAAGATGAACCTACATTATGCTCCAAGGCACTTAAAAAGTGATTCAAGTTATTTGTTTTCATAAAATTCACTGAAGTGTGACCAGGGATCACGTTCATATTTTTTTAATTTCATTCATTCTTGTCTAAAAAAATTATGTTCAGTCATGCGCTGACCTACAAACCCACGAAGTGACAGCGTTAGCTTTTTGGACAGCCTGTATACAGCGCAATTGAAGTGGATGGGACGGCCATTGAAATCTTTTCAAGGGGCACAATTCTCTCTTAAATTCCACTTCGATATTCTTGGATTCGTGAAGCATACTCAGGTGGGAAGTAATTAGATTTCGTATGGTTTTGAACAATGCTTATTTTGGAAGTGTTTCCATACTCTTAAAACCCCTTGTGAATTTCCCACAACTCCCAATTAAGGTTTAAAAATACAACCGCCCTTCAACACTTAATTATCTGTTCTTCTGTGTTCAACCATCAAGGGTATCAACCATAAGGGATTTTAATAAAAACCTTCAAATGTGTGTTAGAATTTTACGTAACAAATCAGAAAAAAATATTAAACAAAGTTTTAAGATGTCTTAAGTATGGTTTAAGTTAGAATTTTACGTAATAAATCAGAAAAAAATATTAAACATAGTTGTAAGATGTCTTAAGTATGGTTTAAGTTATAAAAATACTGATTTATTAATTTTTAACAAAAAGGTAAATGAACGGACCAAGGATTTACAATATATTGGTTTAAACTTTAATTAACAATAACATTAGAATAGTTATTTACGATATTACTATAATGTCCCTTATTTTTGAATTTGCGATATTTCGGCACTGCTGCAAGTGCGGTTACGGAGTTACTGAAGAAGAAGTATTTGAGGGTTAGTTGTTACTGGCAGACAAATCGGTCTACTCTCCTTCGCAGTCTTTTACTAAGCGCACCATCTGCGGGACCACTGAAACTCAAAAATAAGGTACATGGTAGAAATCTCGTAAATAACTATTCTAAAGCATTACCTCATGATCCGGATATTATTAAAAATAAGATAAGAAAGGATAAGGTTTGTCAAACGTATATGTGTAGGATTGCTTTAGTCAAACACCATTTTAATTATATATCCCCTAGTCTCTATAATAAAATTAACAAGCAACTGAATATTTATTCCCTCCCAATGTTTAAATGCAAAACTATTTTAAGTGAATGGCTTTTAAGCCTTGATTATAATATGGTGGAAGCTCTTAAAAAGTAAATTACAAACATAAATAAATAAATATATATGTAAATAATTATGCATTACACACTACACACACGCACATACACACTATACACACATACATTACCCACTCATATAGGTAAATTCGCACACACATACACACACATAACTCTGATTTGTTTTTGCTTGTTTTTTCATTAATTATAAATACCTTAAATTATTGTTACCTACATTATTAACCTAATTAATAAGTAAAATGTTTTTGGAAAATTGTTACGTTTCAAATAAAGATTTTTATTATTTATTATTATTATTTAAATTCACGAAAAAAATTAAAAAGAACTTTTGTAAAATAGAACATCAAAACTTTTAATTTATTTATACTAAGGGAACTAATTTAATGTTTGGCATCTCAGATGGAAACGAAAAGAAAAAAGAAATTATATTAACAAGCACTAAACATTAACTTTTTTTCTACATTATAGCAAACAAACAAACAGTTGGCTTACCTGAGATTAAGTGATGCCACCGCCTATGGACATCTGCAACACAAGAGGCATTGCCGACGCATTGCCGGCTCTTATGGAAGGAATAAGCTCTTTTCTTGAAGATCATGAGGTTGTATCTGTCTGAAAACACCATCGTTGGCAGCTGTTTCCATTTAACATACATTAAATAAACAGATCACAGCAAAGTGCCGTTCTTCAAACATTTAATTTCAAAATTACCTGATCTAACGCGTGTTTGAATACATAATATCCTCAACAATCCTAACTCCAACAGATTACGGTTACGGTGGCCAATCTCAACAATCAGCCACGTACGCAGGGTATATTATACTGCTCAAGTGTGTAAGCAAACACAAGTGCACTCTCTATCACGATGGGACATAATGTAAACTTAATAAAAATAGGAGCAGAACTCAAATCTTATGTTGGCTTCTTAATTTCATCAAAGATTGCACCGCCCTACACCTTTTCTTTGATGACCCACTAAAAATGCACCTTATGCACGCTGAGAGGGGCTCTCCTCCGGGTTAGCTCTCTGCTAATCAGAGACCATCCGGAGGCCAATAAAAACACTGGAGCGTTTCCATCCCTCGACCAGGAAACACTCAGACCGGAGTGAAGCCTGCCAAGGAGGCTTCATCCGTCGCCCGGTCAGGGCGAAGAGGCTCGCCAGCTCTGCCTCTCTCCCACTCAACCTCCCGGGTAGCACCCACACTGCTGGCAGCAGTGCAAGTACCACCAAGAGGAGGACTGCGCGGGGAGGGGCCCCGCACATACATTGCTGGTAGCAGTGCAATGCGAGTTAGGGACAAACCTGCAGGCTTTCAACACAATAACGCGTCACAGAAACCGACTCCTCTGGCTGCGGAGACGGAAAAATCGGCGACGCAGAAAAACTTCGACCTGCCACCGCATTCCGCTGACTGCGACCTTGCAGCGCAGGTCCCAAAACGTGGGCCTTGCAACCACTGCGCCCGAAGGCGCTCCACTGTGGAGGGGGATGCCGACGACGTCAAAGCGCTCCGCCGGAATACCACCGCGCAACCGCAGCGGAGCCGGACACAGCATCCCCAGGTCTGAAGACAAAAATGGCGCCAGCAACCCTGATGTGCGATGGTTTAACCCGCTTTCACGGGCCCTAGTGCACCGTCAGGGAACGACGCATAGACGCCGGTCCTCAAACCTTCGGCGCGACAACATAGGCAAAGTAGCAAAGTGCGCTTCGGCGCGGTCGCACGCCACGGCCGGTCCGTCGGGTGTGCATCCTTCGGCTAACAGGTAGCAATCCACGAATGAATTACTACCCGCCATTGCCCAAGAAAAACCGTGCCCCGCGGTAACTGTTTCTGCCTAATACCAACCGAAGTTGGAATCAGGAAAGAACTGATTACCAGCAGGGCCACTCGAGGAGGTAGATGCACCGGAATCCCTACCCCGCACCGCCCTACATCTTCATCAATTGTACTTTACCCAAAGGTTGCCTAAAAGGGATCGCTCATAGTGATAAGGCCGCCTTCGTTGTACACATCCTGTAATACCTAGTTTTTAAGGTATCATACTATATAAAAGCATTTTCATTCCTTAAATAATTTTTTATTCAATAATTACTGTAAACAGCAGAAAGAAAGATAGGTATTCTGAAATTATGGACTCGTGGCCAGACCAAATATAATGAGCCAGACTAAGCCAGCTAGACTGCGCTGGCTCGGCCACGTTGAGAGAATGGAGTCAGATTGAGCTGTGAAGTGAGCGTACCTGGGTCGATCATCCGGGAAGAGTCCAGTAGGGTGCCCTAGATATCGCTGAATAGACCAGGATGAGAAAGATCTCGGTCACCTACAAAGGCCGGATTGGCGACAGGTGGCCGAGTACAGAACAGAATGGCGAATTCTCGTATCGGAAGCCAAGATCCACTTCTGGTCGCTAAGCCAGCGCAGTAGTAGTAGCGCTAATAAATTCGATTTAGACTTTTGAACGAAGCTGTTTTTGTTTTTTTTTTTCATCGAATCAAGTAAATCCTATTATGTCTCATTCTCAATCATATTGAATATTTCCTTCAAGATTGATATTTGTGTAAGTGACCTGAAAATTTGATCTTGCAAACCGTTCTTCACCGTAATGCATAACCTTAATTGTTAAACAAAGTCATCTACTTTGCATCAATAATTAGACTTTGCTTCAATAATTGATGTTGGTTTCAAATTGTTAAAGTACCTTCCCTAAGGCGTTTGCTGAGAAATGGGTCTTGACAGACAGGCGAGCAAAAGTGATCATTAACGGGTCCCAATTTTACTTTAATGGTGATGGAGTCTACCAACAACAGGAAACGGAATCTATTTGTTCACTACGTGGGGATGAGTTTCATCTTTTAATATAAAAATGATAATGCCTGATCATTATGAACGTAGGCACGCGTTGAATGACCTACAGCTGGAAACATGTCACCAGAAAACCTCATATGTGATTTGTTTCCTAGTGAAACTTCGTCATGAATTTTTCGGCTCAACCGGAGTGATACCAAGGCTAACAAAACTGGGGTGAACCAGCGGTGTGTTTCGACGAGTGAGTGAGGGTACCGGAAAGGAAAGAGAGTGAAAGGGCCTGCTCCAAGCGTCTATTATTCTCTGGTCTTATGACAGCCGATTTTTCCATAGGATAGCTGCGCTTCAACATAAATGGGCTCGATCGTAGTGCTAACACAGCCTCACAGACCACTGGCGAGTAGCAACATCTGTGCTGTGTTTCGCTTGTGTACCTTAAAGAGGTCCAGAGGGCTTATTCTCGGTCACTCGACATTCAAGTCGAATTTAGAGATCTAATACATTCGTCCATACAAATCTTAAGACATCAAAGTCGAATGATCGAGAATAGTGTTCAGGTAACTTCAGCGGGTGACTCACTCCTTGGCGGTTCTCAACCAATCCTGCTAGCCCCGCAATTTCAAAACATGTACGCACATTTTCCAATGACAAAGTTCCATTGTGAAATGTTAATGGTGTGTCGATGATTAATCACAAATTGTTTCCACTGTGGACAAATCCCGTCCTGCCTTTGTTTTCCAAACAAGCATTTTCGACTAAGGGTGAATTCTACCAATCTTTATCCAACGATAAACTTATGATATAGCGCAGTCATATGCAGTATAAAATAAAAATCCTTTCTACCAACTACTCATCCAACAGTCAACGCCTAATTGCAAAGGTAAATCGTTGGACCGCCAATTTTAATCAAATTAGTAATATCCTAGGTAATTCAAAATGGCGTTGTCATTGTTACAGCTGTTATTGACTACTGACATTACCTGTATAACCCTTCTTAACATAAATATGGAGATTCGGTGGGTAGGGCTAAAACAAGCCGCGTGGGCTGATGCAATTCAAAGGTTTTAACACTTTCAGCGGAGCAGACTGCCGAGTATTTTTTTTATGTGACACAATTATTTTTCATACAAATATAATTGACGTCTATACACGTTGTTCATGACAAAATAACATTACATACAAGGACGACTACGCACATTGCGAGCTAAACAGGCTACGCACACATAAGCGCGCTCACAGTAATCTCAGCTAGTTTCCGCAATAATGACAGAGACAGACATGTGGGAGAGACACGATACAATATAAGTACTGCTTTAACTTTCTGATAATTGCGAGACGTATCTTGACGTTGTGTATATGTGTAGGCGAATCAATTTACATGTGTGTGTGCTCCGTTGACAATGAGGGTAAAAAAATGTACGTGCCGTGGCGCTAGAGGTTTGGGAATTCGATGCGATACGGCGCAATGACGTAGCTCATAGATTTTAGTACAGGCGGCGAGCGTCATAGTACGTTTCGCGTGTAATTGTATAATTTATTTCGACGTGATAATACGTTGTGCCTGCAGTTACTTTAAAAAAATGACGTCTTAAGACATTACTCCGCTGAAAGTGTTAAATTAGTGTCTAGTGGTTTTTAGTGTGCAAGTTTGGTGTTAATTTGTGCAGTGAAGTGCCGCAAAGTGATCCTAATAATAAGAATCGTTGGATTGTATCTTTTTAACACTGCTATTGTGTGTCGAGTGCGTTGTCTCGTGACAACTTGCTTCGACCTAATAGAGTCTTAAAACCCGCGATTGCTTTTAGAGTACCCGCTGAATCTGAAGGTCGATAAAACGTAAAACACCGGCGTTTTATTGAGTGACTATGTCTTTGCTGACTTCGACTGTCGACAACCTACTAATTCTCAATAAGTTACTTGACATTGGCGAATTATCTTCGGGTAGAGCAAAAAAAAAAACAAAAAAATATGCCGGTGGCATATCATGAATCACAAAACAATACATACTGTTTTTTGCCGGTTTATAAGATCATTTTATTATAAGGTCTTTACCCTGCAGTGGGACAGTTTCATCATTCGTTCATTCACTTGCTAAACAAGGTATAGCTAAACCGGCTTTAAACACAATTGAGTTTAAATTACGAAAATAATTAAAGAAGTAAATTACCCTGCGAGTTATCCTCTTCTAACTGTCAAGTTGGTTGAATCCGCCCTAAACCAACTAAGTACAAGTATTATAATCACTGGGTTTAGAAAGATTATAGATCGGGTAATGGCAAAGCTGTGTCATTTATAAACTTGACCTTCTTTTGGGAATAAAATGAATATCAAACTTAAAAAAATTATGTTGAAACTTTAAAACACGGGAGGCCCCGGGTTTGAGCTCCGTGTCGGGCCAAAGTTTGTACCTAAGTGTTTCGATAAGAAATTTTTATACCTAGTTAGTCCAGATTCAGCTTGGGCTATAAGAGTGCCACCTGTCAGCCTCGGCTGTATGGTCAAGCAATTTTTGGTCCGACCCGGGCCTAAATGCGGCCATTTTAAATGAGTTTGCTTTCAAAGCGACTAAGTAAGTAAGTCACACCATGCCAAGGCAGCAAGTCTTGACAATTACATTCCTAGTTTCAGGAATAAAAACCGGCTAAGTGCGAGTCGGACTCGCGCACAAAGGGTTCCGTACCAAATTTGCTAAATATTGCGTTTTGATATAAATAATAATAATAATAATTCTCACAACATCTCATACGTTGACATGATTCCGTACTAAGTAGCTTAAGCACTTGTGTTACAGATATCAGACAACAGAGGAACACAAATATATACTTAAATACATATATTAAACACAAGTGTTCATCGCACGAATGTTTGTCCAGGGTGGGGATCAAACCCACGACCTTTGGCGTAAGAGGCGTAAATGAAAGTAATAATACAACTTTTTTTAAAATTCCGTAGGTGCTTGTGTAACGGATAAAAGACAACAGAGGAATGACAACTCACTGACACCGAACAAACGTACGTGAAAGTATTTATATTGCTCTCGTAGTTTTTCTAGAAAAAAAACTTAAACACAAGTATTCATCACACGAATGTTTGTCTAGGGTGGGAATCGAACCCGAACAAAATGAACCATCTGGCCAGTCAGTGTGTATTTTGTGAATATTGCATGTGCCTACCTATTGCCATAATTGATATCGAGCGAATAATGGCAAAAAAAATCGTTTGTTGTATGGTATTTGTTGTAAAAGCGGCAACATAAAAACACAATTTTTAACTGTTTAGCTAGCTACTAACAAATTGATTTAGTTATATGAATAAACAAAAGTTCCTTTGTGTTATAAGTATGTATTTACAAATCAAAAGTATTATATATGTTTATATTTGTAATCCCACTGTTGATTCTGATATCCGTAACACTGGTGCTTGAGCTACCTATCTCGTATGTGATGTTGTGAAATATTTATTTATTATTTATTTATTTTATCGTGGTTCTTGAGATACCATCATGCAGCATAAAACACAGACGAAGTTATGGACAGATAGCGAAGTCTTAGTAATTCCATTTTTACCCATTTAGATATGGAACCCCAAAACATGCATGTTCATTATGGCACGCAAAGTAAAAGCGATCTCAGGAAACAATAAACATAGACCATAGGGGTCGGTTAATACTAGTTTCTGCCACGCTGTTACATTCTCTTAGGTAATTTCACCTGCAATTTATAACCAAACCAGCAAGATTCTCGACTACCCGCGAGTTTACGACCTGCTTATTATGTGGAAATGTTACAGGCGCTGGAAAAGTTATCACCGATGGTAATCTATATAAGACATAAAAAAGAAGGAATCCCTTCTTATTTCATTCCTTTACACACTTTCAAAATAAATATGTCGCTGTCACTTGGTTAAATTACCATCCGATCGGACGCCCAGGGCGTTCGTTAAACGCCGGCATCCAATCATATTACTGAATAACAACTAGCCATGTCGTTGACCTCGGCGCTTAACCAGATGGCTTAACGTTTGTCCGCCATCCAATTGCCTACGCTGATAGTTCTTTGAATTAAATCTTTCGACCTAAACTTTTTGTTAAAAGACGCAGACGAGGTAGTATTATTTGGCACTCCCAGCGGCGTTGCTGGCATTTAACGAACGTTGTAGGCGTCCAATTGGACGTCTAAGAAACCAGATGGCTGCGACAGATACATGGATAGCCTTTATTGTACAAAATTTTACAGAAATAAATGCTCACTGGTAAATACAATCTCGGCGGCCTTATCGCTAGCAATAATAATTCTCACAACATCTCATTCATTGACCTGATTCCGTACCAAGTAGCTTAAGCACTTGTGTTACAGATATCAGACAACAGAGGAACACAAATATATACTTAAATACATATATTACACCCAGACACTGAACAAACACAAGTGTTTCACCGCACGAATGTTTGTCCAGGGTGGGGATCGAACTCACGACCTTTGGCGTAAGAGGCAGGGTCACTACCAATTGCGCCATTCGGTCAGTCGATTAATAGCTAATGATTGAATGAATGATACTTTCATTTTCTTTCATAAAGTTGGTCACATTGTTTATATATTTTACGCATATTACATATTTTAATATTGTGGTAGATATAGGATGTATGCCGTCTCGGTTGCCAGAACAACGTCATCAGTCACACGAGAAAAGTAAAAGTAAAAACAGGGTCCATGTTATAACTTAAAATACTTTAAACTAAGATCTGTGTTCAACATATTATGAGAATGCAATCATCATCATCAGCCCATTTAAGTCCCCACTGCTGGGGCACGGGCCTTCCTCAATCACATGAGGGGTAATTGCCATACTCACCACGCTTGGCAGACGGGTTGGCGAGGGTTTTGATATAGATATAGAGTTTTCCTTCTCTGGGTGCTGATGATCATGCCAGCAGCTTTACCTTTGTCGCCTTTTACGACACCTCGGTAAGAGTGAGAGTGGCCTATTCTACTCTGCCGGGACCACACGGCTCAATGAGAATGCAATAAAGATATTTAATTGAAATGAAATATACATTTTTAAATGGCACGTTTCATTAAGAATGTTTTCAAATGGGCTGCCATTTCATTTGTGCCATGGTCTTTCCTACATGACCCAAATATTGACTGGTAGAGAATGCCTCTGGGCATTAAGTTCGACTATTGTATTATTTTGTGCAATAAGATAAGAAGTAATAAATAAATAAATTTTTCATGCCATTGCTCACTGCCTAAATATAAATAATTTTAATAAAATAGATTATTAAAAAAGGATTGATATTATCACTATAATATCAACCTTTCAGAGGGAGATCAGCCTACATATATTGCTAAAAAATATCTGCACCCACAAAAAATCTCATCTTTATATTATGTTGTTTCTCCAAATAGTCAGAATATATTAATAATACAAGCTTACTTATAATACTTATTACTTTGCTGGGTTTCAAGACCAATGACGATGTAGTGAGTATTTTGTGTGATTTCCTAAGGGGTTCCGGCGAGGTGTATGCTATTTTCAGATGATGAATATACTCTAAAAGCTGTGGCGACAGCTTTGGGTACAATCACGTGGGGGAATATTGAAAGATTAAATAAATACATATTTAGACGTTGTCCAACGTCTTCCATAGTGCAGTGGATGTAAGTCCAAGTACTTAAGGTGACGGGTAGGGCACACTAGCGACGCCAATGGATATAAATTGTTAGCTATTAAACCGCATCTATTTTAAACAATTTCGGGGTTGCAACCTCTCGGCAATCACTAATACTATTTATTAAATAACCATGCACAAATATTGGGTCCGTTTTTGTCTGCGAAACAATTTTTCGCGTACGCGTTGGACCCAAAATTTGTGCATGATTGTTTAATAAATAGTATAAGTGATTGCCGATAGGTTGTAACCCGAAATTGTTTAAAATAGATACGGTTTAGTAGCTAACAATTTAAATCGATTGGTGTCACTAGTTAGGGCAACCCGTCGCCTTAAGGTCTCGGATTAAATTAGAATTTAGGAAAGGATTTTTTTGTAAATTGACTCTGGTATGGGTGTATCGGGAGATGTTCTAGTTTTCATAATCCATCCTTATATCAATATACTGTGCTAATATTATGAATAGGAAAGTTTGTGTCTGTTTGTGTTTGTTCGTCTTTGACGGCAAACGTGTTTTTAAGGTGACGGGTAGGGCACACTAGCGACGCCAATTTATTAAAATTGTTAGCAACTAAACTGGATATATTTTTAACAATTTTGGAGCTGCAGCCCCACGGAAAACACTTTAAATCTCATAATTAAATGTTGGTCTGCTTTTGTACTCTCAATTTGAATTACCGTCAAAAATAGCCACTTATGACATTTATGGATCATAAAAACATTACACAACACAAATAACCTATCATATAATGTTTGTACTGTGCAAGGATCGAACCCGCAACCCTTGGAGCAAAGGCAGCGTTCACTACCACTGTTTCAAACGGGTCGGTTGGGAATGTTTCCAGTTTTTCGAACATAGCTTGGGTTTGTGATCACCAATCCGCATTAAGCCTAATCCCATCATAGTAGCGATGACTTCAATTCTATGATGGAGGCTTTTGCATACTTATGAGTTATGGCGTTCATCCAAGTTTCGAGTACAAAAACCGATCAAAAAGTAGAGTTAAATAAATAGAAGTAGTATAAATGTTTGCTTAGCGAATCCCGCTTTAAACCTGTTTAAAATAAATCCGGCTTAGTAGCTAACCATTTAAATTGATTGGTGTCGCTAGTTACGGCTACCGGTCGCATTAAGTAGAGAGAGTTGAAGGATTTAAGAATCACGTAGGCTACTTTTATCTCTTTGTATTCAAAGCGAGCAAAGCCGCGGGAAAAAATTAAATGTAAAAATGTGCCAAATAAATAAATTACATAAATTGACCTAATTCCTTTGACCTATACGATCACTACAAAATGCGCTATCGGGCCGTAACATACGTTAGTGTTTGCATTTTGATTGCATTCTAAAAACAATGAACTGTTCTTTTAGGACGTTTAGAAAGCCACGATCAACATTTCACTGTATACACGTTTCCATGTAACCAAACGATTGGAAGTAAGTATATTACACACACGTTATCGCGTGGGTCCAGTACGTTAGCTCGCGTATGAAACATTGTATTTGTCTCGGAGAATTTATGACGTCATTACGAATGGTTAACCGCGGGGTGGATTCAGAACGTTGGCTGTTACCTAGTACATTCGATTTTAAAAGAATTTTCGTATGATCAAGAAAAAAATCATAACGGTCATTTTATTAGATCGGCCAATGACTTACATTTCAATTTATCATAAGGTGACATATTACATTTTTCTGTTTGTATATTGCACTAAATCACTGTACCTTGCAAAAGATCAACATTTTTTATTTTATTTTATTATTATTTAATTAATTGAATAATCGAATACTGTGATATCATGAATATTTTTTTCTTTATTAATATCATTTAATTACTAATTGAAATGTTTAAATATGCATGATGACAAAAATTTGCTTATCGATGGATCGATAAAACATGCATGTGCAATGTTTAAGTTTTAAGAACCAAAATGTACCATCATCATCATCATCAGCCCATTTAAGTCCCCACTGCTGGGGCACGGGCTTATATATATTGTTAGATTGAATACGACGAGTTGGATTAAACGTAGAAGTATCTACGAGGTCGATTTCAATCGCGGAGGGAATATATTTTCTTATCTAATCTAATCAAAGGTGTGGTTTGATTATTAAAAGACCTTTATTGTAAACATAATATGCTAACGAGAGTATGTACTTTCAATGTTAAATAAAGAAAATTTTAATTATATAATATCAATTTTAAAATGTTCTGCTTAGCCAGCAAATGTTGTGGGATCACTTATATTTCTCTCGAAGAAATCCTCTCGTTAGCATATTATGTTTATTGACTTTGAAGTCCAAACTTTTGATGTTGAATAAATAAAATATTATCGGATCAAGTCTAGATACAAAAATATGACGGGGACACCTTGTAAAAAATAATTGTACAGATGGCGTCAAATCAAGTTCACAGTGCAAAAATAGTACATGTTTCTCAGACATAAGGGACTGTCCAAAGTCCAACAGGAGTAACTCCATGTGATGCTGTGTACGCATATTTGAACACTCTGTTCTGAGAAAAGTACCAACCAGGTCATGCGGCGAATCGCTCAAGCTCATGCGATCGAGCGATAAACTCAAAGGAGCTGGGCGGCCCATTACATGAGTGCACCCAACCATAATAAAATCAAATAAGTAGGCCAAATCGAGCCCGGAGCGGATGAAAATGGCATAACTACGCAGGGACACCTCTTAATAATTTATTCCATCTTCAAAAATACATAGAGAACAATATTTCATTGTAGGTTACTAAGTTTAAAAGAGTGTATCAATATTTGTTCTTCAAAGATTACGAGTTAACTATTATCTAGAACTTAGTTATAAAATACACTAAGGCCCGATCCGACCAATCTTAATCCGAGACTATACACATACAGGGTGTAAAAAGAGCTTAGGTGGCAACTCACCCAAAAAACCACCCAAGAAATTTTGAAATTTTTTTGCTGGTCACTGTACCAACCTAACCTTACCAATATTTTTGTGATGATAATGCATTCTAAACTCAACAAAACAAACAATATTGGTTAGGTTAAGTTACAACAGTGACCAGCAAAAAAATCTTGAAATTCTTGGGTGAGTAGTCCACCAAAGCCGTAAAAAGACCCTTGACGACAAAAATTAGGTAATAATGTTTAAATTTTATTACCATCAAAATCTTGAGATTTTTATTTTAACTTTGACCTTCAATAACTTGGAAAGTATTGAGTTCCCAGGTATGGTCTAAAAGGAAAAAATGGTCCTGATGATGTGCTGAATACGAAGGTTTTGGCTTCGTTAAGGGTCTTTTTACACCCTGTATTATAATATATGATACAGTGCTGTTATTCCATGACGTTATAATGGTATAAATATATATAAAGATTAATCGAAATAGTAATAATAATATCTTTCAAAGATTACGGCTACGGCGGCCAATTCCTAGCGAACAGGATATATGATAGTGCTCAGGTGTGTGCGCAAACACAAGTGCACTCTCTATTCACTTACCGATGGGTCACCTGCATGACACGAACAAAGAGGGATTGGGTGCAGGACCAACGGCTTAACGTGCTTTCCGAGGCACGGGGGTACAATACCGCCAACTTCAGACTCCGGGCTGGCACTAAGAATTTCCAATCGAAAACTTAGGTACAAATTTTTGGCGGTAACCGGGGATTTAACCCGGACCACTTGCGCAGCCGTCGCTTCAAAGTGTGACCCACTAACCACTGCGCCACCGAGGCAGTCTAAATAAAATGGTTTTTTTTTATATGAGAGGTGGCAGACGAGCAGACGGATCACCTGATGGTAAGCAATTCCGCCGCCCATGGACACCCGCAACACCAGTGGAGTCACAAGTGCGCCGCCAACCTTTTCTCCTTCCCCCCATTGGGCCTCCGGTAACCTCACTCACACGGCGAAACACAGAGCAGGCGCTGCTTCACGCCGGTCTTCTGTGAGGCAGTGGTATCACTCCAGTCGAGCCGGCCCATTCATGCCTAAGCGTAGCTCTCCCACATTTAAAACTTTTACTGGTATAGTTACTTTGTGCTTACTATTAAAAGATATTACTAGTCAACGCAAGGATTTGCGGCAGACGGTAGTGTGTTTTCCTCATTAAGGCCCGCTTTGACCAATCTTTATCCGTGCATAAATAATGAGGCACGCTAAATGACTCAAAGTTATTTATTTATCAAGTACTTCATGACACTAAATGCATTTCGGCAAAGCGCGAAGCGGTGTGACCACGAGTAATAGAAATTACTCGTATCCACACCAGTGTGACAAACTTAGTGTGGACACGAGTCCGGCGGGAAATATATGGTATAACCTAACGTATAACCTAACGACATCGACACCTGTCCCTGTGACGACATCTCCACACAGTCGGTCGAGCATTTGGTGACGCAGTGCCCCAGGTTTGCGGCTGCGCGACTCGAACATGAGCACACGTGTGATATGTTCCGGGTTCCGCCGTTTACTTTTGCACAAGCCATAAAAAAGGAAACAACGAGATCCTCATTTATAAATTTTATCGCATATATATTTAGTGAACTAAAAAAATTTCAATAAATAGTTAATAAATATTAATTATATACATACATATGTATATTATATAAATTATATATCTATTACTTGGATTGTTCCCATCTTATACGCGAATCAAAACAAATAGTACAGCGAAACACAAATCTAACATTGACAGCAGATGACTTGTATCAAATAGCAAGTCCCACTTCCTAATATGAAACCAAATACATAGGAAAAAAAAAAACCTAACGTCAGATTTATATAGATTAAGGTGACGGGGAAGTTACTTCGAGATAACTAGTTAAAAACTCTATATTCAACGCAAAGACTCGCTACACATGTTAGAGTATTTCATTAATTAATTATGAATGAAATATAATACCTACTGTACGAGTCTTTGAAGCGAGTAGGGAGACTTCCCTATAAACCTACTGAACATTTTGAATACTTAACTTGTCACTTTCATTCAATATTAGGCCCGAATCCATCAATCTTAAGGTGACGGGTAGGGCACACTGGCGATGCCAATCGATTTTAATTTTTAGCTACTAAACCGGATCTATTTTAATCATTTTCCGTGTTACAACCTCTCGGCAAACACTTACACTAGTTATTAAATAACCATGCACAAATTTTGGATCAACGCCAAAAGTGGCCGCTTCTGGCGTGAATAAATTTTTCGCGTACGCATTGGACCCAACATTTATTTGTGCATAGTTATTTAATAAATAAAGTGTTTGCCGAGAGGATTGTAACCCCAAAATTGTTTAAAATAGATCCGGTTTAGTAGCTAAAAATTAAAATCGATTGGCATCGCCAGTGTGCCCTACCCGTCCCCTTAAGATTGATAGATTCGGGCCCAATATTGAATGAAAGTGACAAGTCAAGTATTCAAAATGTTCAGTAGGTTTATAGGGAAGTATCCCTACTCGCTTCAAAGACTCGTACAGTAGGTATCATATTTTATTCATAATTAATTAATGAAATATTCTAACATGTGTAGCGAGTCTTTGCGTTGAATATAGAGTTTTTAACTTGTTATCACGAAGTAACTTCACCAGTAAAAGCTATTTCATTTAATTTATTTTATGACTAAATTCCAGAATTCTAGAAACTCTGATTATACACACAGTTTAGAATTCTATTGTTATAAAATGCCAATTCCTAGGAATTGGCACTTAATAACTTTGATTATAAATCTAGTTTTATAATCAAACTATTAAATGCTAAGGTTGGGCCTTGTTAGCTACAGAATCTGTCCTATTTGTGTATAATAATATGTACCTATTTTGACATTCGTAGGTGTTCTCTATGGACCTAAATTAAATAAAGATTATTTCTTTTTAATTAAAATTATGTTCAAATTTGTGTTCTGTTTCCCTTCTGTTTGTGTTCTTGTGTAGCCAATTAAAGAAATCTTTATCTTTATCTCTTTATCTAATAACCATAAGTATTATATTTGTTATTGTTTTGTAGATTAATAGTTTATAAACGTGCATAAGTATTTATTTTAACAAGTATGTCCAAATTGGCAAGTAAGTTAGGCTTTCGATAGAGATCTATGGAGAGATTTGGTGGAGGCCTTCGCCAAATATTGGGACGCTATAAAAAATAAGCAAACTAAAAAAAAATGTATGAGTTATATTACTTTTAATTGACGCCCTGTTGGTCTAGTGGTTTAAGTACCAGCCTCAGATCTCGGGGTCCTGGGTTCGATTCCTGGGTTGAGAAAAAAGTGTGTTGCTAATTTTTCGAAAATAGCTCGGGTTTGTGATCACCAATCCGCATTTGCCATGGTGATTAAGCCTAATCCCATCATAGTACCGATGACTTGATTTCTATGATAGAGGCCTTTGCCCTGCAGTGGGGCAGTTATAGGCTGATGCTTTCCTTTACTTTTACTTTGAAATAACGTTTTGTTTTTTTTTCAGACACGGGGACCTCGAGTTCATCTCCAGTCACAATCTTCAGGATGCTCATCGCCATACTTCTTCCAACTTTACTATGATAATTCGTTCGTTCACTAGATATTAGGTAGTCACAAATGTTTCCTACATTGTATATAATGCGAAAAAATATATCAACCCGCGAAGTGGGCACTTCTCTACAAATAATTTATAATTAGGTTAAAGTATTATTTTGTAAATAACTTGTCTGGAATAATACTAGACAATAAACAAAGGGTCTAAATGTCTTGTAAATATAAATCTGAACTGTATATGTAAATAAAATTATAAAAATATTAATATTGATTATTGACTTGTTTTTTACAAATAGCTACAGCATCTCACAAATGTTATGCAGGTGTCCCTTTTTTTATTGGTCCAATTTTTTTTATCCCAAACATTGAGTCCATCTGAAACATCACAATATTTTTTTTTAAAAAAAGGTTTTATCTTGTCTGGAAGTAAGTATTCATTTTTTTTTCTCTCGAAACCTAACAAAACTTGGGGGTTTTTCAGATGGGCCTCTTTTTATAGGAAAGGGATTTAGTAGTTTTATGAGAGAGGGAGTGTGTCGTTGTGAGGCATCTAAAAATTGTTGAAGCACTGATAATGGGACACCCTGTATATATATATATTGCAAATTACCTAGTTGTTTACCATATTTATAGTAAAAATGTTTAAAATATATTAATGTTTCTACGTATAATTAATAAGGCTCTGGCATGATTCTTCTTTGTCTGAAACGTAATAAAAATATTTACTATTGTATATCTGTAAGAAGTATATAATACGTTACAAATTGTACTTATATAAACGCAAAGATACACAACCTCGCCCAGACAAACGACGGTAAACGCCAATAGTTCGCTGAACATATTGATAATGTCAATATATTCTTAACTACATAAAATTAGGGGTTAAAGTATGAAATTGCCGATTTGTATGGGTATTTTTGAAAAGCTGTGTTTCCCATACTAACATTATTTTAATTTTTTAAAATATTATAATGGTACTGTTTCATATTCAACTCTACTTTACTAGACCATGTTTATGTTTACAATAGGTTTTCAGAAAAAAACGATGTCTATTTAAAAAACTAATAAATGATGAAAAAAATCTGCCCTAACAATTACTTTCAAGATTATTTTGTATGGCATCGAGAATACAATATTATCTGATCTGCACATTACACACCTTAGAAACAAGGTCTTTATTCAAAATAAAAAATACTACTGTAACTTTTTGGATTTTATAGGAGTTATTAATATTTTTGGGTCTAGCAAAAAACGGCAATTTGATACTTTATCCCCTTTAATTTAGACCGAGTGTCAGCGTTAACTGCTGAATAAGTTCCAATTAAAAGGTACTCCCTTTTTACCCGACTACGGCAAAGCAAAAGGAGGGTTATGATTTTGACAGGCTATGTATGTATGTATGTTCATCTGTTTCCACGTAGCTTCTAAACTAGTTATCATATTTGAACAAATGAAGCGTCTTGGTTCTAGGGGATTTAGAGTTAGGAACTATAAAAAAAATTTACCGTGTGGGGTATCAAATGAACTTTTTTAGCACATTTCAAATGTGTAATTATATTAACATAGGTAACTAAAAATATGTTAATTAAAAATAAAGTTTAAAAACTAAAACCCGACTACCAAAAAAACACGATCTAAAAAGTACAAAACAAGAAAATTGTCTCTGCTGAAATGATTATGCCGTATCACCGTGGTCGTATGCCACCTACTGTAGCAAAACAGATTCATTATAATAACAAAATAAAATCAATGTGGCATACGACCACGGCGATACGGCATAATCATTTCAGCAGAGACAATTTTCTTGTTTTGTACTTTTTAGATCGTGTTTTTTTGGTAGTCGGGTTTTAGTTTTTTAACTTTATTTTTTGTCCTTCACTTACTTTATTCTAGGTACTGGATGCCTATTCTCAAGCACTCGACATTGAAGTCAAGTTAAAGATTTGTATGAAATCTCTAATTCGACTTTAATGACGAGTGCACGAGAATTCCTATCTGGATTGTTTCAACCTTCGACATTCTCTTGTCCTTAGAACTAAGAAATATTTACCCATTTAGGGTTACTTTCTGCCCATTCACATTATATCTTAGCGCATTAAAGGCACACAATTGGCATTAAGGCGTACTCAGGATTTGTACTTACGCCTAATTGCCTACAACTTACTTAATACCAATCTAATTTGCTGGGAACTCCGATAATTTTTTTTTTGTAGCTTGCTGATGCTATGTTTTCTCCACTGCCACAATCTTAGCATCGATATTAGTAAAGCTTTAATATGCGGTGGTAAGGGGTGCTGGTGGGATTACCGAGGTTTTGACGCGTCAGGCATGTTTGCCGACGCCCACGAGGACGGTTTCCACGCCTTATTTAGGAAAAAAAATATCAACTCGACGCAGAATGATTGGCAGTCCCAACAGAATACTAAAGGGATTGTCGGGGTGAGAGTGCTGATGAAGGCACTAAACCACATGACAGCCCTTATGAAATCCGAACGTGGATCTGGTTTATTGTATAATTAAATAGTCCTATATGTGTAAATAATAATAACTTCACTAACAATAAAAATAAGAGCTATGCTTTTACCAACAAACGGATCTTGTTATCTGAATAAACATTTTTTTTTATTTTAATTGAATGTCAAGTCAAGTCAAGAATTGTTGGGTCTAACTCTTCGGGACCCGGCGGAAGTAACCTGGCCAGACATTTTTTCTAATTAATTTTATTTATTATAACACGTAACAGAGTACAGTTATTAGTTTACAAATAGGAAGATATTATAATCAGATCTAAACTATACTCCAACAAAATGTGTCGGAGGGGGAACAATAAATCTTCTGCAGACATTACAACTAGGTATGTAAAAGTTAACAAATAATTAACTATACTGGAAACTGGAATTCAAGACCAAAAAAACTACGACAGATACGTCACTGTCAAATCTATCAATGTCACTTATATCATTGTCAAATCAAGTTTTCAGGTTTTACCAACCTTTTTGTTATATGCTTCTTTTCTTAGCTGGCACAATTCATGATAAGGATTTGCTCTAAAAATAGAAACTTAATTACAAACTTTATTTTTAGCTCAACTAAAATTGACAAAATTTTATTGTAAAAAATTGAATTAGTACCCATGAATACCTACGAAAGAGTGGCATATTATTAAGTCAGTATAGAAAAGTTAAATAAAACCATTTTTTAATTAATTATTTTTATTTATCTTCATCTTCACGATCACTAATGTCAGAATGTCTGACTACGGATTCCGTAGTCACTCATTTGTATAAATTGAAACTTTGAATTTCATCGTGTTTAACACCGATTGTGTGTTGAGTGAGTGTCTCGGCAGAATCCGTAGGGCTCAAAGATTCTTATAATAATATCACTCTGCGGCACCTCACTGCACCAAACAACATGTAAGTTCAAAGTTTTGTACCAAATGTTATTAGCACCTGAAGTGACACAAGCTCAATACCAACATTGCGGATGATTAAGTTTTTATTAAAGAGTCTTGTATTTATGTAAAAATTAGTCAATAAAATTACTTCTTTTTATTATAGAATTAAAATTACTAATAAATAAGTAATTTCAGTGTATGTTTTTAGAAAATAGCTAATAGTAAATAGAAAATTGCAGTGGCAACTTTGTAGTAGCTTTTCTGGTCTTGAATTCCAGTTTTGGGTATAGAGAGGAACAAAGATCAAAGTTTTTGCTGATCAAAACATTTGCTGACTACTTTACTAAGCAGTTGCTTGGCTGTGCCAGCTCAACTCATATCAACGTGTAATTCCTAGTTGCGTCCAAAGCTGTCACTTTGGTGCCTGAATTACGCTTAGACCATTATTCAGGATTTGGGGAGTCTGGTTATTTACTGGTACTGGTTACATGAATCTGACCTTTGCAATCCTTGAACAGGGGAACCAAATCAACTAAGTCAAGGTTACACGTTTCAGAAACTACACGAAACGTGGAAGTTTCCTAACGATGTTTTTCCTCACCAGCTAGTGGTAGAAATACTCACAAAAATTTGAAAAAGCCAGAGTTAAGAACACTTCCAGTGTTCCGGTTTCGATCCCTGGATCGGGCTAAAAATGTGTAACTTTTCGGTCTAACTTTTCGTTAAGAAATTCTTAGTGGCAGCCCGGAGTCTGGAAGTTGGCGGTCTTGTATCCCAGTGCCTCGGAAAGCACCGCAAGCCGTTGGTCCTGCGCGCAATCCCTCTCCGGTCGTGCCGCCCCGGTCCCGTCGGGATATGAGGGTAAGGTAATAGAGAATGCACTTGTGTTTGCGCACACACTTGAGCACCATAATATATTCTGCGTACGTGACTAATCTTTGAGATTAGCCGCCGTAGCTGTAATCGGCTGGACGATATCAACCGTTGATCTGCTTTCGACAGTCGCTTTATTGTAATTACGAGAGTCCCCAAATTCTGAATAGTGGTCTAAGCGTATCCTGGGCTCCAATATTGTTAATTTTGTAAGCTTTGCATGCGGAAATTACACGCCTTAGCGTCATTTTAATAAAGAAGAAGGTAATCCTATAATAGAAACGTGAAGCAATAATTGGCACTCGTTTCTTCAATTCCGAGGATGGTTAATCCCGCCAGTAGCAACGAGGGTTTGTTTGACAGCGAGTCATTTGTCTCTCTTTGTCACTGTAATTATTTTGCGTCCCGTTTCCCCCTTAAGGTTTGATGTATGTTTTATATAAATCAAAAAGAGGTCAAAATAGAGTTGCGATTGTTAGATTTAATTTTTTGTTTTTCAAAAAGTATTGAATCAACTTTTTAGTAGACATGCGGGAGGGATAGGTTAAAACCCTAAAAAATCTGACTTTTTAGCCAGACAGCTTAGGGCTTCTTGTGATAAGACAAAGAAACAATTTTCGTCTTATCATGTCCCACAAGAAGGTGCATACAACTGTAGTAATTATTGTAGACCGTAATCTTTCCACACAAATGCAATATACATCATCATCATCATCATCAGCCCATTTGAGTCCCCACTGCTCGGGCACGGGCCTCCCTCAATCACATGAGGGGTAATTGCCATACTCACCACGCTTGGCAGACGGGTTGGCGAGGGTTTTGATATAAATGCAGAGTTTTCCTTCTCTGGGTGCTGATGATCATGCCAGCAGCTTTACCTTAGTCACCTTTTACGACACTTCGGTAAGAGTGAGGGTGGCCTATTCTACTCTGCCGGGGACCACACGGCAATATACACGTACGTATAATATACACGTGTCAGGGAGAGCCACCCTTTGGCATGAATGGACCGGCTCGACCGGAGTGATATCAAGGCCTCACATAAAACCGGAAGCAGCGTCTCTGCTGTGTTTCGATACGCAAGTGAGTTTAGCGGAGGCCTAATTTTAAGGTTGGTAGCGCATTTGTCTCCACTACTAGTGGAGGGTGTGGTGACCATGAGCGGCGGCAATCGCTTACCGTCAGGTGATCCGTCTGCTCATCTGCCAAATATTCCAAAAAAAAAATAGAAAAATTCGAATTGTGGCTTTACCTACGAGTATAGGTACTACTACAGTTGTGTAATTATGCTGACTCAGCTAAGCTTACTGACTACAGCTCAATAATTAATAGTTACGTCCAATAAGAATTAGAAATCACCAAGAAAAGGGAAATAATCGTTGCTCGGAAATAATCCCGGAAATATCCAGGATGTTGGTTAACTAATCCCGGAAAAACATGTAACAAATTGTGGGAACAGATAATATGGACATCATGTGGTTCGTTCATCATGTTGTTCGTTAATTGTATACCTATTAGTGTTGTGTAGGTGAGAGTGATGGCTCGGAGGTTGACTGGGCCAGTATCCGTAGACAAAGAAGTCGCGTTAAGACGCAATAAATTGTGAAATTCTAATTTTTTGTATGTTTTTCAGTATAGATACCAAATAGTGTTCAACCAATTTTGCAACCTGAAAAGACTTGTGAGAACTTCGTGGTGCCCGAAAAGCCTCGAAATTTGCAGACAAATGGAACAGACTTATATTAACCGCTTGGGAGAGTAGGTCGAATCCACGCATGCACCTCTAGATGTTTAAATGTTCTAATTTGTATATATTTCCACTATCAGCTTGGTGGTTGGTGAGCGAATCCAACGTGATAAAACGCACGTTTAAATACTCCTAATTTTATTGCCAAAGTTATTTATTACAACAGCAACATCCACAGTATTAGGCACTGTATCGATTCGTACATACAGCCAACCACCAGACCAGTACAATCTATGTTACGTACGTGGTGTGTGTATTTGTGTGTGTGTGTGTGTGTGGTATGTATGAGCGTGCGAGTGGAGATGTGAACGATGATTAAGAGTGCATAAATTAAGGACACTGAGTGTATTCGTTTTTCTTTGTTGCCTGACTAGCTCTGCGACGTGAGTCTTGTGATCGGAAACTATAATGTATAAAAAGAGGTCCTATTAAGTTTTGGCTTGACGTCGGAGGATGTAACGTACAAGCCAAAAACCTCACTACTTTGGATGCGAAAGACCGTGCGAAGTGGAAGATATATTAGGAAAGCGGACCCCGGGCTTCAAAGCGCCGGCTTAGGACGCAACCGGGGTTTTACGCTCAGATAATGATGAATATACAAAAAGATTCTAAAAAGTGTTAGAACAATGTTATGAACTTTCTTGGCTATTTAGTCTTACGAGAGAGGAAGCAATTTATAATATACCTAATATGAATATAATTACGACCCGTTCGTTTGACGGGTTCGATCCCCGCACAGTACAATCATTTGTGTGCATTAACATGTCTGTTTGTATTGGTCTGGGTGTTCCCTATGTATTTTAAGTATGTATTTACAAAATAAAAGTATTATACGTATATATTTGTAACCCAACTATTGATTCTGATATCTGTAACACAGGTGTTTGAGCTACCTATCTCGGAGTCAGATCAGTATGTGATGTTGTGAAATATTTATTTATTTAATATACGTATAATAATATCATAACGAATAACTATTCTCAAAATTGTGGGTCCTCACTGATTCTGAACGTGTAACCATGATCCATTTCCGTTGATCTGGTCCCCTTGCCTAAGGGTTGCGAAGGTCAGACGGTAGACGGTTCATTGTAATGACCAGTCTTACTGAATCCTGGATCATGTTCAGAGAAAGACTCTCAGGCAAGTATTTAAATATGGATGTGTGGTCATAATTAAAAAAAAAAACAGCTTTGTAACATAACTGGCAAAGATTGACCTTTGTGTATGTATGTATCATCGTCAGCCCATTTAAGTCCCCACTGCTGGGACAAGGGCCCCCTCAATCACATGAGGGGTAATTGCCATACTCACCACGCTTGGCAGACGGGTTGGCGAGAGTTTTGATATAAATTCAGAGTTTTCCTTCTCTGAGTGCTGATGATCATGCCAGCAGCTTTGCCTTAGTCGCCTTTTACGAATCCTCGGTAAAAGTGAGGGTGGCCTATTCTACTCTGCCGGGGACCACACGGCAATATACACGTACGTATAATATACACGTGTCTAAGGGAGAGCCACCCTTTGGCATGAATGGACCGGCTCGACCGGAGTGATATCAAGGCCTCACATAAAACCGGAAGCAGCGTCTCTGCTGTGTTTCGATACGCAAGTGAGTTTAGCGGAGGCCTAATTTTAAGGTTGGTAGCGCATTTGTCTCCACTACTAGTGGAGGGTGTGGTGACCATGAGCGGCGGCAATCGCTTACCGTCAGGTGATCCGTCTGCTCATCTGCCAAATATTCCAAAAAAAATATAGAAAAATTCGAATTGTGGCTTTACCTACGAGTATAGGTACTACTATTTTTGGGCAGTTGTGTAATTATGCTGACTCAGCTAAGCTTACAGACTACAACTCAATAATTAATAGTTACGTCCAATAAGAATTAGAAATCACCAAGAAAAGGGAAATAATCGTTGCTCGGAAATAATCCCGGAAATATCCAGGATGTTGGTTAACTAATCCCGGAAAAACATGTAACAAATTGTGGGAACAGATAATATGGACATCATGTGGTTCGTTCATCATGTTGTTCGTTAATTGTATACCTATTAGTGTTGTGTAGGTGAGAGTGATGGTAGCTCGGAGGTTGACTAGGCCAGTATCCGTAGACAAAGAAGTCGCGTTAAGACGCAATAAATTGTGAAATTCTCATTTTTTGTATGTTTTTCAGTATAGATACCAAATAGTGTTCAACCAATTTTGCAACCTCAAAAGACTTGTGAGAACTTCGGGGTGCCCGAAAAACCTCGAAATTTGCAGACAAATAGAACAGACTTATGAAAGATTACATGCTTGGGAGAGTAGGTCGAATCCACGCATGCACCTCTAGATGTTTAAATGTTCTAATTTGTATATATTTCTACTATCAGCTTGGTGGTTGGTGAGCGAATCCAACGTGAGAAAACGCAC
Organism: Marasmia exigua; assembly: GCA_019059595.1. NCBI lineage: Eukaryota > Metazoa > Arthropoda > Insecta > Lepidoptera > Crambidae > Marasmia > Marasmia exigua. The sequence continues at coordinate 13,903,594 of CM032473.1, forward strand.
GTTTAAATACTCCTAATTTTATTGCCAAAGTTATTTATTACAACAACAACATCCACAGTATTAGGCACAGTATCGATTCGTTACATACAGCCAACCACCAGACCAGTACAATCTATGTTACGTACGTGGTGTGTGTATTTGTGTGTGTGTGTGTGTGTGTTATGTATGAGCGTGCGAGTGGATATGTGAACGATGATTGAGAGTGCATAAATTAAGAACACTGAGTGTATTCGTTTTTCTTTGTTGCCTGACTAGCTCTGCGACGTGAGTCTTGGGATCGGAAACTATACTGTATAAAAAGAGGTCCTATTAAGTTTTGGCTTGACGTCGTAAGATGTAACGTACAAGCCAATAACCTCACTACACTGGATGCGAAAGACCGTGCGAAGTGGAAGATATATTAGGAAAGCGGACCCCGGGCTTCAAAGCGCCGGCTTAGGACGCAACCGGGGTTTTACGCTCAGATAATGATGAATGTACAAAAAGATTCTAAAAAGTGTTAGAACAATGTTATGAACTTTCTTGGCTATTTAGTTTTACGAGAGAGGAAGCAATTTATAATACCTAATATGAATATAATGACGACCCGTTCGTTCGATGGGTTCGGTCCCCGCACAGTACCAACATTAGTGTGCATTAACATGTCTGTTTGTATTGGTCTGGGTGTTCCCTATGTATTTAAAGTATGTATTTACAAAAGAAAAGTATTATACGTATATATTTGTAACCCCACTATTGATTCTGATATCCGTAACACAGGTGCTTGAGCTACCTATCTCGGAGTCAGATCAGTGTATGTGATGTTGTGAAATATTTATTTATTTAATATACATATAATCCCTTGCCTAAGGGTTGCGAAGGTCAGGCGGTAGTCGGTTCATTATAATGACCAGTCTTACTGAATCCTGGATCATGTTCAGAGAATGACTCTCAGGCAAGTATTTAAATCTGGATGTGTTGTCATAATTTAAAAACAAATACCAGCTTAGTAACATAACTGGCAAAGATTGACCTTTGTGTATGTATGTATCATCGTCAGCCCATTTAAGTCCCCACTGCTGGGGCAAGGGCCTCTCTTCAATCCCTCAATCACATGAGGGGTAATTGCCATACTCACCACGCTTGGCAGACGGGTTGGCGAGAGTTTTGATATAAATTCAGAGTTTTCCTTCTCTGAGTGCTGATGATCATGCCAGCAGCTTTGCCTTAGTCGCCTTTTACGAATCCTCGGTAAGAGTGAGGGTGGCCTATTCTACTCTGCCGGGGACCACACGGCAAGTATGTATGTATGCAAGTATATATATACCTAACCGTTTTGAAAATTTAACTGTGTATATCTTTATCATCATCTCAAACACCTAAAAAGCTACTTTACATGATATGTCTAATAACAGAGCAATTGGTATAACAATTGCTACTTATTTTTTAGTACTCTTTTTTGTTTCTTTTGGAGTTGATGCTTTTTTACGGAGCCCTAAATTCGGCAGTATTTTCTGTGATCGTTACCAAATTTTTTGTCATCTCTTTTACGGGTAGCACTAAAAAGAAAAACTCATTTTGGGCAATTGCTTTCTAAACCTGTATTTTGATGTTGAAAGTCAGTATTCTTTTTTAATAACGTCTATATTTTTAGCCTCGACCTCCATCTCAGTGGTCGCGTCATCGCATCTCACACAACTCACAGGTCTGGTCGCGCGGATTACATGTATGTAGTCCATTTTTAAATAAATAATCAAATAATAAATAAATAAATACTTCAAAACATCACATACATTGATCTGACTCCGAGATAGGTAGCTCAAGCACTTGTGCTACGGATATCAGAAGCTACAGCGGAATTACAAATATATACATATAATACATAGAAAACACCCACACCAATACAAACAGACATGTTCATGCACACAAATGTTTGTACTGTGCGGGGATCGAACCAGCAACCCTTGGACCAAAGGCAGCGTTCACTACCACTGTTCTAAACGGGTCGTCTAAAACTTGTTCGGAGGCTGTTTGTGAAAAATTAAACACAGAAATTACCTAAGCTAAATATTTGTGTTTTTCTTCTTTAACTTTTTTGTAGTGGAGGACATAGTTTCTATAACTATTCTTTCAAACTTTGTTTGTGGTGTTTTCTCTGTACGTATTGTCATTTTATACAAACAATCTGCAAATTTTATAAAAGCTTGCATCAACTTTGCGCCAAACTCTGTTACTAAAAACACTCACGAAAACAATACAGAGTTTATTTTTTATTATTCTAAAGCCAACTTAATTAAGTACACAAACCCCGACAGCGTCGTTGTCTGCTCGTGGTCGATATTGGCTACTATCCTTGTGAATTTAAAATATCTTAATTGAAACTTTCTAGCGCTTTTATCTATAAAGTAAATGCATTAGGAGTGCTTGTTCGTCCAATTAAGCTGCTATTTGATTTAATTAGTTTCTGTAATTGCAACAATCATTTAAAGAAAAAGTCTACGCTTGGGCTGCTAAGAAATGTATACACTTTAGTTCGTGTCATAGTTATAGCTAGGTACCATGTGACATATTCTTTGCACCCAGAGGGCCTAATTTAAAGCAGACGATACGACCGAATCGGAGTTTCCCTCTCTTTCACACGAGCTGTGTGCGTCCTTTGTTTGGATGCGACAGGTATATTCTCGTTCGTTACGGGACGGCATCAAATTAAGCCACTAGATGCGGAGGGTATTATTGTGACAAGGTACTTAAGTCTTTACATATTTTTGCACCTGACTATATCTATCTATTTCGTGTGTTGATTGGTAAGTCTCATTTTAATTTAAATAATTCGATTCGATTTATAAATTAAACCAAGTAGAAGTCAAAGTGCAGAAACAGGAGACCACTGTTTATTCTTTACCCACATTGAATTTCATTATTTGTGTTCATAAATTTCAATTAATGTAATTATTTATGTTCAGCTTAAATTCGTCTTATATTATTATTATATTACTGTGAAATTGTATGTTTAGTGAAAATAATGATCATCAATATCCAAAATTGTAATCACGTAATTCATTATTTTATAACAAAATTGTTTCTGTTAACACAATAACTGTACATTTTTGCAAGTATAAATGGTGATTATGGCGCTTTCTGGCCAGGTGTGAATATTATTGCTTCGTCATTGATATTACCCGAGAAGTGCCTACAATCCTGGGTTGTGATATTCGTTTTTTTATCTCAGCAGATCCCGTTTCAACGACTGAACAACTCTTCTCTATATTTTCACTGTTGATACTTTGTAGTTGTGCCAAGCCGAATTTATGTATTTCATTAAATGAAATACACGAATAAATAATTGTTTCATTTTTTTTGTGCAATTCTCATGAAACTTCCTAACACAAAAAGCTAAGCTAACAACGTAAAGTTAGCTGCAAAGAAATGTATACATTTAAGTAATAATTGTAATAAAAGCTATCTCTTTTACTTTCTTATACTTACTTAAAACTATAGTATTGTGACACGGTTCTAAAGTGTATACATAGTTTTGCAGCTGACTGTACCACAGTTTCGTGAAACAGTTTTGCTGCAGCGATATTTTGTCACAAATAATGACATATGGTACTGTATCTACTGACCGGATGGCGCAATTGGGAGTGACCCTGCCTTTTACGCCAAAGGTCGTGGGTGCGATCCCCACCCTGGACAAACATTCGTGCGATGAACACTTGTGTTTGTTCAGTGTCTGGGTGTAATAAATGTATTTAAGTATATATTTGTGTTCCTCTGTTGTCTGATATCTGTAACACAAATGCTTAAGCTACTTAGTACGGAATCAGGTCAACATATGAAATGTTGTGAGAATTATACGACTGACAGGATGGCGCAATTGGTAGTGACCCTGCCTTTTACGCCAAAGGTCGTGGGTTTGATCCTCACCCTGGACAAACATTCGTGCGATGAACACTTGTGTTTGTTCAGTGTCAGGGTGTAATATATGTATTTAAGTATATATTTGTGTTCCTCTGTTGTCTGATATCTGTAATACAAGTGTTTAAGCTACTTAATACGGAATCAGGTCAACATATGAGATGTTGTGAGAATTGTATATGAATTTATGTATATAGAGTTGCCTCAGTGGCAATTGAGAGCGTTTTTAAAGCAGAGCGACGACGCATCGAACACGTCGAGGCTGCGCAGCGTTCACGCCACGGATGCGCATACGAAAGTTTTACTGCATGGGTGCTACAAAAAAACAATGGCGTTCAGATTTACCTTTGCGGCGAATCCGTCGCGCATCCACGGCGTGAACGCTGCGCAGCCGCTGTGTTCGCTGTCGTCGCTCCGTTTAAGAAACTCTCGCAATCCGCCAGTGTGGCAACTCCCTTAGCGACTTGAAGTCAGTGTACAAATAGGTTTAACATCTGCGCTGTGTTTCGCTGAATAAGTGAGGGTTAGGCTATGTTGGCACAGCACTTGTGGTGCCAACTCCACAGGCTGCGGCAATCGCTTTTTTATTTATTTACCATTTAAATTTTAATTACAAAAGTGGTCAGTTATACAACATTAAGAAACCACTAAAGTTTGTACTAATGTTATTTATAATGTACAATCTGACAGGAGAGTAAAATCTTGCAACAATGCCTGGTTAACCTCTAAACTTGAGCGTAAGGCCATTGCAAAAAGTACTGTTTTAATTTTAACTTCACAGTTGTAAGGTAAGGTAAGGTACCCGCTGGGACTTCATGATGCTGTAATAGCATCAAGAAGTCCAGCGGGTAGTTCATTTATCAGCCTCGGCACCAGGAGCCCAATAGGCTTGTGTACTAGGTCAGAGATTGGCAGATTTTTAAATAGCATTGAGAAATAACAGTCAAAAAGAAGCTATGTACAAAACTTCAGCTTGAAACCTTATGTTTTTTTTTGTTGGTCTAGTGGTTTAAGTACCGGGCCGTGAATCTCGGGGTCCTGGGTTCGATTCCCGGGTCGAGCAAAAAGTATGTTTCGAATTTTGCGAACAAAGCTTGGGTTTGTGATCACCAATCCGCATTTGGCAAGCGTGGTGATTATGCCCATCATAGCAGCAATGACTTGATTTCTATGACGGAGGCCTTTGCCCTGCAGTCAAGTCAAGTCAAATAATTCTTTATTTGCATAGGCTTGTACACAGCACTTACAAATCGTCATACATTTGAATGACTTAAACAGTAAACAGTGGGACAGTATATAGGCTGATATTTTTTTTGTTATGAGCTCTCAAAGGCAAAGATAGGCAAGTAAATTTTAAGTCTTAAATTTTGGAAATAATCATAAAGCAATCGATATCTTATTCAATTTATAGCAACTATTATTAAGAAACCATTTTTATAAACGCATTATTTCATATAGCTATCGAACAGAGCTATCTTGCGATGCGCACAAACTAGTGAGGGCTGTTTGTATGGAGTGTTTTGAGCAAATCTATTACAAGTGAGTTTTTAAATTGTCCTATCGCGAAGAGTTTCGAAGCTAACAAAACCATTATTTCACCGATGTTTTCACTTTTGAGGGGTTCTTATATTACCAACAAGAGAAAAAAATAGGACACAAGCCACTAAAACATAGTTTTCTTTGTATGGAGACCGCCATGTTTTCAAAATATCACGAGCACGAGAATTGGAATCCAGATATACTCGCCATACGTGTTGTTCGCGCGAATCGTGCGCACGTGCATCGTGCTTACCATCCCTTTACTTATCTGCCACTTAACAGACAAAAAATTGTATTCCGAATTATTTTTATGAAATTCAGGGCAATTTCAGGCAGGCAGGCAATTCAGGAACCCTTTGGTCGCAAAATAAGCAGACAGTACAAAATTCGCAATTAGCCTATCAGCTAAATAATTTGGGACGAAAAATTTGGCTACAATTTAAATTCTTGTCAGGACTCTCCTAATGAAGGTTAACGTTACAACACATTCATTTTAGCCAGAATCTGTGACGTTGGCATTTGTATTTTAAATCTTCTTTAATATGAATGTCTTTTCTTACATCAGCGTTCTTGCGTTCACCTTTGGGCAAAAACTTCTCCGTAGCACCTCCACTTGGCACGGTCATTAGTTGTCCTGGTCCAAAAGATGCCTGCGTGGCTTTGTAGACCTTCTGACCATCTGGCTGGTGGTCTGCCTACGCTTCACATGCCCAAACTTGGCCGCAAGACTAACATGAGTAGGTATACTAGTAAATATTTATTTTAACTAATCGTATTAGTAACACTATATTTTTTTTATATGATAGGTGGCAGAAGAACAGATGGATCACCTGATGGTAAGCAATTGCTGCCGCCCATGAAAATCTGATAATGCAGTGAAGTCACAAGTACGCACCTTTTCCTTGGATTGAGCCTCCGGTACCCTCACTCACGCAGCGAAACACAGCACAGTGCTGCTTCACGCCGGTTTTCTCTGAGGCCGTGATGTCTCCGGTCAAGCCGGTCCATTCGTGCCAAAGCGTGGCTCTCCCACGGTTAAAATTATTATAACTCAAGAAAAGCCGGACCGATTTGGCTGAAAATCGGAGAGGTAGCTTAAAACTAATTTTAAGTAAACACTGAAATAAGATAATTTTCATTCCGAAAAATGTCAGGTTTCTGTAGGATATACAGAAAAGAATAGTACGCGGGCAGCGCCGCCAGCGAAAGCTAGTAAAGTTTATAAAAGTCGTGTTAGTAACACTATTTATATATATTTTTATAGAGGCACAGTATATTGGCTCTCCGCAGCCTGATGGTAAGCAAGAGAAGAGCCTAAGTTGCAATTATAACAGAAGCGATGTCAGGGCATCACCTCCGTTGGGACTGCCATACTGGCCCGCGAGATGCTTCTTCACGCTTCGTTTGAAGGAATCCATATTGTAGGAAGGAGGAAAAACATGCGCCGGCGTCGAGTTCCATTTCTTGGTGGTGCGGCAGAAATAGGAACTGCTAAATTTTATAGTCCGTCCGGTGACGGGTAGGACACACTAGCGACGCCAATCGATTTTATTTTTTAGCTACTAAACCGGATCTATTTTAAACTATTTCGGGGTTACAACCTCTCGGAAAACACCTATACTATTTATTGAATACTTATAGTTAACTGTTTGGTCTACTTTTGCACTCGAATTTTGGATTACCGCCAAAAGTGGCCGCTTTTGGGGTGAATCAATACAATACAATACAATACAAAAACGGATCCAACATTTGGACATGGTTATTTAATAAATAGTATAAGTGTTTGCCGAGTGATTGTAAGCCCGAAATTGTTTGAAATAGATCCGGTTTATTTGCTAATAATTAAAATCGATTGGCGTCGCTAGTGTGCCCTACCCGTCACCTTAAATCCTTAAATTAGCAGTTTTACTTAAAATAAACTTCACTTTTTTTGTTGAAAGAAAAAAAAATGCTATCAAAGATATTTTTGGATTGTGCTTGTATTGCACGGGAATCTACTTATATCTAAAAATCTACCAATCGATACGGATATCTTTTATGACAGACGAGTGTAAGACCTAGAGAAGATCATCGTTAGTAATAGCTATTGATTGGTAGAATAAAAAACGTCAATTTTATATTTTTTTATTTTTCCGGTTCGATTCCAACACGAATACAGGCACAATCCAAAAAAGTTTTTTTTTCTAATTTAAGCTAAATTAATAAATATGTTGTGAAATATTTATTTATTTAGCTTAAATTAGAAAAAAAAAACTTTAATTTGTTCAATTGTAAACATCGTTATACTTTTTCTTTCAAGTTATAAACATAGCCAGTTAGGTAAGAATTCGTTTTTATTCATCCAATACTTTTCTCTTGTATAATATAACTAGTGGCCCGCCCTCACTTAGTTTCGAAAAATTAGTAACACTCAATACCAATAGATGGCGCTAGTCGTCGTTTACATCACGCAAGCGTATTGTGTTTTCGGATTACCTATAAGCGTTGCAGCTGTATTTAAGATTTACTTCATTATAAAAAGTATAGATACAATAAAACATGCTGTCTACGGATTTTCGGTAAGTATTACGATATCAATCATTTCCAAAAATATTTTTAGCATAATATAACTTACAATTGGCCATGGTTTGCAATCGATATTCGTAAATATCTATATTTTGTGCCCGTTAATATTGAGGTATGTATAATAAGATATCGTTATTATTTTAATATTGCTCATCCCTTCCTCAGCTTTTCCTTTCAATCATCTAAAATGTATTAGAATGAATTTTGCTCAAATACTTAGTATTTGGTACGGTATATTAATTCCATCAATCAAATCTCCTAGTTCAAAGCCATTCAAGCGCTATCTATTGAGTCAGGGTGTCTACTCTGAAAACTAATTTGCGGCCAAATCTTTATCCCGTCCCGTTCATACGAAATAACGCACAGTGAAAGTGAATACCGTGATTCAGTTTTCAGAGTAAGACCCTTGTTACATTTCAGCATCATCAGGCACATTCAATATCTTGTGTTCAAGTTAGGTAAAATGTAGTCTCGCTTCATTTGCCTATTAATAGCTTATAAAATTTAGTAATTATCCTTTTAGACATTTGAAATGTAGGTCTGAATTTACATAGATCCTTTCATTTATTTCATGACCTCATTCCGTACTACGAAGCTTAATAGCACGTGTTACAGATATGAGTCAACATAGGAATTAGGTGCAAATGTAATTGAAATACCTACATACATTATATCCGATTCCCAGACAATGAACAAACACAAGTATTCATTACACTAATGTCTAGCATATTTTCGGTTTATGTGTCTCAAGACAAAAGCCTTGCAGGAGACGGGTAGGGCACATTAGCGACGCCAATTGATTTTAATTTTAGCTACTAAACCGGATCTATCTTAAACGATTTCAGGAATACAACCTCTCAGCAAACACTTATACTATTTATGAAATAGCCATGCACAAATGTTGGGTCCGTTTTTGTACGCGAAAAATTGATTCACGTCAAAAGTGACCGCTTTTGGCGGGAATCAATTTTTCGCGTAAGTGTTGGACCCGACATCTGTGCATGGTCATTTAATAAATAGTGTGTTTGCCGAAAGGTTGTAACCCCGAAATTGTTTAAAACAGATCCAGTTTAGTAGTTAAAATTTTAAATCAATTGGCGTCGCTAGTGTTCCCTACCTGTCACCTTAATGCGTGTGTGTTGCCAGTGATGACATACGGAACCGAAACGTGGCAGCTTACAATGTACCAATTAAGGAAGCTCAAAGTCACCCAAAGAGCAATGGAGAGGCTATGCTTGGAGTCTCCTTGCGTGATCGTATCAGAAATCATGACAGACATAGCCCAAAGGATTGCAAGTCACAAATGGCAATGGGCAGGGCACATATCGAGGAGAACAGACTGCCGTTGGGGCGGAAAGCTCCTCGAGTGGATGCCATGTACAGGAAGTCGCAGCCGTCGCAGGCCCCCCACAAGGTTGACCGACGATCTGGTAAAGGTTGCGGGAATCCATTGCATGCGGGCGGCACAGTACCGATGTGTGTGAAGAACATTGGGTGGGGGAGGCCTACGTCCACCAGTGGACGTCTATTGGCTGATATGATGAATGTTTGTCCTCTATCCACCATCATTGTCTTCGTGCGAGAGAGCCACAATTCGGCATGAATGGGCCGGCTCGACCAGAGTGATACCACGGCCACACAGAAAACCGGCGTGAAGCAGCACTGTGCTGAGTTTCGCTGCGTGAGTAAGGGTACCGGAGGTACAACCTGGGGGAAAGGGAGTTTAAAGGTTGGCAGCTCACTTGTGACTCCTCTGGTGTCCATGGGCGGCGGCAATCACCAACAGGTGATCCGTCTGCTCGTCTGCCAGCTATGACATAAAAAAAACAAACTTCCAGAATCCTGGATCACGGTCCAAGCTATGACATATCCTTTTTAAATGAGGTTTGAAAAGAGTTCTTCTTTCACGGTAGGCAGCGGTATGACTGTTCCGGCATTGTTGATGTCAATGAGTGGCGGTTACCGTTTACCATCAGATGGGCCGCAAGCTCATCTGCCTATTATAACTCTTTGTATATAAAAAACTGTTTAATGAAGATTATAGAATAGACGATTTTTTGAATGACAATAATTTAGGGACATATTAGTAACACAAAAATTGTACTATATTTTAAGTTAATGGTGACATTTTGTTAAACATTTTTTTTAAGAGTAACTGCTGAGTTTCTTGCTGGTGTCTTCTTGGCAGAAAACTACATTCCGAACCAGTGGTAAACATGTTGACATTCATAAGTGTTCTGTATGGACCTAAATTGAATAAACAATTTTCATTTTATTTTCATTTCATTTCATTTCATAAGAAATAAAAAAAAAACGTACCCGGGCTCCGAAGCCATAGGTTTGGACGCAAGATACTACACGCTAATATGAGGAAATGATGATCTGTTTGGCGTTGTTTGATAAAGTTTTCTTCACAAAGTAATGAAAGCACTGAGGAATCATTATCTATGTGTATTTTTAGAACTACGAGTACTGTTACTTCTAGTAGGGAATGTTTATTATTACTACTAAATAGCGGACGCCAGTGGCTCAATACACGTGGGATTGAGTTTTCCGTCAAAAGTTTGTTCCTGCGGAAACCCTTTCTTCGTGGGTATAAATGTAGCCTACATACCTACATATTGTTGTGTTTGTAGGAAAAGTTCCAAGGGTATTTTTACTTCGCAACTCCGCTTCCCATTCTCGAAAATATTCAGAAACCTAATTAGTGAAGGCTTCAAACTTTAACCCTTCCATGCCATATTTGCCACCACCTCTTCCTTAGGTATAAACACGTCCTACGCGTAAGTCGATAATTTACAAAAGCAAATTTTAGAGGAGAGCTGTTTGAAATTTCAAAAGCGTATTACAATAGTAATGCTGTGTCGTCGTGAAACTTGGTGCAAATACGCCTTTTATGGTTCCGTAGCCAAATGGCAAAAAAAGGAACCCTTATAGATTCGTCATGTCTGTCCGTCTGTCCGTCCGTCCGTCCGTCCGTATGTCACAGCCACTTTTCTCCGAAACTATAAGAACTCTACTATTGAAACTTGGTAAATAGATGTATTTTGTTAACCGCGTTACCATTCTTACACAAACAATGGAAATAATAAAAAAAAAATTGGGGGTCTCCATACTTGAAACTTAAAACATTTTTTTTTCATCAAACATATACGAGTGGGGTATCTATGGATAGGTCTTTAATAATTATGTTGAGGTTTTTAACATCATTTTTTTCTAAACACAATACTTTGCGCAAGAGACGCTCCCAAAGTCGTAAGTTGTGTGCCCCCCCACCTAACTTCTATAATATATGAATTATAAAATGAAGCGGAAATTTATTGTGTACGGTACAGAGAATAAAAAGGTTCGTCACCTTAAGGTAAATTTTCGCTTACACGGCAAGAATCAGTTATGCCAACATACCGTTTTAAAAAGATCTGCCAACCTTCTTTAAATTTTCTTTACATCACACTCTCCGCTTATTAAATATTTTGTACGCAAACTTATGTATAATGATGTATGATGTACATAATCATGAAAACTAACAACGAATTTTTTTTAAACTAGATATAGTGAGCAGTTTTTTTTAATACGTTATAAATCGTAAACTGTAATTTACTTTCCATATATCTTACTTGCTGCTACGGAACCCTTCATGGGCGAGTCCGACTCCCACTTGGCCGGTTTTTTTAATAATACATTTAATTTTTTTATGAGAAATGCAAAGGAGCAAGCGGGTCACCTGATGGTAAGTGATCACTGCCGTCCATGGACATCAGCCATACCAGAAGGAAGAGGATTTTTATAGGTATCCAGATTTCGGGAGAATACAATCACAGTCAATCACAATTCATGCAGTTATATAGTTGAAATTTTTAAGGCAATTTTATTTAAAAAAAAATGCAGAAATGTTTCTTTAAGTAACGCATTCTAGGTAGTTTTTCTCCGGGGCCTAGTGTTTGTTTTTCGATCCTGTTTTATAATAGTATCTTATTGCCGAATAAAATAAAACCTGTACCAAATATTAACAACAAATGTGAATTTCATTCTTATCTGCCTGAAATTAGGTTTGAATGTCAAGCTACCTGACTGCATTGTTAGTAGAAACAATACTATCTGGATCCTCTAATTGCGTCGGCAAATGAAGCGGAAATTTATGCGCTTGATTGTGTACGGTACAGAGAATAAAAAGGTTCGTCACCTTAAGGTAAATTTTTGCTTGCACGGCAAGAATCAGTTATACCAACATACCGTTTTAAAAAGATCTGCCAACCTTCTTTTAATTTTCATTAGTGACGAACTCTCATTGCATATTACAGTCTTCATTTCATTCATTCATATCAGCACACATTCACCTTATGCTGAGTATAAGCCTCTTCTTTATTACACCACTCCCTTCTGTCCCCTGCCAGCCTTATCCATTGTTTTCCTACTGAAAGAAATAAGGAAAGAAACATTTTGTTGACCATCACAATAAATTATTTAACAATGAACACTCATTAGAAAACATAGGTAACATTTAGACATTAAAACTACAGACAAAGGTGAGTACGAGAACAGATAATAGGTAGGTAAATACACAGTTATATAATGAAAATATTCTAAATAAATAGGCGTGTGTGAAGTGTGAGGTCAATCAGGTCCTGGCCTCAGCATGGCGCTGCCACGACACCGACAGAAATGCCGCGGCAGCGCTGGTATTCTGGCAGGACTTGTTGTGAGTGACGACCGTGTTAATGAATAACCACAAATAAATAAATTGCCGTTATAATATCGTCGGACCATCGAGCAGGTGGTCTACCTACAGGACGTCGCTTTTATTTCATCATCATCATCAGCCCATTTAAGTCCCCACTGCTGGGGCACGGGCCTCCCTCAATCACATGAGGGGTAATTGCCATACTCACCACGCTAGGCAGACGGGTTGGCGAGGGTTTTGATATAAATGCAGAGTTTTCCTTCTCTGGGTGCTGATGATCATGCCAGCAGCTTTACCTTAGTCGCCTTTTACGACACCTCAGTAAGAGTGAGGGTGGCCTATTCTACTCTGCCGGGACCACTAAAACCGCTGGGGTGTCCATCTCCGCGCAATCGTGGTTGGAAACCCCACAGCCACACCTCTATCTGTCGCAATACGTCTGTACGACCTACCAAGACACGTCGTATGCTGAGCAAGCCACACCCCAGCAGTGGATACGCTCACGTTCTCCAAAACCCTGTTTAGTTACATACAGTGACCAAGGGCCCCGTTAGCACGTATATTTCATTAGAATAAGCAACAGAATTTTACCGTGGGAGAGCCACGCTTCGGCATGAATTCGGCATGAACAGATTGGCAGCGCACTTGTGACTCCAAAGGTATCACGGGTGTCCATGGGCGGCGGCAATCGATTACCATCTGGTGATCCGTCTGCTCGTCTGCCACCTATGATATATTAAAAAAAGAGCTTTAAGATTAACTCTGTCTTTGTTGAACAAAGCAAGGGAACAAACTACGTGGAGCAAATAGATCGGATTGCACACTATCTGAGCATCTTTTGTCGACTTTTGTATCTATAGAACCGCACGGAAGTCCGTCTAATGACTTTTCCAACCTTCTTGTACCTGAAAATAATTATTTTTCTCTCAAATACACTTTTTAATAAACAGGTGTTTTAGTACGTGAAATGCTTACTGAAAATTTTAAATGTAGAGAAAGTTTACATAAGTGCTGATCGATGCCAACACAATGTCAGTCCAGCTTCAGGACCAGGAATCAAAACCCTCCAGCGAGGTGTGGGACAGGGCGACCTTATATCGCTGTAACTGTTCACCACTCTGTTGGAGGACGTGTTTAAACGTCTGGACTGGGATGGACAATCAATATAAATGGTACATGACGCATTTTCGGTTCGCTAATGATATCGTAGTCATGGTTGAGACCTTGGAAAACTTAGGCATAATGCTCGACGACCTCAGTAGAGTCTCCCAACAAGTGGGTCTGAAAATGAACATGGCCAAGACGAAAATTATGTTGAATTCCCATGTCGTACCCACTATTGTAAAGGTTGGAAGTTCTACTGGAAGTTGTGGACGAGTACATCTACCTCGGACAAAAAGTCCAGGTCCAACTTCCAGAAAGTGCTCAATCGACGAATCCAACTCGATTGGGCAGCGTTCGGGAAGCATATTTTCGGCCAATCTACTGCAGTGTCTCAAAGTGAAAGTCTTCAATGCGTGTGTGTTGCCAGCCAGTGATGACATACGGAACCGAAACGTGGCCGCTTACAATGTGTTGAGACGCGAAACTGTTTTAACGTGACGTCATGTCGCCTATAACCAGAAGACGATCAGGATGCTTCTAACGACACCTCATTTGGTCAAATAATGTGATAACTAGTTTAGAAGTTATGAGGGAACTGATGAACAACCATACATACATACCTACAGGTCAAAATCATAACCCTCCTTTTTGCTTCGCCGTAGTCGGGTTAAGAAGTGTTGCTAGTGCATAAATTAAGGAATGTTGCTAGTGTATAAATTAAGGTACGCAAACATTAAAGTAAGTAAATAAAATAAAAACATTAAAGATAAACATGAATTAAACAATGCCTTTATTTCACATGTCATTTGGTTTACAAACATAACGCGTAAATTGTACCGAAACAAAAAAACAACGTTGAAAACCTCACCAATGACCGAAAAGGGTCCTAACCTGTAAAAACAAATTACCAAACTCTTCAGCTGAAAAAAAATGAGCATTTCACATCTGAACTGAGGCAAAGATGGCTTCCCTGCCGTTAGGAACAACAAGATAGTCGTGTGGCACCAGTGTCGATACGGGCAGAAAACTTTGGCTATAACCGCCACCTGTTTGTCCGAAATGGGTACTACCAGTAATTACCGTTTAATCTGCGCAGTGTCGGGGTGACGCTGTGTATTTAGTATCACAATAAATCTTGGCCTACAGCTTCAAGTTTGGTCAAATTACTGTGTTAAGAATTAAATTAGAAGCGAACTTAAAATTGCGTACGTTGAATGTAAGTTGACTTTAGAGATGGTGTAAGTTTCACACGGTGAAAAGTTGTTAATTAATAAAAATCATCATCATCATCATCGTCAGCACATTTAAGTCCAACACAATGTAAAGGTTGGAAGGACTATTGTAAAGGTTGGAAGTTCTACTGGAAGTTGTGGACGAGTACATCTACCTCGGACAAAAAGTCCAGGTCCAACTTCCAGAAAGTGCTCAATCGACGAATCCAACTCGATTGGGCAGCGTTCGGGAAGCATATTTTCGGCCAATCTACTGCAGTGTCTCAAAGTGAAAGTCTTCAATGCGTGTGTGTTGCCAGCCAGTGATGACATACGGAACCGAAACGTGGCCGCTTACAATGTGTTGAGACGCGAAACTGTTTTAACGTGACGTCATGTCGCCTATAACCAGAAGACGATCAGGATGCTTCTAACGACACCTCATTTGGTCAAATAATGTGATAACTAGTTTAGAAGTTATGAGGGAACTGATGAACAACCATACATACATACCTACAGGTCAAAATCATAACCCTCCTTTTTGCTTCGCCGTAGTCGGGTTAAGAAGTGTTGCTAGTGCATAAATTAAGGAATGTTGCTAGTGTATAAATTAAGGTACGCAAACATTTAAAGTAAGTAAATAAAATAAAAACATTAAAGATAAACATGAATTAAACAATGCCTTTATTTCACATGTCATTTGGTTTACAAAACATAAACGCGTAAATTGTACCGAAACAAAAAAACAACGTTGAAAACCTCACCAAATGACCGAAAAGGGTCCTAAACCTGTAAAAACAAATTACCAAACTCTTCAGCTGAAAAAAATGAGCATTTCACATCTGAACTGAGGCAAAGATGGCTTCCCTGCCGTTAGAAACAACAAGAATCGTGTGGCACCCAGTGTCGATACGGGCAGAAAACTTTGGCTATAACCGCCACCTGTTGTCCGAAATGGGTACTACCAGTAATTACCGTTTAATCTGCGCAGTGTCGGGGTGACGCTGTGTATTTAGTATCACAATAAATCTTGGCCTACAGCTTCAAGTTTGGTCAAATTACTGTGTTAAGAATTAAATTAGAAGCGAACTTAAAATTGCGTACGTTGAATGTAAGTTGACTTTAGAGATATGGTGTAAGTTTCACACGGTGAAAAGTTGTTTATTAATAAAAATCAATACATCAATATTATTGTGAATCCAACAAAAACTAAATTCATCGAATTCCAAAATTATAAAATTGACTTTTTAAACTTAAAAATATACGACTCAGACACAGAAATTAAAGAATTTGAAGAATGTAATTTTCTTGGAGTATCAATAGCCGCTAGTTTAAATTTGAAATCTCAAATTGAAAATATTAATATGAGAATCACAAGTATTTGCTACGCTTCATAATGTTTTGTCAGAAAATTTCTATTGAAGTAGCTAGAACTGCTTATTTTGGTAATACACAAGTTTTTGGAGCAGTTAATGCAAGCAGTACATTCGTGTTGTAAAAAAGTGTATTAGAATTATTTATCACATGTGTCATGAAGAAACGTCCAGAGGAATATTTAAAGAAAAGAAACTTCTTATGTACTCTTACTAAAATTATATTCTAGAAATCAGTGTATATGTCAAAAATAATTTGGGATTCTTCAACTTACATAAACCAGTTCGTATCTGACGTGAATACGTGATAGATGTAAGTACTATTTCTACCTTTCAAATGTAAATAACAATATTTTTCATAAGAGTGCTTTTGTAAATTGTATTAAGGTTTTTAGTAATTTGCCCTATAATATTAAAGCTTTGGATGGCAACTTATAGACAATTATTCTAGACCTTAAATGAATATTATGAGCGTGAAATATTTAAGGGTTTAGTAAGAATAATTTGATTGTTTTATTTTCTCAAATATGTATGTATTTTTTTATAAATTGCTATAGCAAAAAGGTATCAGCAGTTACCTTAACGCATGTTAAGGTAACTGCACATACCTTTTTGCTGCATTTTTTAAATCATTTCTAACATAGTTTATGCACTTAATGATTCTGAATCTTATTTAGGATCGGCTAATGGTTATATTCCTTTAACCACCTCTTGAATACAAAAAATATTGCTCTGTAACCTATTGGAAATTCGTCGAAATTTGTTTCGAAACAAAATGCAACATCAACAAGTCTTATGGAGAGTTGAAATTTTTTATGCAAATTTCCAAAAGCCTCTATGGCTTTTGGAAATTTGCATAAAAAATTAAATGTTGTTCAGAATAGTTGGTAGGTACTATGTTTATCGATACAACTTGTAAAGTTTTATGGGTAACTAGGGGCCCGTAGTAGGCCCCTCACTTCCTTTCGAGACATTCGTTTAGAATCATGCCAATAGATGGCGTTGGGTATCAATTACATCGCGCAAGTGTTTCGCTTTATCCTATAAGCGTTCTCGTGGTCATTAGAATTTACCTCTTTATAATTAGTATAGAATAGATGATCGAGGCGGGGAACGCTATGCTATTCTCCAGAGTTCGTAGTTTTGCTGAACTATTATCAAAACTATTCAATCAGAAACTGGCAGTTTTTAAATAGTTTTCACCAAAAAATTACTGTCCTACCTATTTTCTCGCCAGGAAATTATTTTAAAATTAAAAGATGTCAGGGTGACCAGGTCAACTGAAATGTTTAAGTTTTGTTATCAAAAACAAGATATTTAAAATCTTCACTGTTCATTTAAGGCTGAAATGCTAAACATGCTCATGTGGGACTGCACACCTCTTTGATTCTTCAAATTCGATTCGTGATTCTTCACGTATTATATGAAAATACAGATCTGATAGCAATTTCGCGGCAGACGCGGTAGTTTGTGGCCCCCGCTAAAACGCGCGAGCAACTTAAATAAATAAATATTTTACAACATCACATAAATTGATCTGACTCCAAGATAGGTAGCTCAGGTGTTTGAGCTAGTATTACGGATATCAGAATCAACAGTGGGATTACAAATATATACATACAATACTTTTCTTTTGTAAATGCATACTTATATTGGTACATAGAAAAGACCCAGACCAATACAAACAAACATTTTGATGCACACAAATGTTTGTACTGTGCGGGGATCGAACCCGCAACCCTTGGACCAGCGTTCACTACCACTGTTCCAAACGGGTCCTCAAACTTGGCAGTCATTTCTTTATTACGTTAGACGATTTTTACTAGTTTTTTTTTAATGTTCAATGTGTTGAATTAAGTAAAAAGGTTTATGGAATTATAATATATTTTACTAATCTCTCTAAATTCAATCAAATTATGTTTTTGTTCAATCGTCAAGTCACGCACTGACATCGATTCAAATCTGACAGACAATCTTTTAAAACTTAGACAAAGCAAGTAGGCTATATCATTTAACATCTTCTCTCTTTGTCTAGTTCAGTCTGTGGCGTCTTCTCTTCCACGGAACATTCCAATCTTCCTGCAAAGCATCGTCAACCTGGGCCTGTACAGTGGCTTGGTCATCATGTCAGCCAATTGTAGCTCTGACGAAACTTTCTCTACATCCAGCACACAGTCCGTCACAACTTCTCTGATAAAGAACTCACGGATCCTTATATGCTTGGTTCTGCTGTGGTACTCGTAAGGCGGGTTCCTTGCCAACTTTATAGCAGACTCGTTATCGACGTACAGAACTGGTTTCTCTTTCGTAAGCTCGATACTCTCAAAAAGTCTTCTGAGCCAAATAATTTCTCGTGCAGTCTCACTTGCAGCAACAACTTCTGCTTCGGTGCTCGATATGGCTACAGAAGCCTGTCTGTGGCTTTTCCAAGAAATTACTCCTCCAGCGTATGTACAGATCATCCCTGATGTAGATCTCCCTGTTTCCAAATCTCCACCGTGATCTCAATCGCTGTAGCATCTTAGCCTAGCATCAGACTTACGTTTGTAGATCAAACCCCAATCTAGAGTTCCTTTGAGATATCTCAAAATACGTTTCACTTTGACAATATCTTCTCTTGAAGGGTTGTCTAGTTTTCTGGAAGCAACCCCAACTGCGTAGGCGATGTCGGGTCTAGTTCCTACCATTAGATAAGCCAGAGCGCCAACCACTTGTCTATACGGAAACTTTTCCGTTTTGGAGCTCTTACCTTCTCCTTTTTCATTAGTTCCGTCTTTTATAATCGGTGTTCCTGCAGGTTTGCATTCGCTCATGCCGAACCTCTCCAACACTTTCTTGGTATAGGCGGTCTGATTTATTTTTAATGTTCCATTATCTTCTCTTGATATTTCTAAACCAAGATAATAATTTGCAGATTTGGATTTAATTTTGAATCTCTCTCTCAGTTCTGTCAGAAACCTCTTTGCTTCTTCTTCATCACTGCAAGCTATCAGTCCGTCATCTACGTAAAGAGCTAGTATTATTACTTTGCCTTCTCTCCTCCTTACGAAGAGGCATGGATCTGCTTCACTCTGTTTAAATCCAACTTTCTGTAGAAATCTTTGAATGCAGTTATTCCAACACCTCGGTGCTTGTTTAAGACCATAAAGACTTCTCGTTAATCTGCAAACTAGGTCTGTGTGATTGTCATACCCTTTTGGCGGTTTCATAAAAATCTCCTCATCTATACTCCCATAGAGGAATGCAGTGGACACGTCGAACTGCGATAGATGCATGTTGTCTCTGGCAGCGATACTCAAAATCATTCTAATCGTGCTCATCTTTGCAACAGGGCTAAATGTTTCGTAGTAGTCCACGTCTTTTTTCTGTGAATACCCTTTAATAACCAGTCGTGCTTTGTAACGCTCTACACTTCCGTCTGGATTTCTCTTAATTTTGTAAATCTATTTACATGGAATAGCCTTTCTACCTTTCGGTAAAGGTACCATCTTCCAAGTCTTATTCTCGTTTAATGATTTCATTTCTTCATTCATAGCTACTATCCACTTATCTCTTTCCTTGGATTCCATAGCTTCTTTGAATGTTTGAGGTTCTACTGTTTCATCATTCAGTTCAGCAACCATTGACATGACAAAGTCATCAAATCTTGTAACCCCTTTTTCTGGGCTACCTCACCGGCCACTCAGCCCCAGAGCGAGAGACTATGATCCCAGGGCGCCTTTAATTGGTGTGTGAAGGAAAACACTTTATTGCCTTTTTAATTAATTTAATCTTAAGCCTTTACAATATAATCCGGAATACAAATTGAACGCTTAAATTAAGTACCTATTATATCTACACAGCGGTTGATTTTTATATGACAAATACTAAATTAAATTAAGATTAAGGGTCTTAATTATGGATCCAGCTGGCGGGAATTACGACTCTGCTATTGCATATTATTGTGAGAATGCGTGTCTGACCTAGCTCAACCGTAACTCTGTGTTCAGTTTAAAAGATTGTTCTAGGTAAGTATGGGACTTAACTTATGATTGAGGTAACGCGACGCAGCCCTCCGGAAGTTAGTCCTTGGCAGGTCCAGAACTGTCGTGCCAGATACTCTGTTGTCCTCCAGCGTGGCCTGTTGGTTCTATCCTTGGAAGATCCCGTCGACTATGTAGCCCTCAACGAATCTAACTGGTCTCGGTTCTTGCCGGTACATAGGGCCCTATAACAATGATTTCACAATATGAAGGACGCCCTACAGAAGGATTCCTTGGATTATTCCTTTTATGGAATAAGACAATATGAGTACTTACCCAAAACGGGGAACGACAGCAAACACTTATTTTTGTTAAGATTAAGACGACGAATCGAAATGTTTCACCTCTAAACTTATGCAGCACACACTTAAGGTTAGGAATCACGAATAGGTCAAGCGAGGGGTCTTCTAGAATTAAAATTTTGAAAGTGTCCTTCGCGAGGCTCCGTCACTCCTATTTATTGCTTAAAAGGTCTGGAATGTTCTTTCTATTAAAAAAAAACTCACATCCTCCCAAAGTTGACCTTTAAACAACCTTGTTAAGCTAATTGTTCTAGAATTTCTATTTGTA
Organism: Marasmia exigua; assembly: GCA_019059595.1. Taxonomy (NCBI): domain Eukaryota; kingdom Metazoa; phylum Arthropoda; class Insecta; order Lepidoptera; family Crambidae; genus Marasmia; species Marasmia exigua. Next base: position 13,924,553 of record CM032473.1, read on the forward strand.
TTTTGTTGCTTTTCAACTCATGACATAAGACAGAAATAGATGATGCCACGACACAGTGTCGCCTTACTAGCGGCGAGAAGATTAACTAATTTACAGGAAATTGAATGCATTCTGAATACCATATTTGGGAAGTACATCGACTATCCTGTAGATGGCGTGCTGATGATGATGAAATGTAGATGTCAAAATTCAAAGGAACTAAATTAGAAATGTCCTAAAGGTTACTGAAAAATAGGTCTTTGTTATAAAGTTATTAAAATATATATAATTCTGCCCTAACTGCCAAGATATAGGAGACGATATTTTTTATTTGTGAGTCAGTAGCGACATCTATGCGTGAGTGGAAGACGTAAATCTTGTTAAAAGATGTTTTCCTATGCATTGCGGACATTAGACAACAGAGGTCATACGTACAAATTGATTTAGCGCTTTGGTTTGAAAATACGGCGACAGAAGGCGCTGAATAGGGTAATTAGTGTTCTTGAGAAGTCTGCTTAGATGGCGTTATTCTTGAAATAGTAATTATTTTATACAATTATTTTTAATTGTTACAATCTCACGGGTTTTCTACATTGTTGAACGATCTCTCAGTCTCATTCCTCCTCGCTCAGAACTCGGTTCCACATTAGGCTCTGTGACTTCATTGTCATAAGTCTCTTGTTGTACCGTATCTTCGCTTACTGATTCTTGTTCACGATCTTCAGAATTGCAATCTTGGAATATTTCATCGTCATTGAATTCTAGATCTTCTTCTTCTGTGACTATTTCATTTTCGTTTTCTATGACTACATCATGTTCTTCTTCTATGACTGTATCATCTTCTACGACTCTATTTGGATTCAGCAACTTTATTATTGGTTCTGGAATAATAATGCTGTTAGTAGGCTTCTCTGGTTGGTCATTTGTAGCTTTTGAAGTAACATCCTTTGTGTCTACGGTACACTTCAATGTCCTTTCTTCAAATATGACGTCTCTCGAGCGAACCATCTTATTCTTCTCTCGAACCCAAACTCTATAACCCTCGTCATTATCATAACCAATTAAAATTCCTTTGATTGCTTTCTTATCCAGTTTCTTTCTAGTCACTTTGGGAACATGTGCATAGCATATACTTCCGATTATTCTCAGATGTTTAATCCTGGGTTTCTTGCTGTACCAGATCTCGTACGGTGACTTATCTAGCGTGGTAGGACCTGTCCTATTTAAGATATAGACTACGGTGTCCACCAGCTCAGCCCATAAAATCTGCGGTAAGTCATTTGTATGCATCATTGTTCTCATTGCTTCCACAACGGTCCGGTTGTCTCTTTCAACACATCCGTTCTGATTTGGAGTATGTGGCATAGTTAATCTTTGCTTTATGCCATATTTCTGCAGTATTCTTCTCACGTTTTCATTGTCAAATTCTCCTCCATTGTCACTTAAAAGCTCTCTTACTTTGTGCTCTGTGTTCTGTATCTCAGTTAACATCAGCTCAAGCTTTTTATACACTTCTGACTTCTTTCTCAGAAAATAGACAAAGTGGAATTTGCTTAAATCGTCTTTGAAGAGTACGAAATAATTATATTTGGAAAGGGAGTCTGTGAACGGCCCACATACATCAGCGTGTATCAACTCTCCTGGTTCCTTAGCTCTTTCTCTCGTTCCAAATTTTAATTTATGTGCTTTCCCGTACATACAACCCTCACATATTTCTCTGTCAAGTTTCAATTTAATCCCAAGTTCTCTCTCCATCACCTTCTTCACATGTACTTTGCTCTGGTGAGCCAACCTCTCGTGATAAAGTTGCAGTTGATCTTCTTCTGAGATATTGTTGATCTCTATTGGACGATACTTAGGTCTGATATTTTTCACGTTCAGTTTGAAGAGTCCTCCCTCTTTTTCTCTCTTACCAACGAGCAAACATTTCTCATTTTGCCACAGCTTGCACTCAGTTGTAGTTGACATGAAAAGGCTGTTTTATAACTTGTCTTGCATTGACAGTACTGAAAATAGGTTCTTCTGTATCGAAGGCACGTACCATACATCATCCAATGAAGTTTTTATCTTACGGCCCTTGACGTCAGCCTCTACAATTATAGTCCCTTTTCCGACTGCTTTAATTGTATCTCCATTCGCTGTTGTCACCGTGTGTGAAGTATTGAATTCCTCAAATGTCTGGAATATATCATTTCTATTTGTGACGTGACTTGTGGCGCCGTTATCAACAAACCAATGTTCTCTATCCGCAGTTGCATTCGGATTCACTACCATAATTTCTATTTTATTCACACTCGTACATGGGTCATCTTTCGACTTCGATGTTGGTTTATGTTTGGGTGGTCGTCCATCGGCAATCCACTTGGAGCACCCTTTGACTCTATGTCCGACTACCCCACAGTAATGACATCTTTCCATGTTTCCATTAACTGTGTTCTTTCGCTCAGTGTTGCTCTTTTTATTTGTCTTTTTCAGTCCTCCTCATTACTAGGGCTTCTGCTTTCTCTTCATTCTTGCATGAAATAGATAAAGCTCGTTCATGACTGCATAACTGACTTGTAAGATTCTCTACAGTTTTGTCCTCTTTTGACATCATCATCCAGCTTGATTTGAAGGAGAAATATTCTTCTGGTAGAATGTCTAATATTTTGCATATGAGAAACAAGTCTGGTAGATCTTCCTTCAGGTATTCTCTCTTAAGTTCCCTGGTAGGTTCTGTCCAAATGTTTTTCAGTTTGCTAATATGTGCTGATAACTCACCTCCGGAGTGCATGGTGTAACTGAAGAACTTCATACATAGGTCATAGGCTTTACTTTCTGATGTACCGTCGTACAAGCGATGTAACTCTTGCCATACTTCCTGCGCTGTAGTATATCTTAGAATTTTCTCGCAGTTCTCTTGGGACAAATTTGTTGTAAGTAGCAACAAGGCTGCGCTATCACTTGACACATAATTTTTAAGGTCTTCATCATACCTTTTCTTCGTTGCGGGATCCTGATTCTCTATTTCTGTAAGTTTCTTGGGAGGCTTTAGCTTACCCTCAACCACATCCAAAATTTCTAATCCTCGCAATGCGATTAGTATTTTAAATTTCCATGTCGCCCAGTTCGTAGATTGGAGCTCTCCAATTTGGATTTTTGCCGCATCCAATATGACCTTCGCCATTTTCGAACTCTCGAAATTAACCTTCCGAAATAATTTCAACTTGAACTTGAACGCTCTGCTGCCATGTTAATGTTCAAGGGCCTACGTGTTGAATTAAGTAAAAAGGTTTATGGAATTATAATATATTTTACTAATCTCTCTAAATTCAATCAAATTATGTTTTTGTTCAATCGTCAAGTCACGCACTGACATCGATTCAAATCTGACAGACAATCTTTTAAAACTTAGACAAAGCAAGTAGGCTATATCATTTAACATTTTTAACCCCGACATCCCCCCTCACCATAAAGACTAGTTCCCATTTCCATTCAAAGCTTATCGGAGCCCAGGAACCCAATTCTCGTGCTCGTGATATTTTGAAAGCATGGCGGATGTCTCATGAAAACCATACAAAAAAACTACGTTTTAGTGATATATATTTTTCACTTCACTTTTTGCAACTTCAACACCCTCTTCTTCACTCTTTCTCATCCCATTAACTTTTTTACAATCGTCCTGTTATCGGCAGCCTGGTCCATCTTAGATCCATTTGATTATCATATTATTATTATTTTTGTCTTTTTCTGATATCAATCTCACAATATTATGTGTATGTATTTGAGCACAACTTATTTATTAGTTTATAATACTGTATTTTATTTATGTATTAGGGTCATAAGTTATATTTTAACATTTACGGTTTTTTTTCTTATTCAATATTGCACCCCCTACCCCTTCTCTACTATCAAATGTCCTTCAACCGAAGGTTGTCTGGTAGAAATCGCTTTCAGCGATAAGACCGCCGAAATTGTACACAAAATTTCTGTAATTTCTGTACGTAAGTTGTGTATTTTGTGCAATAAAGTATATCTATCTATTTATCTATTGTATGATGATAAATGTCACAAGCACGAGAATTGAGCTAAGGGCCATGCTTTCATGGTCTTAGCTTCGACCATGATTCAGGATTAGGGGAGTCTAGTAATAACAATGAAGCGACTGCCGAATGCAACTGAATGAATGTTTGCAAAGGTCAGACTTCGCAACCCAGGGGAACCAGTAACATGGTTACACTAAATCATGGTTTCTGAAACGTGTCATCGTGTCTCACGTTGGTTTTCCTCCTCCACTCCCTTATCCGCCCTCCCTAAATAGTTAAAAATGAGAATAGACCAGCCCGGGAGGGGTTTCAATATTCAACATTCAACATCGGTTTTTTAAAATGGTCGTAACAATAATAGTAATGATTATATTTCACAGCATCACATACCTACATTGATCTGACTCTGAGATAGGTAGCTCAAGCACCTGTGTTACCGATATCAGAAACGACAACGGAATTACAAATATACTTTTCTTTAGTAAATACATACTTATAATAATGCATATTTCACAACATCACATATATTGATCTGACTCCGAAATAGGTAGCTCAAGCACCTGTGTTACGGATATCAGAATCAACAGCGGTATTACAAAAATATGTGTGGCCGTGTGGTCCCCGGCAGAGTAGAATAGGCCACCCTCACTCTTACCGAGGTGTCGTATAAGGCGACTAAGTTAAAGCTGCTGGCATGATCATCTGCTGATCCAGAGAAGGAAAACTCTACATTTATATCAAAACCCTCGCCAACCCGTCTGCCAAGCGTGGTGAGTATGGCAATTACCCCTCATGTGATTGAGGGAGGCCCGTGTCCCCAGGAGTGGGGACTTAAATGGGCTGATGATGATGATGATGATTACAAACAATTTATCACTTTGTGAGCGTCTCTTGCGCAAAGTATTGTGTTTAGAAAAAAAATGATGTTAAAAACCTCAATATCATTTTTAAAGACCTATCCATAGATACCCCACACATATAGGTTTGATGAAAAAAACATTTTTGAGTTTCAGTTTCAAGTATGGAGACCCGCTCATTTTTTTTTATTTTTTCCAACTTTTGTGTAAGAATCGTATTTTTTTTTATGATATAGGTGGCAGACGAGCCGACGGATCGCCTGATGGTAAGCAGTTGCCGCTGCCTATGGACACCTACAACACCAGTGGTGTCACAAGTGCGCTGCTTACCTAAATTGGGCCTCCGATACCCTCACTCACGCAGCGAAACACAGCGCATGCACTGCTTCACGCCGGTTTTCTGTGAGGACGTGGTAATGGGGTTAACAAAATACATCTATTTACCAAGTTTCAATAGTATAGTTCTTATAGTTTCGGAGAAAAGTGGCTGTGACATACGGACGGACGGACAGACGGACAGACATGACGAATCTGTAAAAGTTCAGTTTTTTGCCATTTGGCTACGGAACCCTAAAAAGGCACGGACCTGGTGGCTTAATTTAAAGCCGTCCCGTAACGAACGAAAATATACCTGTCGCATCGAAACAAAGCAGACACACAGCGCGTGTGAAAGAGAGGATAACTCCGATTCGGTCGTAACGTGTGCTTTAAATTAGGCCCTCAAGAGTCTGTGGTAAAATTAGATAAACCAATAAAAAAAACGTTACAATAACTCTCTGTTCCACATGGTTATTTTCGCATTTAGCGTACCTGCTCGCTCGTGCATGAAATTTTCAACGCACTGTTTTGCAACGTAAAGTTTGCGTTCACCGGAATGGCTCCCATCAAAACGGGCTTTGTCCTGTTAATGGCTGTCTTTATTGATATTCCGCTATCAGCGCTGCAAATTGACTAAACGACAAGAATCCCTTACGCTCATTGCTTGAGGAAAGGGTTGGCTGTAGTATTCATATTCCCTAAGGGTGCGTCCAAATCTGACAAGTTAGTCATGCGTGCGCTGTCTTGTTTCTACCAAAATGCAAGGTGAACTTGCGCTTGATGTGGCAAGATATGCCAAGCAGATATAGTGTGTTATATCCTTCAATTAAGACATCCTGATGTGGACTTTTTTTTCCCAGGAGAATCCGTCATGGTCCGTCACCTTGCTACATGTAGGGAACAAGGTGGTGTGTGGGACTCAAACCCTAACTAAAACCCCTGGGGTGTCTATCCCCACAGTCGGGACTAGACCGTCGCGCTCGCCGCTTCACCCCTATCTGGCTCAATACAGACCTTCAAAGCTGAAAGACCTACCAGGACACCCGGTAATGTCGTCCCCCACGGTGTCGTATGCTGAGCAAGCCACTCCCCAGTAGTGGGAACGCGCACGTACTCCGAAAGCCTGTTTAGTCGCCTCTTACGACATGTCGAGGAAAACCTTGGCAGTATTTTTAGACTACTCTAGCCACAGGGCACAACGCCGATGTGGACTTCCACCAACCTCCTGGCGCTGATACAATCATCTTCTAGATGCCTTGATTAAAATCACTAGCTTTGAGATCCATCTTTATTTATTGTATATTCAATATAAAAAGGATAAGTGATTGATCAAGCTTAGTTTGCGCACGCCATTCATGTCGCAATCATCTCTAGCAAGATTTAGAAAAAAGTGGCTACTAAAAACTTTAATCCAGCTCTGAATTTCACTACAATAATAATAATATCCTCCAACCAGTTACGGCTACGGCTGCCAATCTCAACGATCATTATAGTGCTCAAGTGTGTGCGCAAACATAAGTGCACTTTCTTATCCTCATATTCCAAGAGGACACTAATGTGACACGACCGGAGAGAGATCGGGCGCAGGACCATTGCATACCGCCAACTTCCAGACTCCGGGCTGACACTAAGAATTTCTTATGGAAAAGTTAGGTACACATTTTTGGCCTGTACCCGAGACATCTGGCGCGGCCGTCGCTTTGAAATGCGACCCACTAACCACTGCGCCTCCGAGGCAGTCACAAAACAAGTGTATAATAATATAATACCGGTAGCGGCGTGACTGAGGTGGAGGTGGGCCCTTAACACATAGCTGAGATTATTGGCCAGATTGCGCTGGAATTTACACATAAGCGTGCGCTAAGGGTTTCTAAAAACTCACCCGTCAAAATGTTCAAACGGGGTATCATATTCGGAGGCTTTTCGTTTAAAATTCGTTAATCCTTTGAAGACAAAGTAAAATGCTTCCCAAATTTAAATACTCGTAGCCATGCTCAAAAGCATAATGAATATGAGTGTTATATTGAACGGGTCAGCAAAAAAAAATCTAAGATAAGCAATAAATCATTCCTCAGCAAAAAACTTATTTGCAAGAGCAATTAATTGCTGTGCAGTATGCAATTACCTTTTTTGCCGAGCAATATAATTAGGGAATATTATGTAGATATTAATATTTAGAAGGCGCTCTCTGTTCACGTGCATACCAGATGGCCTACTCTCACTCGACATTAGTCGACTTAGAGATTTGTATGGACGAATGTATGAAATCTCTACTCTTTGACATTAAGGACTAATGCACGAGGATTTCCCCACAGGTGTTGTACAAATCGCGAACTAAGGATAGTCCCGGAACAAAACTAGTGCCAGCTCATTTTAACATTGCGTGTTGGAACGGGATGACATGAGCTTTAGTATGAAATTAACTTTAGTTGGCGATATATAATAAGGAGCTAAATGTTGAAAGTGATTGATTACGTCACCGTGATTACTCTTATTTCCCTTTTTCAATATTGCACCACCTACCCCTCCTCTACTATCAAATGTCCTTTGCCTGAAGGTTGTCTGGTAGAAATCGCTTCCAGCGATAAGACCGCCGAAATTGTACAATTAAGTTTCTGTAATGCCTTTTAAAGTTGTGTTTTTTTTTGGTGCAATAAAGTATATCTATCTATCTATCTACGTCATTATGTGTCATGAAGAAAAATTTACAATAATATCCTCCAACCGATTTCGGCCACGGCGGCCAATCTCAACGATCAGCCACTTACGCGGGATATATTATAGTGCTCAAGTGTGTGCGCAAACACAAGTCCACTCTCTTCCCATACCCTCATAATCCGATGGGATATCAGCGTGACACGACCGGAGAGGGAATGGGCACAGGACCAACGGCTTAACGAGCTTTCCGGGGCACGGGGGTACAACTATCAGACACCGGAGAATTTCTTTACAGAAAAATTCAGGTACAAATTTTGCCCCGAACCAGGGAACCCTATACCCCAAGCGCAGCCGTCGCTTTTAAGTGTGACGCACTACCCACTTCACCAACGAGGCAGTCATCAGAGGATAATATGACTTACTGAACTAAATCAACGATGGAAAAATATCTACGACCCTCTCTTGAGCGAGACAATGTACAGGCAGCCACACATCAAGTTACTACAGTCTGCCAAAATTCCTCAATTGTTATTGAACAGAACGTGTTTGACATTAAGGTGAGAATCGGCTGAAGAAATTTGTCAGTTTTGAGTACTTTGATGAGTGACTGTACGCACAATGATAATTTTATATGTATAAGCGTAGGTAGTCCTATTGAAGTTAGAAACTATTCAATCAGGCTTATTAAGGCGACGGGTACCCCTAACTAGCAACGCCAACCGATTTAAATTGTTAGCTACTAAACCGGATCTATTATGAACAATTTCGGAGCTCCAGTCTCTAAGCAAACATTTATATAATTGTGCAATACTTTTTGATCTGTTTTTTCACCCCAAATTTGAATTAACGCCAATTGTGGCGGCAATTTAAATTTGGAGAACAAAAGCAGACCAAAAAGTTAAGTGGTATAGGCATTAAATTAATAGAATAAGTTCTTTCCGAGAGACTGGAGCTTTGAAAATATTAAAAAGATAGAAAGATCTGGTTCAGTTGCTATTTTTTTTATGAGAAAGCGAGTCACCTGATGGTAAGTGATCACTGCCGCCCATGGACATCAACCACACCAGTGGGAGTGGAGATGCGTTGCTGGCCTTTTAGGAAGGTATAGGCTCGTTTCTTGAAGCTCGCAATGTCCTACCGGTTCGGAAATACCGCTGCGGGAAGTTGATTCCACAATGAGGAGGTGCGTGGCAAAAAATGACGTGTAAAGCGCAGGGTGGTGGACCTCCACCCATCCAGATGGTACGGGTGGACTCCTAGTTTACGACGTGAAGTACGGTGGTGAAATTCAGCAGCGAGTATTAACTCAAACAACTCATCGGAACACTCACCATGGTAAAGGCGGTAATAGACACATAAAGAGGTGACTTCTCTCCGCAGGGCCAGAGAGTCTAAGCGATCAGTGAGATTCTTTCTAGTCGTCGACTGTTCGAGTTGCATGACGTTGAACGCAGTCGAAAGGGAGGAGCTGATATTGGGGTCCTCTGGCCCAGAGATGGGAGCAGTAATCCATGTGAGGCCAAACTTGTGCCTTATAGAACTGAAGGCGGTGGTTTGGCATACAATACCACCTTGCTCTTCACACACAACTTCTTTGAGGATAATTTAGCCTTATCCTCCAAATGACCACGAAATTGAACGTCAATCGATATATCGACGCCAGCAATCCCAATGCTCGGTTTGGCATTAGGGTGAGTATCCTGGAAGCGAGGAGATGCGACAAAGGCGGTTTTCTTTCGCGTTAAAGGCGCAAACTTGTGTCTTCTTGCTAGCTATTTAAATCAAATGGCGTCGCTAGTGTGCCCTACCAAACCACTGAAAGCCACAATTAGTGCACAAAGCCTTCATTATCTAAGTACTGATCAAAGCTAATCAATCCCAAAATAGCAACCGCTGAATGAGCTAACTAAACGATTTGAAAATTTCGTCCCATTAAATTTCAGAATTACATTCCAATATTACGATGCAGATTGAAAATATCCGTGTAGCTTAACAAAATGGAAAACGATCATTATTGGTTTCGACCCGTGTACACCAAGGATTTGAAAGATACCTTCAACGGTGAGGCTTTCTCCTCCTGGCTAAAAGAGAGCTATCTATGGTTTTTTTAATGTGATAGGTGTCAGACGAGCAGATGGATCACCTGTTGGTAAACGATTGCCGCCACCCATGGAAACCCGCGACACCAGTGGAAAAGGGGGTTTAAAGGTCGGCAGTCACAATTGCGCTGGCGATCTTTAAACCCCTTTTCCCCCGGATTAAGCCTCCGGTACCCTCACTCACACAAACACAGCTTAGTGCTGCTTCAGGCTGGTTTTCTGTGAGGCTGGGCCGGCCCATTCATGCCAAATTGTGGCTCTCCCACAATCAAAATATCCATGGTAACTCAGTGGTTCAGAAATCCGAGCATGCAGCTCTGGATGTTCCAAATCTATGTGCGTATTTCTACCATTAGCTCGGCGGTGAGGAAAAACACCGTGAGGAAGAAACCTGAACGTTTTGGATAGTTTCTGAAACGTGTAACCTTGATTCAGTTGGTCTGGTTCCCCTGTTAAAGGGTTGCGAAGGTCAGACGGCAGCTGCTTCATTGTAATTACTATACTCCCCAAATCATGGTCTAAGCGTACCCAGGGCTCCAGAGCGACAGCTTTGGACGCAACTGGGAATCACACGATGCAGATTGAAAATATGCGTGTAGCTGCAGCCAAACAAGATGGGAACCGATCAGTATTGGTTCCGACCCGTGCACACCAAAATAAAAAAAGTAATAATTAATAATAATAATAATTCTCACAACATCTCATACGTTGACCTGATTCCGTACTAAGTAGCTTAAGCACTTGTGTTACAGATATCAGACAACAGAGGTACACAAATATATACTTAAATATATGTAATATTACACCCAGACACCGAACAAACACAAGTGTTCATCGTACGAATGTTTGTCCAGGGTGGGGATCGAACCCACGACCTTCGGCGTAAGGGCAGGTCACTACCAATTGCGCCATCCGGTCAGTCAAGGTATCAGCCTGTAATTGTTCGACTGCAGGGCAAAGGCCTCCATCATAGAAATCAAGTCATCGCTACTATCATGGAATTAGGTTTAATCACCACGCACCACAAGTATTTGCACAGACACAAGTGCATTCTCTATTCCCGTACCCTCTTGGGTTTACTATAGTTACGAATACATTAGTAAAATAAGGTGGAGCTTAATACTAAGCAGCCAAGCTATTACCGCTAAAAGCTACCATAGGTATACATTCCCAATTAACTTTTGCTGATGAAAGTTATACCAAATCGCTGAACGTAGCAAAAACATCACCTGGAAAATTTGCAACCACGCTTTTAAGTTGCCCTGGTTTAGTGTTTGATATTTCAATAATGCGGTATACGTATCGAAACTGCCTCTTTGGCGCAGTGGGTACGTGAACGGGTGCGCTCTGTGTCCCGGGTTTGATCCCCAGGTCGGGCCAAAATATTGTACCTGATTTTTTCTGTTAAGAAATTCTAAGTATCAGCTCGGAGTTTGGAAGTTGGCTGATACTACCCCCGTACCTCGGAAAGCACGTTAAGCCGCCCAATTCCTCTCCGGTCATGTCACATGACTGGTGTCCCATCGGATTATGAGGGCAAGGGAATAGACAGTGCATTTGTGTTTGCGCACACACTTGAGCACTATAATATATCCTGCGTAAGTGACTGATCGTTGAGATTGGCACCCTTAGCTGAAATAGGTTAGAGGATATTATTATTACGTATCGAAAAATATCGCTGTGGATACAGCCTAACAAGATTGGATGGGAGAACGATAGCGGTGTTGGTTTAGGCCCGTTTATGGCTGTCACCCATGGCGTATTACTATAATCTTAGCTAACAATAACCCACGTCTACGTGTAGGGTGACCAGTTATCATTCTTTGTTTACAAGATACGTGTGGCGATTGGACTGTATATAAAACGCTGGCGATGGGATGACAATGACATTATTTCATCAAATTATTAACAAAACGATAACATTTTGATTGACATATTATTAATCCTTTTGACATTTTACTTAGATTGATTTTTTTCCTTTGACATTTATTAATATTAGTACACCTTTGACTATTTGGATATCGTTTGACAATTATTTGATTTATACATGTGCTTTTTATTGTTTGTTTTTTAAAATTTAATTCAATTGTATTATTTATGTAAAACTAAAGCTTGTGTGCGTTGGAATAATTTCTGTAAGCCACAGGTATACTGTAATAATAAATAAATAACAATAATCTATCAAAAAAGTATAAAAACTTAATATACAATAGAAAAGAGGCTTCTCCAGCCGTCGATCCTCAACAATACGGGTTTTAGATTTTAACGGGAGATCCGAGACCTTACCATGAGTTTGAAATACTATCATCGCTATCCAAAATTATTGCTCTGTCTCTTTTACATGTACCACAATGAAAGGGACAAAACGATAGTTTTCGACTGCGAGAACAGTTTTTCAAATTTACTTTATGATCAGTAAGTACCCTTACTTACTGATCATAAAGTAAGTGCAAACTGGTACAGTTTTTTTGTATCGTTTACGTCTCAAAAATCTCATAATAGATGTCGTGAATAAAGCCTATTTAGCGTGTAAGATAAACAACATAAGAAGAAAATAGAAAATCCTGTACCTATTATTAGGTTTTCGGGATGTAAGCTAAAAAAATTACGACGAATATATTTAATTAATATTTATAATCAAAACCTACTTTTAAGGTTCCGTAGCCAAACGGCAAAAAACGGAACCCTTATAGATTCGTCATGTCTGTCCGTCTGTCTGTCCGTCCATATGCCACAGCCACTTTTCTCCGAAACTTTTAGAACCATACTATTAAAACTTGGTAAATAGATGTATTTTGTTAACCGCATTACGATTTTTACACAAAAATTGGAAAAATGAAAAATGGGGGGGTCTCCATACTTGAAATTGAAACTCAAATTTTTTTTTTCATCAAACCTATACGTGTGGGGTATCTATGGATAGGTCTTAAAAATGATGTTGAGGTTTTTTAACATCATTTTCTTCTAAACACAATACTTTGCGCAAGAGACGCTCCCAAAGTGGTAAATTGTGTGTCCTCCCCCTCTAACTCCTATAATTAATGAATTGTAAAACAAAAAAATATATATCATTTACATAATCATGAAAACTAACAACGAAAATTGGGTTTGATATAGTGAGTAGTTTTTTTTTAATACAGTTATAAACCGTAAACCGCAATTTACCTTCCATATATCTTACTTGCTGCTACGGAACCCTTCATGGGTGAGTCCGACTAGCACTTGGCCGGTTTTTTAGTTTCATAATACTTTCATAAATACCGATGGCAATGACAGTTCAATCATCACAATTAACACTTAAGCTTATTAAAAAAGCTATTTGACGTAACCGGGACTTACACGCTAGATAAGGAGACTCAAAGTGCGAAGTTTTTATGCAATGCTATGGTGGACTTTACCCCACTCACCGCTCAGCTACCGCGCTCTGCTCTGATGGACAAGTATCAACACTTCAAGCTATAAATACATTAATTTATTTCCTAAAAATTGTATAAAGGTAAGTCGGGATATTCCGGAACATACTGAAGATATTGGATACCCTATCCACATACCTCATATGTACCTTGTCGCAGAATATGCGCTCCGTATAGGTTTTCCTTGACTTATAGCTTGCGAAGCAGATGGGAGATTCGCCTGGCCTTTTAGCGATGCATAGTTTCAGTGTATACTTACTTTTGCCTTCTATCTGAAATGACTTTCGTCTACACTGATATTGAAAAATTCTTATTACGTAGTAGTAAGCATTTCAAAGCAATATTTTGTGCTTATTTTTATAGCAAATTCTTCTCTATCTCTCTCATTTAAGAGTGACGCTCTTGTTGTGTGGGTAGCCTCCATTCCTCTCTTGACTCCACCAGCACCTTTAATTCCTTGTACGACATGAAATTTGCTTTTTCCTTAATTTTTTAAACGTAATTTCTTCTTGGTCTATTTCTATTTTATCTTTCTCTCTATCTTTCCACTTTTCCTTCCATTATTATTTTTTAACCCCCGACGCAAAAACAACGGGGTGTTATAAGTTTTACGTGTCTGTGTGTGTGTGTCTGTGTGTCTGTCTATGGCATCGTAGCTCCCGAACAAATGAACCGATGTTTTTTTTTGTTTGAAAGATGAATAAGGAGGGAGTTTTCTTAGCTATGTTAGATAAAAATCGATCCAAGATGGCCGCCGTCACAAAGATTTGGATTTTATGTTTTAACACAACTCCCACAATATGGGTATCATATAAAAGGGATTGAGTAGCAGAATATATTAATTGTGAAAAATTTGAAATCCAAGATGGCCGCCGTCAGAAAATGACGAATAGCCTATTTGTTGTTCCAACTGCCTTAATATAGGTATCAAATGAAAGAGCTTTAGTTGTGTCGGGGGTTTTTTAAATTTTCAATTTAATTTTATTATGAACATGTCATGTCGCACCAGGTATCCCATTATATATCCTCTCTTAATATCTATAGTTTCGACCAAATACTTGTTCTCCTTTAGCATTTCTAAAACTTCCTTATTCGTTTTCTATTCTATCGAACTAATGCCTTATTCTTATATAAATATTAAATCTTACAAAACGAAATTTCAACTACAGTAGTAGTACCCGCGTCTTCGGTCATGTGAGAAGGTGACAAAAAGAAGCCCATGATACTCCCCATCTCCACAAAAAAAACCAATCCGTCATTCGGTTTTTTTTATGTGAAAGGTGGCAAACGAGCAGACGGATCACCTGGTAAACAATTGCCGCCGCCCGTAGACACACGCGTCACCAGTGGAGTTACAAGTGCGCTGACAACCTTTAATCCCCCCGGATTGGGCCGCCGGTACCCTCACTCAAGCAACAAAACACAGCACAGTGCTGCTTCATGCTAGTTTTCTGTGAGGCCGTGGTAACACTCCGGTCGAGCCGGCCCATTCGTGTCAAAGCGTGGCTCTCCCACGTTCATACGGTTTTGCCGTGAAGGATGGACTAAGTCAGATAGACAGACACACACACACACTGATAATATTACTGTGTTATTAGTATGGATTAAGTTGTCAATAAGTTTAAAGGTAGGTAACTGTAATGCTTGAGCGAAAGGCTCGTGGCAGTCGGTGTCTTAATTCATTCATAATTATTTTTTTTATTTTATTTTTATAAAAAAAAAACTATGAGATGTTGAACATTGACCTGATTCCGTACTAAGTAGCGTAAGCACTTGTATTACAGATATCAGACAACAGAGGAACACAAATATATACTTAAATACATATATTACACCCAGACACTGAACAAACACAAGTGTTCATCGCACGAATGTTTGTCCAGGGTGGGGATCGAACCCACGACCTTTGGCGTAAGAGACAGGGTCACTACCATTTGCACCATCCGGTCAGTCAGTAATTTTGAACGAAATACCCTTCTATCTGTCGCGAGTCTTTGGGTTTAGTATAGCACCGTAGGCTTCGAAACCACTGAGACCAGTCATCGCCTTTTATTAATAGGTTACCCTGCTTTAGTGTTTGGTATTTCAATAATGCGGTACGTATCGAAATTTGACTGCCTCGTTGGCGCAGTGGATCCCGGGTTCGAACCCCAGGACGTGCCAAAATTTGTACCTGAGTTATTCTGTTGAGAAATTCTCAGTGACAGCCCAGAGTCTGGAAGTTGGCGGTCACGAAAAGCACGTTAAGCCGTTCTTCTTCTCCTAATCTTCTTGCGCCTAGTTCCTCTCCGGTCGTGTCACACTGGTGTCCCATCGGATTATGAGGGCAAGGGAATAGAGTTTTTTTATGTGATAGGTGGCAGACGAGCAGATGGATCACCTGATGGTAAGCAATTGCCGCCACCCATGGACACCAGCGACACCAGTGGAGTCACAAGTGCGCCAACCTTTAAACCCCTCCTTCTCCCCGGAATTATCTTTACGGCCTAAAATTATAATCTTTACGGAGGAAATAGTTTGGACCATTCTGTGTACCTACACTGAATTACGGTCTACCGTAAAAGACCCAGAAGTCACTACCCTAAATGGATAGGGCTTTTACCCTAAACAAGTCGAATTGATACACCTTCTTCTCCCCCCCTACATATGGCTCATCTCCTGTTATTTTTTGAATCCTGAAATAGGAAAATCCTGTTTCAGGAAGACAAAGATACCTTCGAAGAGATAACGTCAGCCTACGTCTGTTAAGGCGACGGGTACTACCAGTAGCCCTAACTAGCGACACCATTCGTTTTTAATTGTTAGCTACTAAACCGGATCTATTTTAAACAATTTCGGGATTACAACCTCTCGGCAAACACTTATACTATTTATTAAATAGAAATGCACAAATGTTGGGTTCGTTTTTGTACGAAAAAATTGATTACCGCCAAAAGCGGCCACTTTTAGCGTGAATCAATATTTCGCGTACAAATGTTGGGTCCGCATTTGTGCATGGTTTGTCATTTATATTTCTATGAGTTTTATCTAGTAAAAAAAATATTTCGGAAAATGTTTTTTTGTCGTAGTGTTCATTGTGAACGAAAAATAAACTCACTCAAGAAATTCTATTGGATTTCACGTACAGTCACGAGCGTGGTTGTGGTGCCCCTTTCTGACAAAAGCCCGTAGTATGAATGTACAATATTACTATTTATAAAGAGATAAATTCTGCAGAAAACGACAAGGCTTATAGGAAAGCTGAAAAGGCGAAACACCTGCGCCATGTAAAGTACACCACGACAAAGCAATCTGTTAAGTACTACATTTTGGAACTAATACAGTTCCGAAATGAAGTTAGGGCAGACCACTAGTTACATTATAAACAAATAGCATTTTATTAAATTGTAAGCAATACCTAGTAGGTATTTTAACCTACTAGGTATTGTTTTCAATTAGATTAATGGTTTTCTAACGGGAAGAAAAATTTTGTCAATATTAACGTATCAATAGTATCGATATCAACGATAGTTTTCACTATCGAAACAAACATGGTAGTCGATAGTCCTATCGATAAGCCAATCGATAATTATCCGATCCGATATTGTTGTCGAATGTTAACTATTCATCAGTAAACCATCATAGTGATCGATAGTTTAACAACACTACTTACTATCATATGAAGGAAACAGAGTAATTATTATATTTTGTATACACGTGCTACTTCGTATTTTAATCGAGATTTTAGAAAAAAATACACTCTTGCATCCCTCTTGATATAAATACAGGGAATGCGCGAAAACAAAATTTAAGTTATTATAAATATAAAATATAAATATTTCACAACATCACATACATTGATCTGACTCCGAGATAGGTAGCTCGAGCACCTGTGTTACGGAATATTACGGATATCTGAATCAACAATGGGATCACTAATTTATACATTTAATACTTTTTTCTTGTAAATAGATACTTATAATACATAAAAAAAACACCCAGACCTTTCCAGACATGTCTATGCAAACAAATGTTTATTCTGTGCGGGGATCGAACCCGCAACCCTTGGACCAAAGGCAGCGTTCACTACCACTGTTTCCCACTGTTTCAAATGGGTTGTCAAACCGTCGTCGTATTATTTCTTACCTATATAAATAGTACCACTGGATGCTAAGGGTCGAACAGTTGGAATCTCGCCACAAGATGAACTTCAGCTCATTTGTGGTGTTATCGCCGACCCAATTTCTGTCGATCTTTATGCAGGAAGACTTCTGGCCGCAAGGAGTTGTATTTCAAAAGTTTCGAGAATACCTACTACTATGATTCCTCGCGCCTTACGTCTTGCTTTTATATTGTATCTTAGATTGTAAGGGATGTATGGACCTTTAATTACCTGTTATTTTATACCATTTTATTTTTATTAGACCCTAATAAAAATTTGTTTATTATTGTCATATTACGCCATGTGTAAATTTAAATTCGATCCAAATCAGGAATGAGCGACGAACTACATATACGAGATAGCGAGAGAACCAGTGAGTCGGTTCCGTAGGCAACACATGGAACGTATTACGCAGGGAAAGATATATTTTTTTTACAGGATGGCAGATGATGAGAACACCTGATGGTAAGTGTTTACCGTCCATGGACAACTGTGACACACGGGGCATCACAAATGCGTTGTTTAAGGGTGGAAAAAGCTTTTTTCATGAAGGTCACTAGATCTTACCTGTTCGGAAACGCCATCGTTGGTAGCTGATTCCATAGTTATACTACGCGCGGTAGGAAGTGGTGTAAGAAGCGCACTGTGGTGGAATAAAATCCATCCAAATGATGTGGGGAAAGATATAGGTAGACACGACATACCATTGATTGATATGGCAGCCATTAGTGTCACAGAAAAATTAACTTTAAGCCAATAGAAAAAAAAATATATACCATTTTTTTTTTTTTACTATTGGCTTATGAAATTTGGTAAAATAATTAAAATAAGGGGTCATTCTAATCGAGTCGCTCTCTGTTCTGAATATATCTGAGTGTCGATGTTCTAAATGTTACAAATGAAGCGTATCACTGAAATGACTCTTTTTCCTATTCCAGATTCAAATGGTCTTAACTTTAGAAAGACACATATTTTTGCCAGGTCAAATGCCATTACTATAAAAGTATTGCAGCAGTCACTTGTACATTTAACAGACCTTATTTGACTAGCTGCTGCATGTGATTAATTATTATCTAGCAAATATTTTTTAAAATGTGACAGATGGCAGATAAGAAGATGGATCGCCTCAAGGTAAGAACTTGCCGCCATTTATAGACAATCACATCAGTGGAGTGGAGTTATAAGGTTTATAACTCCCCTTTCCCCTGAATTAGGCTTCCAGTACCCCGGCAACACTCGGCTCTCAGCAAAAAACAGAGCCAGCGTTGCTTTATATGCCAATTATCGGTAAGGCCGTACTTCACTGGTGTTGGCTCACCACGCCAAAGCGTGGCTCTCCCATGGTAGAATATTACGTATTGTTGTCCTAATTTCATGTTAAATTAACAATATATTATTCATATTTGCCGTAATCAAGCCTCGCTTAGGGCGGTTTGAAATTCTGACAATGAAATGTAACAGCCCATACGATAAGAAAATTATTCGCTTACCTGAATCTCCAGGGCACAATTACCACATTTTTTTTATGTAATAGCCTGATAGTAAGCAATTTCCGCCGCCCATGGACACCCGCGATACCAGTGGAGTCACAAGTGCGCTGCCAACCTTTAAACCCCCCCTATCCCCCAGATTGGGTCTCCGGTACCCTCACTCACGCAGCGAAACAAAGCACAGTGCTGCTTCACGCCGGTTTTCTGTGAGGCCGTGGTATCACTCCGGTCGAGCCAGCCCATTCATGATATGGTATAGGTATGATACCACATAATAAATTATTGATCTAATTCTTTACGGCCCAGTTTTGCTCGTACAAATGTCAGTCGCATACTTACACATAATTATTATGCTCGGAAAAATTATATGGTTTTCCGATTTGGCAGACAAAAATCATGTCTGTGGTTCGTGGTCAGCCTGTGGAGCGCATGATCTGCCTCCACCGGTTTCTGTCTAGCTCATCTCTTACGACTGCGTAGAATTTGGAGGACGACGAGTCTTTTAACTGATCGGTCCACCTTGTTGGTGAACGACCGCGTAATCTTCTGCCTTTGATGTTCCCAACCACAATTAGTTTTTCTAGATTTCCTCCTCGCATTATGTGTCTAGTCTTAATGTGGAGCTGGGTCAGGATTGATACATTCGTCCGTTTCTTAGTCCAAGATATTTTTAGAATGCGTCTCCAGCACCACATTTGATATGCATCAATTCTATGTCTTTTTTGAGCCTAATTTAAAGCAGACGTTACGACCGAATTGGAGTTTCCCTCGTTCCCTTTGTTTGGATGCGACAGGTATGTTCTCGTTTGTTACGGGAAGGCTCTAAATTAAGCCACCTAGATTGTCCACGTTTCTACAACAACAAGCTTAAGACAACCTTAAGAGTGCGGCGGAGCGTCGTTCAAATTCAATTTGCGGCGAGCTTCGCCATTAATCGGAAATCTCGCTATCTCTGTCGCGCCATCCGCGATCCTTACGTGCGAGTAGAAACAACAAGATAGCTGTTTGGAATAAGTAAGAAAATTATGTGCATTTGCAAATTCCAAAAAATATGAATGAAACTTGATCGTACTTTGATTTTTTGATTTTTGATAGAGTATTTTATATAAAACCAATAGGTAGAAAATAAGTGATTAACTTCGAGAACTTTACGAAATAAAATAGCATGTATTTCAAAATGGGTTAAAAAAAATTACATGCAGGTTTTAACGGAGATATAGATAAATACTTAATTAATCCGAGTAACAGCAATGAAAGGTCGAGATATCCTCAAATTGCAAATTATTCTGGTATTACGTACATTTATGTGGGAAATACGTTGTTCGCCGGCCCCTTAAGACGAGAGATATCTTTGTAGTCTGGCTAGTGCTGGCCGCTTTGCTTGGCTCGTTTTGGGTAGTTATCTTATATAGGAAAATGAAAGAAGATAATATCACTTCCTGCATTTACTGTGCAGGCATGCAGGAATTACTTTTGAAAGACGATGACCTCGACAACGCACGGGCTAGACACCACACCTAGCGTCTATGCGTAAAATGACTTTTTGTGCTTAGACGCCACACCATATCATCGGATATGGTGTACCCTTTGAAAAATTATCGGGGTAGATTCCCGGTTGGATCTATTAAGCAAACGAAACTTTTGTATACTTTTTTAGGTGTAGGTGTACTCGGAGTCATCCCCTGCTTTGTCATTTACGGTCACTGGGACTTTGACTATCTTTGAATAAATTAAAGTATATTGGTTCCCTCCATCAGCCCATGGTCCTTCCTACCGTCTCGGCATACGGACCGAATCTTGGGAGAAGCTCACCAGGTACTTGCTAAGGGCTCTTTCCCCGGTGCGTTTCTTCACTCCCTACAAAGTCTGTGTCTGTGTCCCATCGCAATGTCACTTCTCCCCAAATGGGGCGTGAAACACCACAACACACACACAAACAAACACAAATTAAGGTATACAAAAATGTGACCATAACAGTAGTTATTTATAGAGCAGTCTGTCTGAGGATATTCCTTTTTTTTGGTTCTAGTGCTAGTCATAAAAAGATTTTCCTGTATTCTGTAGGTCTTGTCCCCCTGAGTGCTTATGGCACTAAAGCTGTAGGCAAAAAATATTTGAAAGTCCGAGGATCTCCTCTACTGAATTCAAATTCAACATGACAATTATACAGTATTTTTTTTTTATAAAAAGGCTAATTAGGATGACCTCACTCCGTCTGATGGTAAGCGGCCGTGAAATCCAAATATGAGGCTGACAGGTACAAAAGAACTAACAAAGTACCCAATGAGTTTTCCATCCTCACCCTGATGGCCTGCTAAGATGCCGCTTCACGCCCCGCCTAAAAGACCCCGGATTGTATGAAGGAGGAAACACATGAGCTGGGAGGGCATTCCATGTCTTGATGGCTCGGGGCAGAAACGAGGAGCCAAACCTTTTGGTGCGCGCCGCCATTGACTGGATGGTATGCGGATGGCAACGCTGTCCAGCACGTGTTGTTCGGAAGTGGAAACGGGAGTGGAAGAGTATTGCAATGATAAAGGTAAATTTGATGCGACCTACAAAAACCAAGTTTCGAAACTAGGTTACACTAGATTTTTCATATCTTTATAAATATTCTTACTCATAACAATATTTAATTATAGCACGTAAAGATCAATTTTCTCTCAGAAATTCTAAATGTCGATCTCATTGCAGCCAAAACTAAAAACCAAGCAATAATAAACTTCTGCTAGCAGCACGTCGTATTCAAACAACCAGAAATAATACAAAAGTCTTGTATTAACTTCCGAATTAGTTTTCAATACGTGTTGTGGCATCTGAACAGCGGCATCCCATTTGCAAACTTTGCGCCAAATAACGTATGTTATGGTAATTTTACTGGGGTATTTTAGTGCATAGAGTAACTTATATATACTGAGATAGAGGCATTAATTTCTCTTTCTCTCTGTGTCCTTCCTTGCCTTGGGGCGAGAGTACGGGCCTCGAGCCATGGCTCTTTATCCGGGCATCCTCTCACAGACCCTCCCGGGCTGGGTGTTGTGGAGCTGTCACGGCGAGAAATGTTTCTCCGTCGGCCGTGCGGGCCTCTTGCGGGGAGGCAGGGCTTGAAGTGGGGGGGAGTCAAGTCAACGGTGGTCTACCTATTTTTTTTTTGTCTATTATTGTTTTTTTTTTAAGACCACTGGTCGATCCGGTTAGCTAGTGCTAGCGCCATCTAGAGGAAAACGACCATTACTCAACGGCTATGTACCACCACCTTCGAGACTCAGTCAGGGAGATTAAATTAAATGTCAGAAATAATTTTATTTGCCCTATAACAAAATTTATTGCCTATACTTTTTAATTATTTTTAAAGTGGGCACTGGGCAGGCGGCTTGAGGTAATTGTTTCGGAAACACACTTTACTAACGCAATTTAAAAATACATAGTGCCATCTACCGAAACAACGCCGAACGATTTGTTTGATTGCTTTTTAAAGCTACTGCTTTTGACAAGCACCTAACGAAAACCGCTCAACTATTTTTCTTAGGCATCGTTCAGACCGAACGTATTATCGGCCGCTGACTGCGAGCGCGCGTTACACAATTTATTAATTTTCCATATATATTGAACTTGTCGTTCACACCGAACTGACTATATGTTATTACGTCGTCCGTTGTCGCTGACTCTCAGTGGCCGATTATTTTACTACGCGTCTATGCGCGGCGGACGCGGATTGGCTATGCGGACACAGTTGCCGAATAGCGCGCTGCGTACGCTATACCGTACTGTCGGCTTGGTGAGAACGCGTACTACAAATTGAGTCGACATTCACACTGGGGCAGATAGTGAGAATACTCACAGTCAGCGACGGACAATACGTTAGTGTGAACGATCCCAAAAAAGTACTCAATGAAATGACGTGACGTGGGTTCGATCCCCACCCTGGACAAACATTCGTTCAATGAACACTTGTGTTTGTTCGGTGTCTGGGTGTAATATATATGTATTTAAGTATTATATTTGTGTTCCTCTGTTGTCTGACACATCTGTAACACAAGTGTTTAAGCTACTTAATACGGAATCAGGTCAACGTATGAGATGTTGTGAGAATTTAGATTTAGATTTAGACCCTGGTTTAGTGGATAATGTGCTATATAAAGTTTAACTTTGGTTTAAATACATTTTTCTGTGCCATTGTTATGAAAGTGACCTAACGCGAATATTTTAACCGATAAAAGACATCGTATCTTGGCTGCCCGCAGAATTTATATTAAGGTGACGGGTAGGGCACACTAGCGACGCAATCGATTTTAATTTTTAGCTACTAAGCCGGATCTTTTTTAAACAATTTCCGGTTTGTAACCTCTCGGCAAATACTTATACTATTTATTAAATAACCATGCACAAATGTTGGGTTGGTTTTTGTACGTGAAAAATTGATTACCGCCAAAAGCGGCCACTTTTAGCGTGAATCAATTTTTCGCGTACAAAAACGGACCTGAGATTTGTACATGGTTATTTAATAAATAGTATAAGTGTTTGCGGAGAGGTTGTAGCCCCGAAATTGGTTAAAATAGATCCAGTTTAGTGGCTAAAAATTAAAATCTATTGGCGTTGCTAGTGTGCCCTACCCGTCAACTTAATAACGATAACATTAAATAACTTCGTGTATAATTTTACTTTACAAGTAACATGACGTCATTTTTATTTAATCTGCAGAACTATAGTACTAACACCCTTTTGGTCTAGTGGTTTAAGTACCGGGCCATGATCTCGGGGTCCTGGGTCGAGCAAAAGTATGATTTGAATTGTTTTGATCATTGCTCTGGTTTGTGATCACCAATCCGCATTAGGCAAGCGTGGTGATCAAGCCTAATCCCACCACAGTAGCGATGACTTTATTTCTATGATAGTGACCTTTCGCCCTACAGTGGTTCAGTACATAGGCCGATACTTTACTTTTACTATAGTACGTACAATGTACATACAATGGGGAGTGCTCCGAAGGGCCATTCGCCATTATTCCAACTGCAAATTTGCACTGTCGTATTCCAAATTCCACCAACATTATTTGTATGGATATTATTCCACCACAGTGCGTTTGTCACGCCACTACTTACCGCGCAAAACCGTGGAATCAGCTGCCAAAATTAATAATACAGTAGCATTATTCATTTAACTGACCTACTTTGTTTTAACTTTCCTTTTTATTTACTTTTAGTTTAATTTTATTTCCTAGTTATTGTCTTAATTTTCTTGTGTTTTTGTTCAATAAAAATTCCCCCTTTTAACTGTAGCATCCTCGAGTTTTATTCACAGGTTTGGAATCCACAGTAACATCTATGTAATTATACTAGAGGGACTTTAACGTACAATTATGAGAATCGTGCAGTTTAAAATTAAGAATTATAGTAGAAATTACCCAGAGAGGTGCAGAAAGCAACAATATACTACCGCTAACAGAGACGGTAAAATACATAAAAATGTATATTACAATTGTTTTTTTCTTTGCCACATCTACTAAAGCTTTAAGTCTATGGCCGACATCTAGACGGACGAAGTCGGGGGCAAAAGCTAGTGCGTAAATAAATTAATTTTAATGATTGAAAGTTCTTGAATTTTTTCAGTAAATTAAAAAAAATAATCTCATCACTTTTATCCTAAAGAAGTAAAAAATATCTATATGACTGCTATGCTGGTCAGTCATATATGTAGATAACTTAAATAGAAAAACTTAATAGAAGATTTGAAGTTTTTTTTTTCATTTGACAACAGAAAAACCCTACAAAATGTGTTTTTTTTTTATATAAGAGGTGGCAGACGATCAGACGGATCACCTGATGGTAAGCAATTCCGCCGCCCATAGGACACCCGCAACACCAGTGGAGTCACAAGTGCGCTGCCAACCTTTTCCCCTTCCCCCATTGGGCCTCCGGTAATTTCACTCACACGGCGAAACACAGCGCAGGCGCTGCTTCACGCCGGTACTTCTGTGAGGCAGTGGTATCACTCCGGTCGAGCCGGCCCATTCATGCCTAAGCGTGGCTCTCCCACATTTTATGTTGCGAAGGGACTGTCATCCTATTAGTACTCCTCTTTGAAGATCATCAGTTCGTTTTTCAGATTGAAGGGATGCTAATGAACTGATTGTAAAATAAGTATTTTTATAGTTTCACGTTTCTATTAAAGAGATTGTATTATATATATTGTAGTGTAAACAAATATTCTAACTGCCGATAATTTATGATAAGAAATTTATATTATATTGTTTTAAACTTACTTTTGGGTTCTTAAGTTCCCGAAACATTAAAGAATAAAAAAATTCCTTATTCCCAATCTTTTACAAAACATAGTTTTAATTATAAAGAAACACGTCGCCGTACATTTACATAATTTGTATCTGCAATGATAATTTCAAAACCTGGCCATTTCGCCTAGGCCAACTGCAACTTTTCTAGCAACTGAACGTACGTTCATACTTTGAAAGCAATATTCCAACATCCAATAATAAATTCTACATACGGTGATACATTGAACGTCAGAAGTTTATTTCCATTCCAACACACGAAGTAAAATGTGGAAAGTCCAAACTCTTTGCCACGTTTCGTCAATATTGGGCCAGCGCAATAATGCTGGTATATGATAAAATGCACTCCATGAGCCCGACTTTTCATATGAAAAAACATGTTTTTTCAAACATAGTTTTTTTAAACAAAGTTTTTTTATGTATTTTTTACATGGGAAATAAATACAAAAAAAAAAGTTTTTGCAATACATATCGTATGATGACAAAATTTCTACAAAAAAAAACCGCCTTCAAAAACCAGAAACTAAAAAGTGTAAAATAATATTTTTAACACTTTGTACACTTCAGGTAACATTTAACAGTACACCCGAGAAAAGATGTTACCGAAGTCACAGATATTATAATACTAGTACCGAAGTCAACGCCCAATACTAACTAGATACTTATCTTGTAATACATTCAATTGTTTAACAGGATGCTATCATTTTTTTATGCTTTTTAGTGTCTCATTTTTCGGCACATTTCGGCACCGAAAAATTGGTAAACATACAAAAAAAATATTAAAAAAACATATAGAACCTCCAATTTTTCAATGTTGGTAAAAATATCACGTTCCGACAATTGGACTCCACATACATCATTTTCTCGATTGTCGATATGAAAAAATATAGCGGATGTCGCATGAAATCCATACAAAAAAAACTATGTTTTATAGTCGAGCCTACATTTTAGCTTCATAGAGTAGAGGTGACCTACTAAAAAACTTCGATTAAAGTGAATAATCGATATGTCATCGTCATCATCGTCAGCCCATTTGAGTCCCCACTGCTGGGGCACAGGCCTCCCTCAATCACATGAGGGGTAATTGCCATACTCACCACGCTTGGCAGACGGGTTGGCGAGGGTTTTGGTATAAATGCAGAGTTTTCCTTCTCTGGGTGCTGATGATCATGCCAGCAGCTTTACCTTAGTCGCCTTTTACGACACCTCGGTAAGAGTGAGGGTGGCCTATTCTACTCTGCCGGGGACCACACGGCTAAATCGATATGTACTTCAGACAAACTTGAATCAAATACTATAATAATGGAAAAGAAGTTAATAGTACTTTTAATTGGAGAAATGTGAATCAAAATTATTGAAAAGAAAGAGGAAAGTAAGTACCGATCCTAGATATCTATCCGCGGCCAGTTTATTTCTTTTTCTTCGAAATCAAAGCACTTAAATTGTGTGGCATTTTTTTTCTTTTTAAATAATAACAAAGTTATTAATTAAAATAAAATGAGATAAAATTATCATTTATTTCACATCATAGGTAATCCATACATTATTAGTGCAAAGTCGTAATATTATGTTAGTTACATTCAATGTTAAATTAAGATTAAAATTTAATGTTACTAACTTAGTATTAATGTATTAAGTTTATAAATAAGAGAATAATACGTTACGACCCAACATTTGTGCATGGTTATTTAATAAATAGTATAGGTGTTTCCCGAGAGGTTGTAACCCCGAAATTGTTTAAAATAGATCCGGTTTAGTAGCAAATAATTTAAATCGATTGGCGTCTCTAGTGTGCCCTACCCGTCACCTTAAGGTGAAGGGCCAGCACAGCGATGTTAATTGATTCAATTATTTTATTCCTAAATCAGATCTATCTTTAATAATTACGAACGTATAATATTTATTTAACAATCCTGCACAAATATTTGGTCTGTCTCGAAACTTTGACTCACGCCAAAAGTGGCCGCTTTTGGCATTAATAAAAGTTTCGATGTTGATCCAGTTTAGTAGCGACCAGTTAATGAAAGAGATCTATTAACTTCGCTATTGTGCGGGACCTTTCGCCTTAACTCGATACGAAAATGCAAACTTCATCATCGTCAGCCCATTTAAGTCCCCACTGCTGGGGCACGGGCCTCCCTCAATCACATGAGGTGTAATTGCCATACTCACCACGCTTGGCAGACGGGTTGGCGAGGGTTTTGATATAAATGCAGAGTTTTCCTTCTCTGGGTGCCGATGATCATGCCAGCAGCTTTACCTTAGTCGCCTTTTACGACACCTTGGTAAGAGTGAGGGTGGCCTATTCTACTCTGCCGGGGACCACACGGCTAATGCAAACTTACCATCATTTTATTTGATGACTTTGTGGGCAACATATATTATTTACAATATTTACTTATTTACTTACACATATACATCAACTAAACACTAGGATTTTTTTTATGGGATAGGGGGTAGACGAGCAGACGGATCACCTGATGGTAAGCGATTACCGCCGCCCATGAACACCTGCAACACCAGAGGAGTCACAAGTGCGCTGCCGACCTTTTATAAAGGAATACGCTCTATTCTTGAAGGTTTGCGGGTCGTATCTGTCCGGAAATACCGCAGGTGATAGTTCATTCTATAGTTTTGTCGTACGAGGCAGAAAGTTTCTTGAGAAACGCACAGTTGAAGACTGCCAACCATCCAGATGATGTCGATATGATTTTATTTCATATTTATAATACACTACACTACACACATTACAATTATTCTTCACATATACACGCACACAAAACACAATCATTCATACAAATCTTATAAAACTAAAATATTTAATATTTCCCGTTATAAATATTTGTTATTGGCCGTGTGGTCCCCGGCAGAGGAGAATAGCCCACCCTCACTCTTACCGAGGTGTCGTAAAAGGCGACTAAGGTAAAGCTGCTGGCATGATCATCAGCACCCAGAGAAGGAAAACTCTGCATTTATATCAAAAGCCTCGCCAACCCGTCTGCGGAGCGTGGTGAGTATGGCAATTACCCCTCATGTGATTGAGGGAGGGTCGTGCCACAGCAGTGGGGACTTAAATGGGCTGATGATGATGATGATGATTTATTATTGCACGAGCACACCTGCATGATACCCGTAGTATGCGACAGGCGTTATACATCGGTGCGCTATAGCTAGGCATGCATCAATCGCCGCTGCGCCTGCGCCGTCCGATTGCTAGTCGCATGCCAGTCGAGACACCACAGCTTTACGTATGACCCGTGCCGCTCGACGCGCCATCGGTACCTACTGTGCGCCTGACGTAATCATTTCGCATCGTTATAACTCTTATGTTTCTGTATTCGATACTTCTTTTTCTTGTATGCTATCAGTTAATCTTTATGTACTCCTTCTTTCTTCTTGTGAAGTAAATAAATAACTATTTAAACTTGTTATTCTGGACTTCCGGCAAGGCCTATTAGATGGTCAGACCAAATACATTCGACGCTGGACAAGCTGTATGATGTCCTCCACATTGGAAAAGACAGACATAGATGGAGGTCTATTATAAAGAGCGAACGGGAGGAATCACGACCACTGGTAAAGTTGAAAACGACTAGAGGAGGATTCTGGACTTACTCATTCCGAATAGGTACCCAGAGTCAACTATAGTTATCAACTTACTTCCATAACTTAATATAAGATATGACGGTATCATCACGATTGCTCGTGTAGATAGATAGATAGGTATACTTTATTATTAAAAATACACAATTTAAGTATAGGCATTACAAAATTTTGTGAACAATTGTGTTTGTCCGCTATAATGTAAAAAATATAATATTTCGCATGAGATGTTGGATTTGAAATAAAAGTTGCACTTTGGTGACGTAATACTGTATTGTATTTTGGTTATGTTCGTAAATGTACAGACAGGACACTAATTTAGCACTACTTAAGATAGGAATAACAGTAAAAACAGTTCAAATAATGTGGATAATACTTTTACAATGGTGGCTCTAAGCGCGTGTTAATCCAAACAACCCGCCTGTCAACATCTTATCATATTTCGCAACAACTTGTAATGTTAGACTTACTGTAACACTTGGTGTTTTCTGTGACCTCTCGAAGGCGTTTGATTGCGTTGAGCATCAAACATTGTTGTTGAAGTTAGCTCACTATGGTGTTCTAAATAATGCATTAAGTTTGATAAATTCTTACTTATCAGATAGACTTCAGAAAGTCAGTGTCAATGGAACTGACTCTTCAGGCGCCCCTTTATTAATGGGAGTGCCCCAAGGATCAATATTGGGACCTCTGCTCTTCCTGATATACATAAATGACCTCCCTTACTTTGCACAAGATCTTTGTGAAGTAGTGTTATTTGCTGATGATACCTCGTTGATTTTTAACGTTGACCGTCGAAAAGATACGTTTGACGACGTAAATGACACCCTCTCACAAGTGCTACATTGGTTTACAACTAACAACTTGCTTTTAAATGCCAAGAAAACCAAATGTGTAAAATTCACTATGCCCAATGTAAAGCAGGTCAACACTAACGTCGTTATGAATAATGAACATATTGAAGTTATTAATTCGAACAATTTTCTTAGGTATTACACTGGATTCCAAACTGCAATGGAAGCCACACTTGGCAGCCTTGGCGGGAAGACTTAGTTCCGCCGCATATGCGGTTAAGAAGATCAGACATCTGACTGATATTGAAACCGCGAGACTGGTTTATTTTAGTTATTTTCATAGTATAATGTCATATGGTCTTTTGTTGTGGGGGTCGGCGGCTGAGATACAGACTATTTTTGTATTGCAGAAGAGGGCCATCCGCTCCATATACAACCTTAGGCCTCGCGATTCGCTGAAAGAACTGTTTAAGAATATCGACATTTTAACTGTAGCTTCCCAATACATTTTGGACTGTATTTTGTACGTGCGAAAGAACATTGATATTTTTTCTAAAAAATCTGATTGTCATGGTTTTAACACTAGAAATAAACACAAGCTCGCGATTCCAAATCTGAAGCTCCAAAAGATTAATAGTTCATTTGTTGGTCAAAGTATTAAAATGTACAATAAGTTGCCACAAAATGTTATTGAGTTACCAACGCATAAATTTAAATCCCACGTGAAAACCTGTTTAATGAGTAAAGGATACTATACAATTGTAGATTACTTAAATGATAAGGATTCATGGACATGATGACCTCCGTGCCTGCACACATGTAGTAATTGTATAAATATTTACTGGAATCATTATTATTATATAATTAATCATTTTTAATAAATTAGGCTTAGCAGCATTTATTAATGTATACAAATTGATTAGTATTGATTAATCAAACAATTGACAAGATGCTAACCACCTACTATTGTACACCTCGTCCTGCAGTTTATTAGTATTGGATTAAGTACTCTGTGACCTATGAGGGGAACCTAAGTAGTCATGCTCACTCAAATGTCTCTGAGGTGGTGGCGTTATGTGGCGGGTCATTACATTCCCTCTAATATGGTTGAGTGAAATGATGGCTGACACATACGTCATACTTGTGAACAGGTGCCACCTTTGGGGACTGGTCCGCTTCGGTTTACCTCATATTTAGCTTTTAATTTGCTTCATTCTATTTTGTGTTGCATTAGACTGTATGACTTGGTATGAGGATAATAAACCATTGTAAAAAAGTTGGCGATTAAAAAGAGTAACTGGCGAGTTTCTTGCCGGATCTTCTCGACCAGAAACAACTTTCCGAGCCGGTGGTAGAATCGCATTATGTTTATTTATTTCTTTAGTATATTTTATGTATCAACATATATATGTATTAACATGTAAATTATACATAAGTACTTATAAATAGTTTTAAGTCATTCAAATGTATGACGATTTGTAAGTGCTGTGTACAAGCCTATGCAAATAAAGAATTATTTGAATTGAATTGAAAAAAAAAACTCAGAGTCGTTGATTAACTTAGTTGGCTACTTAAGAAAAAATATTGACACTTATTTTGATACGCATAAAGACTACCGATACTAAAGTTAACGAACATTAGCTTAAATGACGTCTCTGAGTGCGGCCGTAAAACGTTTACAGTGCCTGTATGTCTTCTTATTATTACTTTATTTGTGGCAATCCATTTCTCGACTGAGAATTAATGTTGCCATTTTCATGTTTCAGATTTTTGGCGTTATAAAGCAGGACAGCTCGTCAGAAAAAATGTCAGGTGATATTTTGACAAAGTGGGTAATATCACCTGACATTGAACAGTCGAAGTCAGTCAAAGTCTCAGCCACTCAGTAAAACGGAGGTGTTTAGCGTTTTATCGACCTATGGATTCTGCCGAGACTGCTATTAACGAAATCGCAGGTTTTAAGACTCTATTAGGTCCAAGAGATTTGTTCAAGTGACAAACTTACTCGACACACATTAATGGAAGCATTAAAAACGATAAAATTCACCGATTTTTATCTGGGGGTACGGCTGTGAGGCCTGGACACTGACATATAAAGAAGAGACCAAGCTTTTAGTAGCAGAGCCAAAGATCTGGAGGAGGATACTGGGACCTATACAAACACCGGGTGGTACCTAGAGGAGGCTCAAAAACAGGGAATTGGAAACCCAGATTGGCGAGCCTAACATTATTGGCGAAAGAGAATGGGAGAAGATCGTGCAGTAAAGACAGCGTACCTGGGACGTCCTAATTGGTGAAGGCCAGTCAGCTGTCTAAGATACCGCTGGAAAGATGAGGTCGATGAGGATTTGCGTGGACTCTTGGTGGATGACTGGCAGGAAGTGGCGCAAGTCCGACCGAGATGGAGGCTATTATTATAGAAGACCAAGTCTCACTATGGGTCGCTGCGCAAACCTAGTTAGTTACAAGTATAGTTTGAAAATCTATCCAGAAAGTCACTACTCCAATCTGGAGCCCAATTCTCGGGCTTGTGACATTTATAATCACACGACATATATCACTAAAACAAAGTTTTTTGGTATGAATTTCATGCGTCATCCGCCATGTTTTTTCATGTCGAAAATCCCGAGAATCGGGCACCTGATAGTGTCTTAATTTATTGCTGATAGATCAGCAATAGGGGTTTCGCCTGATGCTATAAAACCCGATGACGATCCGATTAGCACAGTAGTTTAGAGCGCCGGTTGGACACAGGGGTTGTGGGTTGGATTCCACACCAGCACAAATGTATGTTCGTGAAACATATATTTGTGTTGAGTCAGGGTGTTTGTGGTACGGTCAGCATCAAAAGTAGCTTAACACTTTAGTACCATGTCGAAGTAACATTTTTACGTACCCCATAGAAACTGATTATAATAGGCAGAGCAGTTACTTTGATATAGTACTAAAGTGTTAAGCTACTTTTGATGCTGACTGTACCTTCGTTGTTTCTGGTTCCCATAGTACAAGGGAAAACCTTAGTTTGGGACCAGGACAATGTATGTGATGTTGTCATCATTATTTATTTATTTTATTTATAAAATACTATTATGCAGGATTTTGTACTTGAGAATAAATATTTCAAATTAATTTGGTACTTTATCTTCTTAATCTTAGCGTGTGATTCTCGGTTTAGTCCAAAGCTATTGCTTTTGGAGCCCCGGGTACGCTAAGAGCATGGTTCAGAATTGGGGGAGTCTGGAAATTACAATGAAGCGACTGCCGTTTGACCTTCGCAACCCTTTAACAGGGAAACCAGACCAACTGAATCATGGTTACACGTTTCAGAAACTTTTTCCGAAACGGGCAGGTTTCCTAACGATGTTTTCCCTCACCGCCAAACAGATTGTAGAAATACGCACATAGATTAAAAAAAAACCTCTGATTCGAACCTCGACCACCTGCGTGAAAGGCGCGACCGTATCTATATACCATCGCTCTCAGCTCTAATTTGGTTGTTTACTATTCTTTGCATTGCAAATGTGGGAGAGCCACGCATTGGCATGAATGGGCCGGCTCGACCGGAGTGATACCACTGCCTCACAGAAGACCGGCGTGAAGCGCCTGCGCTGTGTTTCGCCGTGTGAGTGAGGTTACCGGAGGCCCAATGGGGGGAAGGGGAAAAGGTTGGCAGGGCACTTGTGACTCCACTGGTATTGCCGGTGTCCATGGGCGGCGGAATTGCTTACCATCAGGTGATCCGTCTGCCACCTCTCATATAAAAAAAAATCTACTTAAAACCGAACAAAAACGAATCAAGTGAAAGAGACAGTACATGCTCGTATTATAGTAAGATTTTTGTTTATTCATTGAAACCCTCCAGTCTCCCGTCCGTTAAGTAATTAGTCACAAACACACAAAATTCGGGACTCATCATTCAAACCTAACGTCCATGTAATAAATGATCCGAACAGGCGACGATGGCTAATTTAATATGACAATAATACAAGATACGGAGGGGACCATAATTTTGGTTAAATGTAGTGAATCTAATGAAGCTTTTGATAAAAGACTGCTCCGATGTTTTTTTTTATGTGATAGGTGGCAGACGAGCAGACAGATCGCCTGATGGTAAGCGATTGCCGCCGCCCACAAACACCCGCGACACCAGTAGAGTCACAAGTGCGCTGCCGACCTTTGAACCCCCCTTTCCCCCGGATTGGGTCTCCGGTACCCTCACTCACGCAGCGAAACACAGCACAATGCTGCTTCACGCCGGTTTTGGAACACATTCATTATCATTATATCAATATTTTTTTAAGCTATCAGTTTTAAGAATAGTTTCTTAAAACTGATAGCTTAAAAAAGTATTGATAATGTAGTCATTATTCAGTATTTCTTTAAGGCTGTCAAAATCATGATGATAGATGCTTTTTTACCTGAAATTACCATATTATAACAGTCCTCCAACCGATTACGGCTATGGCGGCCAATCTCAAAGATCAGCTACGTACGCTGGATTTAATGTAGTGCTCAAGTGTGTGCGCAAACACAAGTGCACTCTCTATTCCCTTACCTTCATATTCCGATGGAACACCAGCGTGACACGACCGGAGAGGTATTGGGCGCAGGACCAACGGCTTAACGTGCTTTCTGAGACACGGGTACATGACCGCCGACTTCCAGACACTAAACATTTCTTATGGAAAATTTTTGGACCGACTCGGGGATTGAACCCGGGACCTCTTGCGCAGCCGTCGCTCTAAAATGCGACCCATTAACCACTGCACCACCGAGGAAATCATACCATACCATATAGTTATGTATGGTACGTAGGTATGGTATATTTGTATAAGGTGTATCTGTGAACATTTACATCCCTTTCACCACGTGTTTTACCTAATATTCTTAACAACATTTGTCATACGACATTTCGAAATTTGTGAAATTTTTTCTGACTCCCCAACAAAATGACTAAGTTACATGACCGATTTTGTTTTGAAAAGTAGATTTTTTTATGTGAATTTCCAAAATCGCAGTACAAAATATTATATCGTTCAAAATTGTTGATAGAACACGTGGTTTGGATGTAATTCAGATAAGATAAGATAAGATAAAAACATTTATTTGTTCAACACACACGACACAACATAACAAATAAAAAAACAAACTTGGAAAATGTAAACAAAAGTAAAAACAACACATAAAACAAAGAAAAAAAAAGAAGTACATACCTACAAGTTTAAATAATTCAGCCGGGCAATGTATACATGCATTGTGTCCAGAGAGCAATGAAGAGGGCTATGCTCGGAGTCTCCCTGCGTGATCGTATCAGAAATGATGAGATCCGCAGGAGAACTAAGGTCACAGACATTGCCCAAAGGATTGCATGCCTCAAGTGGCAATGGGCAGGGCACATAGCGAGGAGAACAGATGGCCGTTGGGCGGAAAGGTCCTCGATTGGAAGCCACGTACAGGAAGTCGCAGCCGTGGCAGGGCTCCTACAAGGTGGACCGACGATCTGGTGAAGATCGCGGGAATCCATTGGATGCGGGCAGCACAGGACCGATCTGTGTGGAGAACATTGGGGGAGGCCTATATCCAGCAGTGGACGTCTATTGGCTGAAATGATGGTGATGATGATGATTGTGTACAGATGTGTCGCGGTGCATAGCAAAAAGGAGCTCACTCAGCTAAAGCCACGACTAAGGAAGGGGTAGGTACCTTCCTGTAACCTGTCCTGATTGCTTATACAGTCCTGTCCTGATTGTTGACAGATACATCTAAAAATTAAAAAAAAAATAGCAATGCTATACCTCACATTTGTTTGTACATAATGCGTAGAGGAAAAAGGCAGAAATTCACTGCCAATGTTTAAAACGTATCTCGTTACACGCCGTATATTCTAAGCTTTGGCTGGAACTTATTTATGGTGGGGTGCCAAACTCCCCCCGTAGAGAAAAATGTTTCCAATGCTGCGGGCCGGGTTCGCCGTTACGATATATTAAATTAAAGCAATTTATAAGTCGGCTTACAGGCACCCTCGGAACTCTCCCGCAATGCGACGGATTCGCGTTTGTTATAGACTAGGCGCGGGTTCCCAAACTTTAACACGCAGGAACCTATATCTCGACGCAAGTTTAAAGAAATGGCTGTTTAGTAAAGAGGCTGTTCATGTATAGGCTGTGACGTAATATTATGTACTGTGGCAGGGAGTCATGAGGTCTATTCTCTTGCACTGGACATTGAAGTCGAATTAGAGAATTTAGGGACGAACGACGACTTCAAATTTGAATACGCAGGTATAATAGCCTTTTTACTAAACAGCCATTACACTAAGCAGATAGGCAATTTACTTGGGCCGATGATGTATAATTACTTACATGACCTTAACATTATAATTTTTGACTTTTATCACCTAGTCAAAGTTCCAGGTCTAGGTCGAGGCCTTGACGGTGTGAAACATGATGACACTGTCATATTTTAGTTTAGTATTTGTAATTAACCGTTTTTGTTTTTTTTTTTTTGCCTTACACAATGTTGGTTTAGTACGTGAATTCGGGGTTCTGGGTTCGGTCTTCCCTCCTCCCCCAGGATTGGGCCTCCGGTACCCTTACTCACGTAGCGAAATACAGCACAGTGCTGCTCCACGCCAATTTTCGATTTATATCGAGGAAAGATATGTTTCGAAATTTTCGAACGTAGCTCGGGTTTGTGATCGCCAATACACATTAGGCAAGCGTGGTGATTAAGTCTAATCCCACCATAGTAGCGATGACTTGATTACTCTGATGGAGGCCTTTGCCCTTCAGTGGGATAGTATAAAGGCTGATAGGTACTCTTTTTTTACTTTTTCTTTACCTTTTATACTATGATTGTATGTATACCGCAATTTAAAAAAGTTTGGAAGCCTTTAGACTAGGGGTTAGTTCATAGGGCTTTACCAGGAGCAGGAACTATTGCGTGGGGGCGGTTAAGTAGATCAAGTTTACAACTAGTCGACGATCCGCTAAGTGACCCCTTAGGAACTCTTTACTATATTTTGTTGTTTTATGGCTACAACACTGATTTTGTATCCCTGTCCGTCTTCTCATCTTAAGGTGACGGGTAGGGCACACTAGCGACGCCAATCGATTTTATTATTTTAGCAACTAAACCTGATCTATTTTAAACAATTTCGGGGTTATAATCTCTCGGCAAACACTTATACTATTTATTGAATAACCGTGCACAAATGTTGGGTCCGTTTTTGTACGCGAAAAAATTATTCACGCCAAAAGCGGCCACATTTGGCGGTAGTCCAAAATTCGAGTGCAAAAGCAGACCAAACAGTTAACTATAAGTATTAAATAAATATTAAGGTGTTTGCCGAGAGATTGTAACCCCAAAATTGTTTATAATAGATCCGGTTTAGTAGCTAAAATTTAAATCGTTTTAATTGGCGTCGCCTAGCGTGCCCTACCAGCCACCTTAACGTTTAACCAGGCAGTCAACCATATCGGACCACCAGGTTTCGAACTTTGTGCCGATGATATAAGGTTAAAAACCAATGAAATATTATATGATGTCTAGTTGCCTGGTTAAGGGCTAAGGTGTAATTGGATCACGGTTACACGTTGAGAATCATTATCTCAGATATTTTAGGTATCCGCAATTTTGAAAAAAACTTGCAGATTTCCTCTCGATGTTTCCCTTCACAACCGAGCCAATGGTAGAAATATGCTCATGTATACATGTATACATGTATGGAAGGCGCGTTCTTAACCACTCAGCTACCATGGCTCATGATGGTTTATAATTTGGTGCCCCTGTTATTTATGTTAATGAATGCTTCTTAATGTATTTTGATATTAAGGAAAGGTCAATGTATGGAATTATAACCGTTAATCCTATGAAATTAAAATGTATAAAAATATATAAAGGACTTCGACGTCAAAAGCCAGCAGTCATAACCCATTTTGGATCGCCGAGCAATATTCTTGCCAATGGTTTTCACGAGGCTATAAAATGTTGAGAATAGTAACAAAACTAATTTCTGAAAACCATAGACTCAAGTTATGTCGAAAGCTAAAAAAATTGTGCGATTTGTAAAAATGAGTAAGCAATCATTTTTTTATAACAACTTAACTCTATATTCTGGTATTAGATACTTAAGTAAGTACCTACTTTTTGCCTAATGTATTGCAGAAAATAAAAAAAAAACAATTAAAGTCGTGATTTCCAAAAACTTTTAAATGTACTTTAAAAATGTGTCAATGAGTTTTCCTCTTCCATAAACTTAGATTTTATAATGCTTCTCATTGTTTATGCATGACCTTACCCAAGTTCATTATGTAGGTAGATATATACACCAAACAGAATACTAAAAACTTTTGAAACTTAATCTACGTTATACCAAAATTAAGTGTCTATTCCTCGTACGAAACTCATAATTTGTTTAAACTTGCCCTGAAGCTAGTCGGGTGCAGGGAAGCAACTAATCATAATTAGCACATGTAATATTAAAACCTTGATTAAACAGGCCAACCATATATAACCAGATTCACACTAGTACTAACGTCGAATTATCAATTAGCCAAAGTAAACTTCCTATTCAAAGAAATAAACTGACTGACGCAAATGTCAAGGCAGAGACAACAAAAGAATAGATTTGAGAAGTACTTAATTTTTTTTCTTATGTGATAGGTGGTAGAAGCAGACGGATCACCTGATGGTAAGCAATTACCGCCGCCCATGGATACCCGCGACACCAGTGGAGTCACAAGTGCGCTGCCAACCTTTAAACCCCCTTTTCCCCCGGATTGGGCCTCCGGTATCCTCACTCATGTAGCGAAACATATTACTGTGCTGCTTCTAGCTGGTTTTCTGTGAGGCCGTGGTATCACTTCGGTCGAGCCAGCCCATTCATGCCGAAGCGTGGCTTTCTCACGGTAAAAGTATTATTACAGTAGTAATAAAGTAGCATTAGAAAATGTATTAGCACATAAGTTACTATACGCTAGCATTTTAGGCTTAGTTATGTGGCGGTAACGATAAGTGAGTGGTTACATGTTCGAATCCTACCGAACATTAACTATTTTCCACGCATGATAACCCTGAGGCGCACTGCATCCGTTTCCGTTTCATTATTAGAATGATGGCACTCAAAGACTTAGAAATGTTACCGTTTTATCTCTGCACAGAGAATTTAACGTTTTATACAATATTATGTGCCTTCATGACCGTAATAATTATTAATTAAAATACATAAACAACACAAAACTTCGCGTCTATAATCACGAATGTAGTAGTGTGCTTTATACAAGTGCATTTAAAATGTCCCTATTAATAAATGGACGAAGCACGCGGTGCCCATACGTGGATATATAATAATTATAAAGAACATGCTTCACACCAATATTATTTAGCTGCAAATAAATGTGAAGAATGATTACAATATTGTAATAACTAAGAATTTACGCTGTGACATTGAAAAGTGTAATATGATGAACAGTGAGTGGTGAACAATAAATAAAGCTGCACTATAAACCTTGGAAACTGTGGTTTTGTTAATACTAAAATAAATCTCCTGAATCACGGCCGTGTGGTCCCCGGCAGAGTAGAATAGGCCACCCTCACTCTTACCGAGGTGTCGTAAAAGGCGACTAAGGTAAAACTGCTTGCATGATCATCAGCACCCAGAGAAGGAAAACTCTGCATTTATATCAAAACCCTCGCCAACCCGTCTGCCAAGCGTGGTGAGTATGGCAATTACCTCTCATGTGATTGAGGGAGGCCCGTGCCCCAGCAGTGGGGACTTAAATGAGCTGATGATGAAATCTCCTGATAGATGGGTCTCCCATCACACGCCAGTAAGTACCTATATTGCATATACAGTCCACATCACACGCAAAAGCTAGAATAACACCACGAAGGTACACATAAGTAGAGCATAGAATCTTAGAGGCAGCCCCTAGATTCCTGCAGGAGGAGAAACAGATTTCTACATTATGTAGGTCTGTACATTGTAAGTAGTCCTAAAATGTAACAAGATACCTTTATGTTTTTTTCGTGAAGCAAAAATTAAGCTAAAACCCCCTTATTTCGAATCGCGAACTAAGGATGGTCCCGTAAAAAACATCGTGCCAGCCCCTTTTAACCTTGCGTGTTGGAACGGGATGACATGAGTTTTAGTATAGTAATAACTTTAGATCGCGATTTAGAATAAGGTGGTAAGCAATTATGTAAAACCAACAAACAAAGGCATGGACCTAGAAGTTTTATTGAGTGACTGTGACTTTGACTGACCACTTATTCTCCATAAGTTACTTGACCTTGCAAGATATCTTCAGATTTAAAAAAAAAATATTCACGCCAAAAGCGGCCACTTTTGGCATGAATCAATTTTTCGCGTACAAAAACGGACCCAACATTTGTGCATGGTTATTTAATAAATAGCAAAGTGTTTGCCGAGAGGTTGTAACCCCGAAATTGTTTAAAATAGAGCCGGTTTAGTAGCTAAAAATTAAAATCAATTGACGTCGCTAGTGTGCCCTACCCGTCCCTTTAATTTAAAAATCAAACAATTAAAAAGTCCATCATAGTTCTAAAGAAAATATTCTCGATTCTTAAAAATATCGGTAAGGTTTAAAAGGAGCGTCTCTAATGTTTATGGTATCAATAAAGATTATGTTATGTTATGTTATGTTATTTCGCTTATGTTGGTGTCGTCTGAACAGTGTTGTTTTGGTATAAGTATACGAAACAGTACTTTTGTGAGAATTCCCATCCGCAGAAAAAATAATCCCCGAAAAGAATCACCATACGTACTACTCCCCGTGTTAGCCTATTACTAACTGCGGTCTAAGAATAGTTTCAGCACTAAACTAGCTGTAATCCTTTAATATTGCGGAACGGAATGACAAGCGCTTTAGTACGGTAATAAATTAAGATCCTGTTTTGGAATAAAGTAGCAAGAGTTATACAATGATAAGAACATTAATCAGATCTGTAGGTACTAGTCTAATAATAAAAGCATTACGTACGTATTTCCAAACCTACGAGTTTTTCAATGTAACAAGCCTAATGATTAATTGACAAAACACACGTTACCTATTAACTTGAGTATATATATTATACTTGTTGAATAACTAACATCGATTGGAAGCAATCGATTACGGCTAGGGCGACCAATCTCAACGATCAGCCACGTACGCAGAATATATTACCTATGGAGTTATAGTGCTCAAGGGTGTGCGGAAACACAAGAACGCTATCTATTCATTACGCCCATATTCCGATGGGACACCAGAGTGACACGACCGGAGAGGGATCGGGCGCACGACCACGTGCTATTCAAGGCACGGGGATAGACCGCCAACCTCCACTCTCCGGGCTGTCATTAAGGATTTCTTGACCGAAAATTTACGTGCGAATTTTTGGCCCAACCCGGGGACCAACCTGGGATCTCTTATGCACAGTGCGACCCACTAACCACTGTTGTTATTTATTAAGGTAATTATTTTTTAACCTTTATTAAGGAGGACTTCTGGCCGCAGGGAGTCATCTTTCGGAAGTTTCGAGGACGGCTACCAGCTGACTCTACATGCCGCATGTAAATTTAATGTGAAAATAAGTGAAATTTATTACTATATATGTATGTTAGACTGTTAGGTATTTATGATATGGGCCAATGAAAAAATCTTTTCATCGTCATCATCATCAGCCCATTTAAGTCCCCACTGCTGGGGCATGGGCCTCCCTCAATCACATGAGGGGCCATTGCCATACTCACCACGCTTGGCAGAGGGTTGGCGAGGGTTTTGATATAAATGCAGAGTTTTCCTTCTCTGGATGCTGTTGATCATGCCAGCAGCTTTACCTTAGTCGCCTTTTACGACACCTCGGTAAGAGTGAGGGTGGCCTATTCTACTCTGCCGGGGACCACACGGCCACGGAAAAAATCTTTTAATGTATCTTTTTGCCTGAAATAAATGAATTGATATTATTTAGCAGTTGAATTATCAGGCAAACCTGTTGTCTGTATTGTTATTAGTGGTAGGTACATTAAT
The DNA here is from genome assembly GCA_019059595.1 of Marasmia exigua. NCBI lineage: Eukaryota > Metazoa > Arthropoda > Insecta > Lepidoptera > Crambidae > Marasmia > Marasmia exigua. Next base: position 13,966,248 of record CM032473.1, read on the forward strand.
TCAGTTCTATGTAGTGCCGCAGGTGCAGCCATGAATATAAATAGGTAGTTTTACAATGAGATTGCAAATCGTCGGTAAAGTTCTAACACCACGTAGCTCATTTTAAGCAACTTTTCAGGAAAGCCAAAAAACTGACTAAGCTCGAGATTTTACAAAATATAAATATTTCATCAAAATAATGGTAGATATGTGCTAATAGCAAAAACTCTCAATTGAAAATATAACGTCTAGTCTATATAGGTCATTCAAAGATTCATCGGTAAGTCCACTTTAAAAGTATGAAGTTATTTAAAAATAATTATACCATTGAATGACCCATACAATTTGCATCAACTATTATAATAGAACCATTGACATAAATGAAACATTCGATATAGCACCCATATAAAATTCAAATGAAATGTATACCAAATACTGTCGTGTGACGTCACATCTTAGTAGCCATTTGTATGGAGTGTTTCGGGTTTGCCCAAAATAATGTGATTTTAAAGTTGTGATATCTCAGGCAGTTAAAATGAAAATCAAGTAATTCTTTCAACGATGTTTCTATCATTGAGAGATCTTTTAATTACAAAAAAAAGACAAATACCGTGCAAAACTGTTTTTGCGATCGCTGAAATTCTATAAATTAATTAAGATGACGGGTAGGGCACAGCGACGCCAAGCGATTTTAATTTTTAGCTCCTAAACCGGATCTATTTTATACAATTTCGGGATTACAACCTCTTGGCAAACACTTATACTTTTTATTAAATAACCATGCACAAATGTTGGGTCTGTTTTTGTACGCGAAAATTTATTCACGCCAAATGCGGCCGCTTTTGGCCGTTTAAAATAGATCCGGTTTATGAGCTAAAAATTAAAACCGACTGGCGTCGCTAGTGTGCCCTACCCGTTACCTTAAATAGTTTTGCTGCTCTAAAAATGTGATTTTACTTCGACGCTACCACCGTACAGCGGGCTATAAGGACGTAAGTACTCCTCTGACATACTTTTTCCCGCTTTTATTGGTAGACAGTACCATTTAGGCTGCCTAAATTATTCTAGTCAGGTATTTAGTTGTTGTTTTCGTATTAACAGAATACCTAACTGAATTAATTAAACCTTATTCCGCGCTATGCCAAATAAATTCCTACGTTTGAGGAATTTGCAATTGCAAAAAGGCTAAATGATGATTTTAAGCTTTACTGGCAGCGCGCCGTGGTTTCATCCGGTGATAAAATTATGGTCAGCCTATAAACTGTCCCACTGCAGAGCAAAGGCCTCCATCATAGAAATCAAGTTATCGCTACTATGATGGGATTAGGCCTAATAACCACGCTTGCCAAATGCGGATTGGTGATCACAAACCCGAGCTATGTCCGAAAAATTCAAAACATACTTTATTCGCTCGACCCGGGAATCGAACCCAGGACCCTGAGATCACGGCCCGGTACTTAAACCACTAAACGCAGGGCGTATCTCACCGGAAAAAAATATCGTTATATATTAATAAATAAAAATATAAAAAAATATTACAAGTAAATCATTAAAAAATAAATTGCCGGGACTTCCCAGCAAGTAGTCAAAAGACACTTGTGTAGGGAACGTCTCGCTCTTTCAACGCAACGTATACATTACAATAATTTTGATTTACATTAACAGATTCGAAATTACATTAATAAAGTAAGAGGAGAACCTAGCTATTATACTCGTATGAGATGAGTAGATAGCTGCTTAGCATTTTCCTGCGAGATTTATCAAGATATATAATTAGTGTGCGTGTGCGTGTGCGTGTGCGTGTGCGTGTGCGTGTGCGTGTGCGTGTGCGTGTGCGTGTGCGTGTGCGTGTGCGTGTGCGTGTGCGTGTGCGTGTGCGTGTGCGTGTGCGTGTGCGTGTGCGTGTGCATATGCGTGTGTGTGTGCTTGTGTTTTGTTGTATATACCACGGCTTCACAGAAAACTGGCGTGAAGCAGCACTGTGCTGTGCTTCGCTGCGTGAGTAAGGGTACCGGAGGCCCGATTCGCGAGAAAAGGGGGCTTAATGGTTGGCATCGCACTTGTGACTCTACTGGTGCCGCGGGTGTAAATGTAGCGGCGACAATCGCTTACGATCAAGTGATTCGTCTGCTCGTCTGCCACCTTTCACGTAAAATAAACTAAAATAATACAAAATGATGCAGTTCATTGTTATGATAGTGAAGTACATTGTATTTTGGCTTCCAGATTCCGATACCAATCGGACGCGGTTAAATTATGTTAGTATTAATATTCAGAATTTAGTAAATATGATGATTTTCAACTTTCGCGCTGCATTATACAAATAATTCATAAAACCGGGACTAAACTAGATTGTTTGTAATGAGCACATAGAAATATTCATAGCTTTACATTTCGACCGCGTTAGGCTGCGCTTTCCACAGTTTGCCGAGAGATTGTGACCCCGAAATTGTTTAAAATAATGGTTTAGTAGCTAAAAATTAAAATCGATTGGCGTCGCTAGTGTGCCCTACCCATCACCTTAAGTAAATAGCAAAGTTTAGCATAATTTGGTGTTTAGAAATGTCATAGAAACTTCAAAATTTTAATGATCATCAATTCAAAGGCTTTTAGATAAAGTATCTACATACTACTTTTAGAACAGTGGTAGTAAACGCTGCCTCTGGTGCAAGGGTTGTGGGTTCGATCCCCGCACAGTGCAAACATTTGTGTGCATGAACATATCTGTTTGTATAGGTCTGGATGTTATCTATGTATTATAAGTATGTATTTACAAAAGAAAAGTATTATATGTATATAATTGTAATCCCACTGTTGATTCTGATATCCGTAACACAGGTGCTTGAGCTACCTATCTCGGAGTCAGATCAATGTATGTGATGTTGTGAAATATTTATTTATTTATTTACATGGGCGTTTGTGACCACGGTCCCAAAAGGTTGTTTCAAACCTCAGTGACTCAAATCAGAATTGCGCTTGGGGGAACACCTCTTGCATTTGCTTTGCAAATGTGTCTAGCTGAACATCAAGTGCAGTACTAAAAGCGGCAGTGACTCAACGTCATAAAAGAGCATTCAAAACTTTTATACTACGCATTATTTTGGATCGCTTCACATTATGGATACGGTCGTAAATAATGATAATACCTATCATTAAGTTATTATTTTCGCAGATTATTAAACAGCTATAAGGTTTCCATGAAAACAACAGTTAGCTCGTTTAATCTTGATTAGATGTTTATTGTTTCGACTAATATTTTTAAATGTCTATATTTAGAATCCAAAGGGACTAGTCACAAACACAAATTTACATTAAAAGTCAAATTATGAATTAAGAAAAAACCGGCCAACTGCGAGTCGGAATCGCCCATGAAGGGTTCCGTAGCAGCAAGTAAGATATATGGAAGGTCAATTGCGGTTTACCGTCGTATTAAAAAAACTACTCACTAGATCTAGTTGAAACCAATTTTCGTTTGTTTTTATGGTAATATATCATAATTATTTTTAGTTTTATGATTCTTATATTATAGTAGTTAGAGGGGGGGGGGCACACATTTTACCACTATGGGAGCGACTCTTTCGCAAAGTATAAAGTTTAGAAAAAATATATATTAGAAACCTCAATATCATTTTTAAAGATTGACCATATGGGTTTGATAAGTACCCCCAAAAAAAATTTTTCCTATTTTTTTGAAAAAATCGTAATGCAGCTTACAAAATAACAAAATTCATCTATTTACGAAGTCTCAATAGTATAATTCTTATAAGTTCGGAAAAAAAGTGGCTGTGACACACGGGCGGACGGACACATGGACAGACTGACAGACATGACGAAACTGTAAGGGTTCCATTTTTTGCCATTGGCTATGGAACCCTAAGTTCTTGCTTAGAATCCCGTCCAACGACCTCCTACTTAGTTGGTGCTCTTGTCCATGTCCATAAACATGCTTTTGATAGTTTTTTATGCAAATAATGTCAAAAATATTGACTTATGATGTCTAGTCCCGGCAGATTTTTATGTACGTCTACTCGGCTCGACTTTTAAATATTTTTGCTCTATTTAATAGCTTAGGGTCCCTTTTCATCAAAGATGTGCTACGTTACGTTCCTATGGATCCATGAATGTATAGGAGTGGAAACTAAACTAAGTTTAACTAAATATGACTTTTGTATGGAAAGATGCGTGCTATGGATGCGTGCTACGGATTCGTGCTATAGATGCATGTTACGGATGTGTGCTACGGATGCATGCTACGGATGCGTGCTACGGATGCGTCCTACGGATGTGTGCTACGGATGCGTGCTGTGGATGATGTCAGGGAAATAGGACACTAAAAAGCATGAAAAATTGATTCTTCAAAAACAAGACTGCTTTCAAAAGCTAACAACTTCATAACATTTTATAACAGCACACTCGAAAAAAATGTGTTACTGTATTTGGCGCCTAATCCCAAGCAAGTGAAGCTATTGAATGTTGTATTACAAGATTAGTATCTTTTATTCAGGCGCACGGAATTTTTCGATTTCATCAACCTAGGATTTCTATTAAAGTCGATAACTGTAGAAAACAATCAGGTTGGGCACCCGTCCATGGGTGGTGGCAATCACTTACCATCAGGTGATCTGTCTGCTCGTCTGCCACCTATCACATAAAAAAGTAAGAAATCAAAACGAAACACATTAATTTGAAAAAAAATAACGGTGCCATAATATAAGAAATTATAACACATTTATTTTAAGGTGACGTGTTGGGCACACTACACGCCAATTTCGTTTAAATTGTTACCAAATAAACAGGATTGCTTTTTAATAAATTTCAAAGCTGCAGCCTCTCGGAAAACACATAAACTACCTGTGCGGATAAACTATATACTATTTGCGTCTATACTCGCACTCGTGGGTGTGCGAGCGAGAAGTGAATAGATTCGCCGCCATTTCTGATCCCATTCTTTATCCGAACAGGTTGTACGTATTTTATACTTAAACTTAACTTTTGGTTCTGCTTTTGTACTCGATATTTGAATTACCGCCAAAAACGGCCACTTATGGCGTTAATCCAAATATCGAGTGCAAAAACAGATCAAAAAGTAGTGCAATTATTAAGTAAATAGTATATATGTTTGCTTAGAGACTCCCGCTCCGTAATTGTTTAAAATAGATCCGGTACCGTAGCTAACCATTTAAATCGATTGGTGTTGCTAGTTTGGGCTACCCGTCTCGCCTCAAGATAGTGAATCCTATCAAATCGCGTTTTCCATTGATTTCTTAATTTGGAAATTATGACATCTAAGTTTACTATTTACAAAGAGGTAAATCCTACAGACAGCGATTATGTACGTTTATATGTAATCCGCAAAAACGGAACGCTTGCGCGAGACAATCGATACCTAGCGCCATCTATTCATATAAAGTGGACGAAATGAAGTGAATGCGGGTCCTTTTGTAGATAAAGTAATTAATAAAGTCTATATTTAAGTTAAAATTTCTATTAGATTAGAGATACATTTAAACTTGCCTCGCTAACCCGTCTGCCAAGCGTGGTGAGTATGGCAATTACCCCTCACGTGACTGAGGGAGGCCCGTGCCCCAGCAGTGGGGACTTAAATGGGCTGATGATGATGACATTTAAACTATGAATTAAAATTACAATTTTAATAAAACATCGATAAGAAGCGACGCATGCCGATTACTCTCTTACATCTGATTACGTACGGGAAGCCCCTACAATTATTTTTAATAAAGCATATTTCTTATCATCATTTCTGCAAATAGACGTCCACTGCTGGACATAGGCCTCCCCCAATGTTCTCCACACAGATCGGTCCTGTGTCGCCCGCATCCAATGGATTCCCGCGATCTTCACCAGATCGTCGTTTAATTTGTGGTTAATCAGTGAGTCATATTTCTACGCTTTAATACAGAAAATCCGTCATGAAATGAAAATAAACAAACAAAATGTTTTTATGTAATGTAATAATATTAATATATTAAATTATGTATCTTTCTGCCATTCTCAATTTCATTTGTTTAACTACTTTGCACTGCCTTCCCTTATTACGAATACGATATTTCTTTCCTCTACCCAAAGATTGCCTGGAAGAAATCGCTACAAGCGATAAGACCGCCTTATTGTACTGTCTGTTGACGTTGTATCATTCTTGTTTTTTATTTTTGTGCAATAAAGAATATCTATCTATCTAAATGTTCTCTTTTTCCAGTTCTGGGAAATCAGGACTGGTACGAGTATATGGAAGAGTTCGTTGACCTATGCGTGAGCAGTATATCGGATCATCTTTCTCCCGCAAGTTTGTCTCGGTTATTTATGCTGAAACATACTAAAATCACCGTAAGTGCGCATGTTCATATATAAGTAAGTAATCATTTATTTGGTATATGTGTGCGAAGTCTTGTTTATCTCACGATTTAGGCAGCTGGCATGTGTTATAGGTTTTTTTTATCTTATAGGTGGCAGACGAGCAGACGGATCACCTGATGGTAAGCGACTGCCGCCGCCCATGGACACCCGTGACACCATTGGTGTCACAAGTACGCTGCCAACCTTTAAACCCCCCTTTCCCCCGAATGGCGCCTCCGGTACCCTTACTCACGCAGCGAAAAACAGCACAGTGCTGCTTTACGCCGGTTTTCTGTAAGGCCGTGGTATCTCTCAATCATGCCGAAGCGTAGCTCTCCCATGGTCAAAAATGGTACTCAATTAATTGTAAAACAATACATCCGTTTGCATATTTCGACAACATAGACCCATACAACTATTGACGAATTACGCTGAGTCAGCGGAAAGCGACAAAGCAGCTGTTTTGGCAAACTTTAGTCACAAAATCGTGGCGCCGTCTAGGCGGTGGTTGGCGTCTCCCGCCCATCCGATACCGACCCCCCCTAATAGTACAAACTATGCCCGAACAATACCGAATGTTCCAGATAAACCATCCAAGAGGGTCCAAGCTAACTTGGATGGAAACTGTTTATTTTTATCCCTCTCTTCAACTATGCGAGGCTGTGGGGTAAGACTTTGAGGGTGTCTCAGACGGGGGTGAGTTTGTACCAATAACAATATTTTAAACTATGCTGACACACTTGGAACCAATGTATTTATGTGCATAATTCATGTGGTTTGCTCTTTTTTACGGTGTTCACAACGAATGAATGAATCCGGAAACAATGATCAATGTTTTCTATATGGGAAGGTTTGATTATCATAAATAGGAAAATATATGTGTACTTTTAATTAAAGAAAGAAGAAAGAAAACGTTTATTATTATAGACATCACAACACAGGACATACATCAGTTGTAAACAGAACTACAATAGGGTATTTGACTAAGCTCGAGATTTTACAAAATATAAATATTTTATCAAAATATAACGTCTAGCCGGTTTTATAGTCATTCAAAGAATCATGGGCAAGTCCATTTCAAAAGTATGAAATTATAAAAAAATATTATACCATTGAATAACCCATACAATTCGCACCAACTATTATAATAGAACCATTGACATAAACGAAACATTTGCTATTAGCTACCATACACAATTCGAATGAAATGCATACAAAGTACTGTCGTGTTACGTCACATCTCAGTAGCCATTTGTACGGAGCGTTTTGGGTTCGCCCAAAAATAATGTGAATTTAAAATTGTGATATCTCAGGTAGTTTAAATGAGAATCAAGTAATTCTTTCAACGATGTTTCTATCATTGAGAGGTCTTTTGATTACAAAGATAAAAAAATAGTCAAATACCGTATTTGGCTAAATCAAAAAATAAAACAGAAAACAATTAAAAATGAATAATAAATAAATACAAAACTATATTAAATCATGTCCAGACAGTGACAAATTAATGATAGTGTGTTATGACGTCTAGTATAAATGTTTCTTTTCTTTTCGAAAAAACAAAACAAACTGTAATATACCATTTTTAAAATATTCACGTTGTGTATGGGAAAATGACATCGCTCAAAAACTCAGATACAATGTTTGGTTAGCTCCGGGGTTTGAACCTGCGACCCCAAATGCAGCACCAGCTACTGCGACACTAAAATGCAGTCACCTACTGCTAATGAAATAAATGTCAAAATAATAATAATAATAATTCTCACAACATCTCATACGTTGACCTGATTCCGTACTAAGTAGCTTAAGCACTTGTGTTACAGATATCAGACAACAGAGGAACACAAATATATACTTAAATACATATATTACACCCAGACACTGAACAAACACAAGTGTTCATCGCACGAATGTTTGTCCAGGGTGGGGATCGAACCCACGACCTTTGGCGTAAGAGGCAGGGTCACTACCAATTGCGCCATCCGGTCAGTCAATGTATGTAGTCAAAATGTATGGGGACTTGACATTTGTATCTGTCAAATCAATTTATCTAATTAAAAATCCGACTATAAGTATGTAAATTTATTTACACTATAAATGTAAATCCTACAGATAGCGGCTATATAGATTATCCGAGTACACGAAACTTTTGAGATGTAATTGACACCTAGCGCCATCTACTGGTTTAAAGTGGAACCAATAAATTCCAACTCATGTTTACGACTGGTTAAGAATATACGAGTAGTTTTCTGTCGAGAAGACCCCAACAACCACGTATGAAAAACTTTACTAGAATAAAACAATAGAATCGAATATAATAATAACTTCTTATTAAATAGTAACGTCTCAAATTATTGTTATTTTATGTCAGGTATATGTGGGTTATTCGGAATAAGGAAGCTTTCGCAAAACATACAATACAAGCCTGTACGCAAAAGTTGCACAATAAATAAATTCAACTTAACGTGTCTAAAATTCTATATTGTATTTTGCTGGGTGATGAAGATAGGCTAAGGACCCCGGGCCCCGAAGCGACAGCATGGGACACAACCGAGACAAAACGCTAAGATAATGATGATGGTGAAGATAGGCTAAGAAAATACTAGTAAAACCACATCGCGTGCTAACTCGAAATATTTTCAGCCATAGTTCAACTTAGGCTCGATTCGGCCAATCATCATTCGTGGATATGGTATAGCGCTGTCATTCCATACAAATCTGACGATGTACCATAGATTTATCCACGGAAAAAGATTGGTGGAATCGGCTCTTATTATTAATATAATAAGGGCCGATTCCACCAATCATTCTTCTTACATCTTTTTCCTAATGGAAAAAGATGTAAGAAGAATGTTTTTTTTTTATCTCAGAGCAATGGCGGCTCAGCTGACAGGAACAAGCCTTCCATACGGGAGGGTGAAGGTTCAAATCCGAAAATGTACCTTTGGATTTTTAAAATATGCCATTGACTTGGCATCGAGGGAAACATCGTGAGGAAACCTGCTAGTTTCCAGTAGTTTTTGTGATATTCATAATATATTGATTGAAGTGTGGCAGTCCATTGGTATCTCATCATCATCGTCAGCCCATTTAAGTCTCCACTGCTGGGGCACGGGCCTCCCTCCATCACATGAGAGGTAATTGTCATACTCACCACGCTTGGCAGACGGGTTGACGAGGGTTTTGATATAAATGCAGAGTTTTCCTTATCTGTGTGCTGATGATCATGCCAGCAGCTTTACCTTAGTCGCCTTTTACGACACCTCGGTAAGAGTGAGGGTGGCCTATTCTACCATTGGTATCTATTTTCCTATAAAATTGTGAAAACTTAAGTAAGTTCTTTATTTTGTATTGAAAACAAGTTTTTTTTTATTGCTTATAGTAGGTAGACGAGCTTGCGGCCCATCGGTAACCGCCGCTCATAGACATCAACAATGCCGGAGCACAGTCATGCCGCTGACTACCGAAACACAAAAAGCCTACAAGTTTACAAAAATGATGTTTAAATAGTTAACTTAAATAGTATCACTTGATCCTACCTCTTCAGTCATATAAACATTATGGTTATATATTTAGTTATAAATCATTACCAAATTTGGTTTTCTATATTTTATAATCAAAATATTCCTGAACACTATTACACTAATTAATGTGTGTACATTAATAATATGTACATCAATTTGTTCATCGTTGTTTTGTCAACTAATACCTACTCAATATTATTTCCTGGAGCATTCATAAAATATGTGGGTCAGTTTGGTGACAGAAAATAAACTAATCACCTATGGGGATATCCATTAACAATGTCACAGAAATTTATTGACTTACTGACCCCTTTTTAGGGTTCCGTAGCCAAAATGGCAAAAACGGAACCCTTATAGTTTCGTCATGTCCGTCTGTCCGTCTGTCCGTCTGTCCGTCTGTCACAGCCGATTTACTCGGAAACTATAAGTACTACAGTGATGAAATTTGATGGGAATATGTGTTGTATGAACCGCTACAAAAATATGACACTAAATAGTAAAAAAAAGAATTGGGGGTGGGGCCCCCCATACATGTAACTGAGGGATGAAATTTTTTTTTTCGATGTACATACCCGTGTGGGGTATCAATGGAAAGGTCTTTTAAAATGATATAAAGTTTTCTAAAAAACATTTTTCTTAAAGTGAACGGTTTTTGAGATATCAGCTCTCAAAGTCGTAAAAAGTATGTCCCCCCCCCTCTATTTTTATAACTACGGGGTATAAAATTCTAAAAAAAATAGAGGTGATGCATGCTAATTAACTCTTTCAACGATTTTTGGTTTGATCAAAGTATCTCTTATAGTTTTTGAGATAGGTTGATTTAACTGTAATTTTGGTTAAGTTATTGTGCTTACACTGAAAACGATGGCTGAACCTTATAAGATAGATCAAAAAATATACTACAGTATTGTACACCTTTAAAAATCCGCGATGATATAAAATCTTTATAATGTATATTTGCTGCTACGGAACCCTTTGTGCGCGAGCCCGACTCGCACTTGGCCGGTTTTTATAGGTAGTAATTCATGTGTCACTCCCACTGTCTACTGGCCTTACGTCACATATTTTCAATAGAAAGGGAAACTTAGAAAGAATAATGGCGAAATATTTGATGATTTATTTATTTAGCGTCTTAAAATATCGTTATTACAAAATGATGTCATTGTAAATTTTTAAGATTTTTCTGAAGTTATTCTAGTCCTGACAAAGTTCATAAAATTTGTGATGGCTTGAAATTTAAATTCTTTCTAATCATTTGTCGTACTGAGGTCCGATTCGACCAATATTTATCCGTGCTTAAATCTATCGTTTAACGTCAGATTTGTATAAGAAATATCAGCGCCATTCCGTATATATAAGTATCGCATTAAGGGTGGATTCGAACAATTTTTACAAATCAATGGAATAGCTCAGTTATATACAGTGTAAAATAAAAGTCCGTTCTACTAATTACTCTTCCAACAGTCAATGCCTATGGTAAATCATGTGAAAGACCGCTAATTTTAACAGAATTAGTTATTACTAAGTGTATGTCAGATAGGATTTTTTTTTAATGGCTAGTAGTGTTGTACGTCAGAGACGCAGTCAACTCTGCCAATGTCAAGTGAGTAGAGACACATTCAGTATGTTATTGAATTGACCGGTGATTTGAGTAGATTTCGTAATTAATTGAGTTTTCTTTTTAGGGAAATCACCACCTATAACAAAACAAAACGTACACATTGAGAAAGACAACACAGTATTAAATTAGAGATTCATTTTAATTAATTTTACAGTCTAATATTATAAAGGTTAATATAATTACATAGATATTTTATATATGAGGAAAAGGATAGGGTCAGAAGAAAAGGGAAGTTGATAGGACGGGGAATTTTGGGGGGTAGGACGTCATACAACGAGATAGGATACTTCCGGCAGTTAAAGAAAATGTGTTCAGGTGTACCCTCGTCTAGACCACATTCGCAAAGTGAGCTGTCCTTCACACGAATCTTGTTTAAAAATACTGGGGTACAAGCGTGGCCAATACGCAGACGACAGATTGTAGACACAATACATTTTTCAGACGAAGATTTTCGTTTGAAAAACCATGGTTTACGTGGAATTGTTGGTTGTATAGCTGCATAGTGACGACCCTTTATACTTGAAGATTCGTTGAATTTAAGTTGCCAGCTGTTCAGAAGTGACTTTGTTGCCAGAAGTATGATATCCTGAGCATAGTTTAGGTTTCGAGGAGTACCGAGCTATATGGCTTCTTTAGCCCAAGTGTCAACCTGTTCGTTGCCGCAGATAGGATATTATTTCCTAGGTTATTCAAAATGGCGTTGTCATTGTCAGCTGTTATTTACTTTTGATGTTACCTGTATAGCCCTACTTAAAAAAAAATTCCCGGTGGCATATCATGAGTCACTAACCAATATTTATTTTTGCCCGTTTATCGGTTTTTTAGTCAGTTATTATTAGTTTTATTTATTCAGTTTTGGAAGAATACAATTGTGTTCACAATAAGCTCAAATGTGTTTATTACGCAAATAAAGTAATAGAGTAAATTATCCTACGGATATTTACCCTCTTATAACTGTCAATTTGGTCGAATCCGCCCTAAGCTTGGTTGAATCGTTTCTAAGACAAACTTTGTCACCCTACTCATTCCAAATGTGTGACGTAAACTCTGAATTACAAAAAAATAGGATTTTGCTAAAACTAAAACTAAACAAACGTAATTTCGGTGAATCTGCAAGATATCTGCAATATTAATTAGTTTCTTTTGGCAAGGGAAGGGTGAACGTAATTTGCGAGATTGGAGAGAGGAGATTTAATTGAGATATCGATAGCCCGAGACATAATGCAGACCTATATTATAGCTAAGGGAGGTACGCACATGGTATTGCCAGATGATTAATATTTTATTTTGATTATTCATTGGTCTGGCCGTGTGGTCCCCGGCAGAGTAGAATAGGCCACCCTCACTCATACCGAGGTGTCGTAAAAGGCGACTAAGGAAAAGCTGTTGGCATGATCATCAGCACCCAGAGAAGGAAAACTCTGCATTTATATCAAAACCCTCGCCAACCCGTCTGCCAAGCGTGGTGAGTATGGCAATTACCCCTCATGTGATTGAGGGAGGCCCGTGCCCCAGCAATGGGGACTTAAATGGGTTGACGATGATTCATTGGTTGAAGTCGATTTACGAAAGATGACCACGAATGGCCAGCGTCTAGGCATGTAATCTCTGTAATGAATATTTTTAATTAAATATAGAGTGTGTTTGGTCAAGTCCATAAAATGTGTCAAATTGTTAATGAGTCAGCTCTTCGTGAGTTTACACGCGTAGACGGTCATCTTTCGTGAATCGACCTGTAGATCTTTTAATACTTCTGGCAATTTTGTAATACAGTGTATTGCACATTTTTTTGACAGCCCGTTGTTGAATTAATCTACCACCAAACTAGTTAGATACTTATTTAGTAAGAGTACCAATATATATTTGCTTTTTAAAAATACTATTATATACAAACCTCAACTTTGTCTAGGAATATGGTGTAAATAAGTAATTATTATTTAACTATATATAGCCGTGGTCGTGTTTTTTTTTATAGTTGGGTTTTAGTTTTTAAACTTAATTTTTATCTTAAAAGAGGATAATGTATCATTGTTATAGTAAAAAATAATTAAATCAGTGACGTAGGTTATGAGTTGTATATATTTATGTTTAAAAAATTACCTATCATTTTCGCAATATCCCTAGACAAAGTTAAGTTGTGCACATACTAGCGACTTGTCCCCACTTCGCACGGGTGTATTCGCAATATTATGCATGTATTATATTACTATACGTATAAACCTTCTGATTAAATCGCACATTTTAAAAAAATAACTACATTAAAATCTGTTGTGTAATTTTAAAGATCGTATCGATCGCTTACACAGGGATAATAATATTCTCCAACCAATTTCGGCTAAGACGGCCAATCTCAACGATTACCCACTTACGCAGGATATAAATTATAGTGCTCAAGTGTGTGCGCAAACACAAGTGCACTCTCTATTCCCTTGTCCTCATATTCCGATGGGACACCAGTGTATTTAGTGGGGCACAGTTATAGACAGATACGAAAGCGAGTTTGCTTAACATTAAGGTGACGGTTTGGGATTTTAATTTTTAGCTACTTTACCGTTTTTGTACGCGAAAAATTGATTTGTGTGGCCGCTTTTGGCGTGAATGAATTTTTCGCGTACGCGTTGGACCCAATATTTGTGCATGGTTATTTAATAAATAGTATAAGTAATTGCCGAGAGGTTGTAACCCCGAAATTGTTAAGATTTAGCTACTAAACCGGATCTGGTTTAGTAGCTAAATATTTAAATCGATTGGCGTCGCTAGTGTGCACTACCCGTCACCTTAAATAGTGATGAAAAATCTTTGGTTCTCAAATAAGGCGCAGTGCTACTAGGGCACAGTAGACCTGACAACACCACACTCCTAAACAGGGAAGGGATTAGGAGATCCGCAAATTTAATGAAGGGACAATTAATGCGAATGGGGAGAAATACGAGGCGGATGTGGTCTGGCTCCCGGTGGGCCCAATTTGGAGAATATCAACAAATTAGTTGCTTTGTCTGCCAAACGTTAATTATTTCTGCCTAGTGTCACAAAATAATAATACACAGAAGGACAAGATACGTACACATATATGCGCGCTTAGAGTAATCCCAGCTATACTCCGTAAAATTTAGCTTGATTGGAATGACAGCTGTCACTTGACCTTTATTTCAATAGGCATAAGGTTAGAATACTTACTTGTTTACGATACCTTATTTTTGAGATTCCGACGGTCACGGAGTAACACATGGTATCGGCTACTCTGTTGGTTATCCGTGACCATGGCGCTTGTAACAGCGCCGAAATATCGGAAATTAAAAAAAATATACGTAGAGGAAAGTAAAGGTAAATAAAAGGTACATTAGCGATCTCTCTGATCATGAACGGCGGATGTTCATGAACGGCGTTTATTACTTGGTTGTATTGTCTTTGTATCTATTAGATGACTCGCTTGCTCGTTTCTCCGCCTCTAGCATAAAAAAAGAGAAGGTACATAGTAGAAATTTCGTCAACAACTATACTAAAACATCCAATGATGTCGCGTCGAAATGATCCTTATTAATTCAGATGAAGAGAGTATAATGATATAATATGATAGTCATGTACCAAAAAACCTATGTACGCAAATTTCTTCCGTCTTTTATAGATTTATAGTTATTTTTTTATGATATAGGGGGCAGACGAGCAGACGTATCACCTGATGGTGAGCGAAGCGAAAAGGATACCACGGCTTCACAGAAAACCGGCGTAAATCAGCACTGTGCTGTGTTTCGCTCCGTGAGGGTACCGGAGGCCCAATCCGGGGGAAAGGTTTACTTGTGTCTCCATTGAAGTCGCAGGTGTCCATAGGCGGCGGCAATCGCTTACCATCAGGTGATCCGTCTGCTCGTCTACCACCTATCACATAAAAAAAAACAATTATTGTTTTTTTGTGTGAAGCAGGCTTGTTGAGGAAAGAGGCCATGCTGGCGTGCCTAGCTGTGCATGGGTGTGAGATACGGTGCCAGATTCATCCATTGAGCCCGTATCCCACCCCGTAGTAGTGTTACTTATCGATAGTCCACTATCGATAGTCTATCGATAGTATGACTGGTTGTCAATAGTACCAATACTATCAATAGTAAAATTAGATCAATTGTATCAGGCAGGAATACTATCGAAACATAGCTGACTATCGATAGTACTATCGATACTTTCGATAGATTTTGATTAATTTTGTTAGGAAAAACAATCGATAGTATCGGGCATTGCACAATCGATATTATCGATAGTATTGGCGTTATCAATATTATTGATCAAATTTTACTATCTTTACTATCGATAGTATTAATAGTTTTGACCAATAGCAATACGAGTACTATCGATAGTCAGAATGATTTTTGAGGTCAACTATCGACAGTTCCGCAACACTACCCTGTAGCCCTCGATATATGAAACAGCCGCTGTGGTTTTAGCCTGTAGGCCCATTGACCAGCTTCACATTAGGTAAGACCCCAGAAGATCCCGACACTACCCTTTCGTCTCCCAGCGGACAAGCGTGCCCAAGGCACCGCTGAAAGGTGGTGACGTCAGCCCATTGCACTACGGGTTGGCCTCATTTCCGTTGCGACAAAACAAAAGAAAAGTACTAAAGTGATAGTTAATAATTCAATAGCATCCCACGGTGACAAGATTTTTTAGTCCACGCAAAACTTTTATAGTTTCGCCAAGTCCGTCCATCCGTCTTTTTTTTTAAATATTGACACAGAATATTGACACAGTATCTCTCCAGCCTGATGGTAAGCTAGAGAAGAGGCCACGTTGCAATTACAACGGAAGCGTGACAGGCATTATCTCCGTTGGGACTACCATACTGGTCCGCGAGATGCACCTTCACGCTTCATTTGAAGAAATCCATACTGTAGGAACGAGCAAATACATGCGCCGGCAACGAGTTCCATTTCTTGTCTGCCACCAACTAGCTTTCTCTTAGCTCTTTGGAAACTTTTCTTCCAAAAAGGGAGTTACATACATAGTCGATAAAATTCACTATGGCTGGGGTAAAGATACGAATAAGGTAGTTCACTCACTGGCCGTGTGGTCCCCGGCAGAGTAGAATAGGCCTCCCTCACTTTTACCGAGGTGTTGTAAAAGGCTTCTAAGGTAAAGCTGCTGGCATGATCATCAGCACCCAGAGAAGGAAAACTCTGCATTTTTATCAAAACCCTCGCCAACCCGTCTGCCAAGCGTGGTGAGTATGGCAATCACCCCTCATGTGATTGAGGGAGGCCCGTGCCCCAGCAGTGGGAACTTAAATAGGCTGATGATGAGTCCACCCACTGCATATCGGGCGGACAGTATTCTCCCAAAACCCAATAAACAGAAAAAGATACCTAAATCCTTTCTTAAGCTCCCATCTGAAAGGAGGAAATAACAAGCATAAATAGAATTATTGTTACTATCCATATTTGCTTAACCCAACATATCTTATGTGGGAACTACATTATTTTCCGACCTTTCATCTATCAAAAGGTTGACGGATTAATCTGAAAGATAATTAAATGGTTAGAGTGCGTCCTTTTCCCGGTGCCTTTAGAGGAAAGGGTCTTGTTAAAAAGGAAACTTTGAGATTTGTGGGAATAATACTCGTATTGTGTTCTCGTCTTTATATGTTATAGGAGGCAGATGAGCAGATGGATCACTTGATGGTAAGCAATTGCCGCTATCCATGGACATACACAAGATCAGTGGAGTCACAAATATGCTGCCTGTAAAAAAAAATATTTGTTGGTCTAAGTATTAAAATGTACAATAAGTTGCCACAAAATGTTATTGACTTACCAACGCATAAATTTAACTCTCACGCGAAAGCCTGTTTAATGAGTAAAGGATACTATAAAATTGTAGACTACTTAAATGATAAGGATTCATGGAAATAATGACCTCCATGCCTGCACACTTGTAGCATTTTCATATATATTAACGGAAATTTTTAATATTACATAATTTCTGAATTTTAATAAATTAGGATTAGCAGCATTTATTACTGTATAAAATTGATTTATATTGATTATTCAATAATTGACAAGATGCTAACCACCTGCTATTGTACACCTCGTCCTTCAGTTTATTAGTATTGGATTAAGTAACTACTACTCTTTGTGACCTATGAGGGGAACCTAAGTAGTCATGCTCACTCAAATGTCTCTGAGGTGGTGGCGCTATGTGGCGGGTCATTACATTCCCTCTAATATGGTTGAGTGAAATGATGGCTGACACATACGTCATACTTGTGAACAGGAATCCTTAGGGGACTGGTCCGCTTCGGTTTACCTCATAATATTTATTTTATTATTATTTCCTTCATTTTAATTTTGTGTAACAATTAAACTGTATGGCTTGGTTTGATGATGAGACAACATTGTATGAAAGTTTGGCGATTAAAAAGAGTAACTGGCGAGTTTCTTGCCGGATCTTCTCGACCAGAAACAACTTTCCGAGCCGGTGGTAGAATCGCATTATGTTTATTTATTTCTTTAGTATATTTTATGTATCAACATATATATGTATTAACATGTAAATTATACATAAGTACTTATAAATAGTTTAAGTCATTCAAATGTATGACGATTTGTAAGTGCTGTGTACAAGTCTATGCTAATAAAGAATTATTTGACTTTGTCTTTGCCAACTTAAAACCCCCCTATCCATCACTCACGCAGCAAAAAACAGCACTGCTGCTTCACGTTGGTTTTCTCTGAGGCCGTGGTATCATTTCGGTTGAGGCGCCCATTCGTGCCGAAGCGTGGCGCTCAACTTCATATAATATTGCAATATATTGACCTGATTCCGTGCAATTGTGTTATAGATATAACTATTCTAAGTTATCAGATAATAGAATAATCACAAATATAATACTCATACTTAAAAATACATTACACCCAGGCACTGAAAAATATACAATTGTTCATCACATGAATATTTGTCCAGGACTCCGACCCTGGACCTACATTACGACGACTTGTTTACAGAAGATAGGCAGAGAGCCATTTTGTGGAGGTACCGTATTATTACACAATGTGGGATTGTGAAAATATTACATACTTTATTCGTCTTGAATCTCCTAAATAGAAATGTAACACCTGTCCTACTTGGATTTATTATAATGAGGTCCTCTCTTGGCTTCGTTCTTTAATAGAAATGTTGTTTGGGTAGGTACCTAAATAATATTTTGTTCCATTGTTAGTTCATACGATTTCATATTTCAACAGAAAACTAACTTTATATCATAGAGCAAGGTAATAATAGTCCATGTGTAAGGAGCCCTTTCTGAGTTGTTTTGCCAACTGCTCTGTCATTTTATATATTGCCATTTAGAATCGCTTTCTTAGTGAAAACCCAGGTTTCGGCCCCATAAGAGAGCACTGGTAGGATGCACTGGTTAAATATCCTGACTTTTTGTTCCGCAGAAATCTTCATTTTAAAAGCAAAGTCCAGGTTAGAGTAGGCTGCCCACATCAGTCTTATCCGTCTGTGAAGCTGATTACCCTAGTTGTTTTTGCCCATTCTGAATTCTCCTGCCCTAAATAGACGTACTTCTCTACATGTTCTATTGTGGTCTGGTTGATGGTTATGTTGATATCCTTTTCGTTTGTGTTTGTCATTATTTTTGTTTTTTCTAAATTCATCTCCAAACCACCTTGTAGAGAAGCGTCACTCAGCTCCTGGATCATAATTTGTAATTCCTCATGGTTGTCTCTATATAAGAACTATATCATCTGCGAATCTCAGATTATTCAACCTCGTTCCCGCTATGTTGAAACCACGTCTTTCACATGACAGTTTTTAAAAACATCCTCCACCTAGAACTAATGTGAATAGCTTTTGAAGTAACCCAGTGGGCAATAGAGAGAAAGCTGTTAGGAGTGACACTAATGGACCGCAAAACAAACAAATGGCTTCAAGAGCAAAGCAAAGTAGCAGATGTAACAGAAAGAGTGGCGCAGTTTAAGTGGAGGTGGGCAGGACATATCGCCCGCAATGAGGCATCATGGTGTTAGCGTCTTCTCGAGTGGAAGCCGTGGAGAAATAAACGCCCTCAAGGAAGACCTCAGATACGCTGGCGGGACGACGTGAAAAGAGTAACTGGTTTAAACTGGATGCAAAAAGCACAATGTCGGAAGGAATGGAAAATGCTGATGGAGGCCTATACTAAAACAGTTGAACCATAATAAAGAAGAAGAAGAAGAAGAGAGAATCGCTTTCCCTTATTAACCATCTACAGAGTGTGCTTGTAAACAGTAACAATTCTTTAACCATCATTTCTATTCACATTATAACTATTTTTTTGTGCTTGCTGGCTGACGAGCAGACGGATCACCTGATGGACAGCGATTGCCGCCGCCAGTGGAGTCACAAGTACAGTTTTCCACCGGATTGGGCCTCCGGTATTCTTTACGCAAGCGAAACACAGCAGAGATACTGCTTCGCGTGGGTTCCCTTTGTGGCATCACTCTAGTCGAGCCGGACCATTTATGCCGAAGCCTGGCTCTTCCGTGGATCTTATACGTTTTTTGAAAATTTGCCAAAATTTTTCTTCAAGAGCAGAGTGAATTCTTTTTTAAAAAGGCCGGCAACACATTGGCGATCTCTCTGATTTCGCGGATGTTCATGGGCGGCGTTGATTGCTTTCTATCAGGTGACTCGCTTGCTCGTTTGTCTCCTCTAGCATTAAAAAAACAACTGTGTGTTAAAATGAAACAAAGATTTTTTTTTTTCAGAAACAATGTTTTTCCCGTATTGTCGTAAATTATCTACTGCCCTCGGCTTTGATGCGGTCAAAGGTGCTTATTTTCGATATCTTGTTGGAAAATTTAATACGACTACCAAAAAATCTCTTTGAAACATTCATTTTTATGTGATAGGTGGCTGACGAGCAAACGGATCACCCGTGCAACACTAGTGGAGTCACAAGTGCGCTGCCAACTTTTAAACCCTTCTTTCCCCCGGATCGGGCTTCCTGTACCCTTGCTCATGCAGCGAAACACAGCTTATTGTGTTGTATGTAATGGGTGGCGGACTGTGGGGGGCGATGTATCACTCTCGTCGAGCCCGCTCATTTATGCCGAAGCGAGGCTCTCCTACTTGGAGTTACGAATGAATTTACGTAACATTACGAATAAGGTATAAAAATTAGAACCTCAAAAATATACGAGGATGTGACTATATCTTTAGAGAATATCCATACTTTTTATTTCATTTGTTACTTAAGTAGGGGAAGGTGGGCATGAAGGAGCTATGTTTTGAAAGAGCCACTTCGCTTTTTACCGAATGTTTAGAGATTAATATCATTTCAATTATATTTTCGTGTGGAAACATTGGAAATGTCAAACGTCACCCACAATGATTTAACAGTTCAGTGAAGTGTAATAGATAGAATAGAAGTATAATGAGTACCAGGACATTGTTGAAAAATCTCGCATTAAAAAGTAAGCTTTTTATTGTGTAATTCTGAACGTTTTTTACAGTACAATAAATCTATAAATGAGCCGACTTCCCTTTTCTTAAAAAAGGTAAAGTTTAATATCAAAACATAACTTTAAGGAATAATTATTGATCGTAAATTGAAGACGAATAAACAAATTCCTTTTAAATACAAACCATTTGGTTTTATTGGGTTTAAGATATTCGGTGAAACGAGTTGGTTTCTAAATCTGGCTCTTTCATGCCCACCTTCCCCTAAATACGCTTTACGGGTTCACCACACATAAATAAATTATATTATTCTTGTGTTATTTCTCACTTGACCTAGATTAGCGTATGATCATTTTTACGTCACACAAATGTATTTCTCACAACTAAGCAATTTCACTTTCAAAAGCAATAAATCAGTGTTCTACCAACTCTCAACGGGTTCGGTTATTTAGCTCTTTTCGGAATCCCTCAGCATCCTTATTAGCATAGTGTGTGATATATACCATATATACGCTAAGCCTTATCCTAGCGTATAATTCCCGGACAGTCAACAGCAAAAGTAGCTGCACATATTTCGCAGTTTGTAGTTCTTATTCCGTGGAGTGTAAAAGCGACCAGTGTGAATCAACTTTTGCTGTTCACTGTACTTATAGACCATGATTCAGGATTTCGGGAGTGTGGTAATTACAATGAAGCAACTGCAGTCTGACCTTAGTATCTTAAAATATAGATACATATTTGAAGAATCCAGAGGTGTTCGGATTCGACCCACGACCCCCCGCATAGAAAGCGAGGTCTTATCCACTGGGCTACCATCACTTCACAATAGTAAATATTAGCTATGTTTGATAAAAATCGATCCAAGATGGTTGCCGTCAAAAAGATATGGATTGTATGTTTTAACACAACTCCCACAATATGGGCATCATATAAAAGGGCTTGAGTAGCAGAATATATTTATTGTGACAAATTTTAAATCCAAGATGGCCGCCGTCGGGGGATTTATATATTTTCAATTTGATTTTTTCCAATTTATTCTTTATTTATTTATTTATTAAGGACAGCCAACAAAACATCACTTAAGTAACTTGACTCTTACTCTAGTACTATATAGGTGCTAAAGTGACGCCTTAATTACAGGCTGCCACGACATGCATAATATGAGAAAGAAAATATACATGTTATGTAATATGTAATATGTAATACTGTGGCAGCTGCAGTAGCCCTGCGACATATTATAATAATAATTATAGGGATAAGTCTTGGGATCGAGATATTCTCGCTAATGCAGCTGCCACAGAGGTAACATTCACCGCAGATAAAACAACATTGCCTACTGCAGGCTAACTTATTTATCGTTTTCATAGTAAGTACAGATAGATCTCATAAATACTCCTGGCTTATCAAATATGTCTATATTTGTTCCTTTGGAGATTTTGTTGTAAAGCAGTTGCATTCTATTTACTGATGAAAAGTGACCCAGATTGCTTTTAAACATTTTAGTGGAAAACAAAGTATATTTAGATGGTCGTGGTAATTTTGTGGGAGCATTGATAACAACCTTAGATAGAAGGATCGGACAATCTAAACGACCGTTGACTAGTTTATGCAAAAACTTAAGATCAGTTACATCCCTTCGTTTATCAAGACTTTGCAGTTTAAAATAGCCCAAGCGTTTTTTATATGAAGGATATTCTTTAGCTTTATGTTTTTGGAAGGCTAAGTGCCAGAGAAATCTCTTGTTTACAGATTCGACTCTTTTTTTATGAATTTCATACATTGGTGACCAGACTGAACTGCAATATTCCAGTATGGTTCTTATAAGACAATTAAAGACAGAAATTTTACCAAAGGCTGTTTTAAACTCTTTACAATTACGGTTCATAAATCCAAGCAGCTTGAAGCTTCTTGTGACTATGTTCTCAATATGTTTATTAAATCTAAGTTTATTATCCACAATGACGCCCAAGTCGCGAATTGTGTCTACCTCCTTCAAGTCGTGGTTGAATAACTTGTAAGATGAGTAATGCAGTGATTTTTTTCTAGAAAAGTGCATAAAATAGCATTTATTATGGTTTAGTTTTAAGCAATTTACATTACACCACGATACAAAGCGGTCGAGATCGTCTTGCAGTAGTTTTACATCGATTTCACTTGATATATTTTTTACAATTTTTAGGTCATCTGCATATAAGTAACAATTGGAATGATGAAAACAAGAAATCACGTCATTAATGAAGAGTATAAAAAACAGAGGTCCTAGGTGGGAACCCTGAGGTACCCGGATGACACCATATACACTTGAGATTCGTAGCCATTAAGAACAATTTTTGATTTCCTTTTAGATAGATATGAGTTGCACCATTTTAACAATTGTCCCGATATTCCGTAAAGTGAAAGTTTTTTAATTAGTATTTTGATATTCTTAAGTAAATAACACTTAAACATTTCATCTCGTTTACAGCCATGTGTGTCTAATGGACTCAAACCCACATTTACCACAATCTGGGTGGCTGGTCCACCAATTAGACCACTGAGCGCGTTACTAAGCCGACGAAATTTGTGTTTGTTTCGATATTAGCTATAGATTGTGGAAGATGTGGGTTCAAGTCTCGCCTGAACACGAGATGATTTTTTTAAGTATGTTATTTACTTAAGGTGACGGGTAGGGCACACTAGCGACGCTAATAGATTTAGCGAGATTACAATCTCCCGACAAACACTTATACTATTTATTAAATAACCATGCACAAATGTTGGGTCCGTTTTTGTACGCGAAAAATTAGTTCACGCCAAAAGCGGTCAATTTTTTGCGGTAATCCAAAATTCGAGTGCACCAGCAGACCAAACAGTTAACTATAAGTATTAAATAAATAGTATAAGTGTTTTCCGAGAGACTGTTACCACGAAATTGCTTAAAATAGATCCGGTTTAGTAGCTACAAATTAAAATCGATTGTCGTCGCTAGTGTGAACTACCCGTCACCTTAAGATTATTGCTGAAGTAACTATATCTCTAAAATAAGTAGGTAGTTGTAGCACGTTATGAAAGTAGATTCCTGAACGCAATATTGTATAGGATCTATCATACAAAGTATATACGCCAAACATAGTGTCTAAGTGTATTTATGTACTTCATATTGAATTATAATAAGAGCGCTTTGGGCAACTGTAAGCTCTTATTATCATATTTGTTTGAATAAATAAATAAAAAAAAAATAGAAAATATTTTTTAATGACGTCGCCCATAATATAAATAATATGAGTCCTATATGAAGCGTTCCTAGCGTGATTTATCTAGAAAAATAAGTTATTAAAAATAAAGCTGTTAGCTGAAAAATCTTTCGATGGCACATCAAATAAAAAGAATTGTCATGCCTAATGTTTGTTTAACAAATATTTATGGACATGAAACAATAAAATTAAAAAGCAAACAAACAAAAACAATCCTAAGTAAACCATTTTTATGTCTTCAAGAGATGTGACCCGAAAACGAATAAATAAGCAATGGATCGTATATGTCTCTCTCTCTAATTTGAGAGCGACGTTCTTGTTGGAGGAGTAGTCTCCATTCCTCTCTAGACTTTGTCAGCACCTATAATTCCTTGCACCATAGAGTAACTTATATAAACTGAGATAGAGGCGGCGGCAGTCAGTTTATATAAGAAGCCAGAGCGCCATCTAGAGGAAAACGATCAATACTCAACGGCTTTGTAAAACAGTCACCTTCAGATCAGAAATAATTTATTTGCTAATTAATAAAATTCACAATATTTTATAGATCTCTGGTTTATTTCCCGTTCTTTTTAAAATTACTCATGTGGGATTGTGGGTCGGCGGCTGGAGGTCATTATTTTGGAAACACGCTTTACTAGCGCGATGTAAAAATGCATAGTGACATCTATCGAAGCAACGCCAAACCACCTGCTCGATTGCTTTTTCAAGCTCCATCTGCTTGTAACAAACTCCGTCTAACGAAACACGCTGAAGTATTTTTCTCATACTAAAAGACGAAGTACTAAGTGAAATGACCCTGACTTGCACGACATGATATTTGCTGGAATGGATCGTATAAGTAGAATTAAATCAATGCAATCCAGTGATCAGTCTGCTTGTTTACCATTTATCACATATAAAAAAAATACAACAGTAACAAGAAAATCGATAAAATATAGCGCAGCATGGATGACATTTCTGTTCAAAAAATCAATCATCAAGTTTAATTAACAACTAGCGGCCCGTCCAAACTTTGTTTCGGAACATTAGTTACACTTTTTACCAAAAAATGGCGCTAGGTGCGGATTACATCGCGCAAGCGTTTTGTGCTTTCTGATTACCTATAAGCGTTACCTTGGAGGTTACCTCAATAGAGGTTTCAAGACCACTGGTAGCCTGTCCAAAAAAGAAGGAGTACACATTGAGTCAATATGCCACTAGATAAGCCAACCGATCTCTCTGCCTCTGGGGACCTATTTTCAAGCACTCGACATTGATGTTGAGCTAGAGATTTGTAAGGAGGAATGTATGAAATCTCTAAATTTGACTTTAATATCGAGTGCATGAGAATTGCCTTTCCGGTCTCTTAGCGGTGACCGCCAATGAACGCGACTAACCTAAAAGTGAAGTAAAGGTTAGCATCGCACTTGTGACTCCACTGGTGTCGATGATGTCTATGGGTGGCTGCAATCGCTTACCATCAGGCGATCTGTCTGCTCGACTGCCACCTATCACATAAAAACAAAGTACTTTTAGTTGCATTTTGCTACGGTTTTTTTTTATTCAGAAGACTGGATTCAGTGCTAGCTAGCTTACTGAATAGCGAGCCGGATAGCTACTCTGGGAAAGGGGATTTTAAAGGTTGATAGCGGTCTTTTGACTGTCCAGGTTAATTGGTGAACACCCGCCCATAGGCAGCGGAAATGGTTTGCCATTAAGTGATCATACACACCGACTAAGTACTCGGTCCAGAGATCTAAATCGCGTTTGATACGGTACGTGTGATTTGGTTTCGTGGATTGAACGCTGTCCTAACTTTTTCGGAAAACACAGAGTAATCATATCACAGAGTAATAAGACGCTACAGTAAAATAAAAAAGGGACGTTAAAAACATTTTGTGTCATAATTCGATGACGCCCCTTTCTTAGCAAACGACGTCTCAGCGAAACATTTTACGATTTAAAGAGAAACAGGGAAGCCGAAACAGCAGTAAAAAAACAGTTAAACTGTTACTTACGACTCGTAAAACGAACAAATCGACTTTTTCTGACGTCGCTGACGACTGAGTTATTTCAGTTTGTAAATCACTACTAATCTTGCTGAATCTTATTTTCTTTTCGCCTGTTTTAAATTTACAGCTTGACAGTTACTTGTTAGGTGGTAAATAAATCGTATAACTTTGGCTTGAAAGGACTCAACATCCAATCTAATGGGAGTAAAGAGGTTGGTAGCGCACTTGTAACTCCACTGTGTTGTACACCCGTCCATGGGCGGCGATGATTGCCTAATATCAAATGATCCGTCTGCTCTTCGGATCCCTATCACATAAGAAATAGACCAGCATAAGCATAGCTGAGATACATCAGAAAAGTTCGTTTCCTAATTTAACCCAACCAGAATTCGCACTCAGAGGCCATTCACACTTTACCACACTGCTCCACACCTTAACCATTGCACCATCGAGGCTGTCAAGTTGAGAACCCATAAATGTGTTAATTAATTTGGGTTATATATTTTTCTTGCACTTACGCTCTTGTCAGAGTGGACGTGGTCACGTTGAGGCGTCCTTGTTCGTGCTAGAGGCGGACACAGATGGCAACCAGAAGAAGAGACGATGACGCTCTCTCTGTTCACAATCTGGAACGATCTGATTCAGAGTTTTCCAACTGCAAATTTCATTTATCAGTCCAGCGCATCGGTGATCTTCCGCGTGATGTTTCCCTCTACCTTAACCTGAACGAAATGAATGAATGAATGAACGAGCAGCCGCTCTATCGAGTCGTTATCACGTTTAGAGACGTGACCAAATTGCTGCAGTATTGTTGATAGGTATGGTTGATAGGCGCTTTGTGATGCCGGGTTCCTGAAGTACGGGTACGTTGGATTATAAATAAATACATAAAATATTTCACAACATCACATACATTGATCTGACTCGGAGATAGGTAGCTTAATCACCTGTGTTACGGATATCAGAATCAACAGCGGAATTACAAATATATACATTATAATACTTTTCTTTTGTAAATAAATACTTATAATACATAGAAAACACCCAGGCCAGTACAAACAGATATGTTCATGCACACAAATGTCTGTAGGTACTGTGCGGGGATCGAACCCGCAACCCTTGCACCAAAGGCAGCGTTCACGACCACTGATCCAAACTGGTCATAAATATTAAAAAAAATATTAATTATAATATTGAATATGTTAAATGTTGTTTTTTGGCCAACAATAAATTATAATATTGTAAGGTGTCCAAGTAATATTATTAGGAATTGTTTCTATTTTTGAGGATTAAATAAAAAAAAAATAAGTTGACTACTTTCTCACAAATAACTTACCGTAAAACGGAATGAACTGTCACATGGATAAACTGTCGTTGTTACTGAATCAATATTTTGAGGTTATTATTTTAATATTAAGAGTGTACGACAGATCACATTTTCTTTAGCTGTCAGAAATACCCTATCTCGCTGTATGACATCCTTCCTCCAAAAATTCCCCGTCCTATTAACTTTTCTTCTCATTGTCTCTTTCTTCTTCCTCTATTATAGAATATTTATGTATATTTACAAATATAATATAAGACTCTAATTTTACATGAGAATCTCCCTTTAATATTGTGACGTCTTTGTGTATGTTTTGTTCAGTCTTGGTTTAAGATGGTACTTGGTGAAAAACTCAATTAAAATAAACATCAAAAGGATTTAACTCGCCACACCGGTCAATAACCATTAAATTAACGTGTCTCTGTAATCACTCGATATTGGCAGAATTATTATATGTTCGCCGTAGGCAACACAGTTATTATGGCTGCTCATAAAGAAAAAACAAATTAATATTCATTTTAAAATCCGGAGTGATCCGGGTGGTTTAACATTAATATTATAGTTTTTTTTAAAGGTTGATATACTAACTAACGTTAAACTTAGTTTTGTAATCATATTTCTAGTTCTTTAATTATTTCTAGTATTGATCCCACTACGTAAGTAGTGGGATCAATACTTAGTCCCTCTTATTCGAAAACGTGGTTTAAAGTAATTTAAACCACGTTTTCGAATAAGAGGGACTAAGTTTTGTAGGACTATGTCAAAATCAAACAAAGTGTTTATGTTTGCACCACGTTGCACGAAACGCTTGAATATTCTAGCAATTTACGAAGCTTTATCTTTCATCTTCTACCTTTAAATATCTTTTACTATAATATAGGCACACTAATGGCAGCCGGTAGAGTAGTTCATTCATTAAATGAATGATGACAAACCAGAGTTCGGAATTAGGCAGAGAAGTTTTCATACGACGAAAGATTTTTTTTATGTACAAAACAGGTCACATCCAATAGGAATAACTAGCTATATATTTATAACTTAGGAGCTAGATTGAAACCCTTACACATAATTTAGAATAAAGAATATGCCTCAAATGTCTTGATTAATTTTAAAAATGTCATGTCTTTTCGTATTGGTCTGGGTGTTTCTATGTATTATAAGTATGTATTTACAAAAGAAAAGTATTAAATGTATACACCGTTGTATTTTCATCATTTACATCCCGAAAAAAGGTATCATGAATGAAGAGGCTAATTGGCGACGACGAGCTTGTGGGTAAGAAGCTACAAAGCCTTGAACACCGACGCAAGGTAGCAAGCTTATCGATCTTCTATCGGAAACATTTTGGAGAGTGCGCCACGGAACTGTAGGTACAATGCCATTGGAGCATCTCCGTTCTTCCACTACTCCACCAGGCAGACCCTCAATCGACACCGGTACATGGTAGAAATACCAAAAGTCCGCACAAAGAGGTTTGAATCCTGTTTCCTTGTTCGTACTGCGAAACAGTGGAATCAGCTGCCTGAGGAGGTGTTTTCTAGAGGCTACAATTTAGGGGTTTTTAAAGCGCGAGTGAATAAGTGTCTTCTAGTTAATCGTGCTACATCTAAGACCATATTATCAGTTACCATCAGGTGAAATATGGTCAAACGCTTACCGATCTACAGTAAAAAAATGAATAAAGTCCATTTAGCATGTTAAATTAACAAAATAAGAAAAAAAAATGTTACATCCAAATGCAATAATCCATGCAGCAATAAACCTAAACCCTGCTTATGAATTGAAGGTCGTATTTAGACGTGTGTGTTTCTTTACTCAAACGACTCAGTGATCCGACTCAGCCAAATGATACATTGTTCCGAATCTCTAATGTTCGCTCTTAATGTATCATTCGACTCAAATGGATCTCCCATCATGGATGGATCAAAATGGAATCCGAGTGAACCGAATGATCTGAATGATTCGATGAGCCGAATGATGCGAATAAGCTGAATGATCCGAGTGAGCCGAATGATCCGAATGAGCGGAATGATCCGATCAGCTGAATGATCCGAGTGAGCCGAATGAGCGGAATGAATCACGGATCTATCTAAGAGTCGATGTTCCAAATGAAGCGTTTCACTGCTCTGCATCTCTGCACTGATCCAGATACCAATGTTCCGATCTTTTGAAAGATACGTTTTTGCTAGGTCAAGTCGTATTACAAGATAGTATTTGGCGCTTACTCGGTAACACCTTTTCACGATTGTTATAAAATGTTTTGTAAAGTTTTTGAAGTGTTAAGAATATTATTTTGCACTTTTTAGTTCGTGGTTTTCGAAGATGGTTGATTTTGTAGAACTATTTCAAGTGCGTTTTTTACTTAAAAATAAATTGCTTTAACAGAAATAAAATGTTGTTTTGACTTTCGATTACTAAAATCCTCTCCTAATTAAGTCCAAACAAAACCAAATGATTTTTATATTGAGTTACATTTCCGAGAACGTACTCGTAAATATTATTTAAAAACCTTCTTTATTGTTATCTTTATTGTTACAAAGGATAATGACAACTTTTTTTTCACACCTCATTTATGAAAAGGGCTAAAAGCTTTTTACTGTAGACTCCACCTTCATGCATACGTTATAAGTACAGTCAGCGATAAAAGAACCTTACGATCTCATTCGTTTCCAAATTCATATGAAAACTTAGGTGCTTTTAAGCTTATTTACTTCTTAGAAATGTTAATAAGAACACTTTTTTCATCTGGTTTTCTTAGAAACCGTTAACACGGTGATCAGACGGACTTAGATACGACTTGAAAATATGCTTACATTATTTATCATGTTGACTGTACCTTTGAGTGGGTACAGGCAAAAATCGGGCCATGCCTTGCCTTAATGTATGGAAAGCAATTTTCATAATGCACAAATAACGGTGCTCACACTTGACTGACCTACCACCACAGTTAAGTACAGGCTTGGAACTAGTCATCATCATCATATCATCATCATCAGCCCATTTAAGTCCATACTGCTGAGGCACGGGCCTAATTGCCATACTCACCACGCTAGGCAGACGGGTTGGCGAGGATTGTAACTAGTACTTAACTGGAAGACCAGATAGTTGCTTTATCTTCTCTTGCAAACTATAACTGCAGTTAAACCAGTGGTTAGATATGTAGGCAAGTACTGTTGAGGTGTTTCTTGATATACCACCTTATGAGCTAAAATTGATAAGAAAAATGATTTATTTAGAGCACATATGTATGTATACTTAACACTAATATTAACATAGTAGAACTTAAATGCTACCAAAATGGTCGCCACTCAGCAGCTTAATCATCAGCAACCCACACTCGTCCACTGCTGGACATAGGTCTCCCCTAATGCACGCCACTGCTCCCGATTTTCGGCCACTCTCATCCAGCCCACACCAGCCAGCCTTCGAATGTCATCTTCCCATCTTGTCGCAGGGCCTCGTATTCTACGCTTACCGAGTCGCCACTCAAGGACTTTACGGCTCCAACGGCTGTCAGTTCAGCGGCTAATATGACCAGCCCACTGCCACTTCAGTTTGCTAATTCGGTGGGACTCAGCAGCTTACAACTCGCAATGTCGTATATTTGAAATGACGCCCTATGTAGTAGTGTTGCTTATAAATTGTATCCTATCGATAGTAAATTAAAATCAATGGTATCGATAGTGTTGCTGGTTGTCAATAGTATCGATACTATCGATACTATCAATATCATCCATAGTAAAATTAGATCAATACTATTGATAACGTTAATACTATCGATACTATCGAGTCTTTAATATAAAATACTATCAATAGTATCGGACACATTTAATCAGGCAGCAATACTATCGAAACATAGCTGACTAGCGATAGTACAAAACTATCAATAGTTTCGATAGTTTTTGATTAAATCTGTTAGGAAACACAATACTATCGATAGGGCATTAAACAATCTAAAGTATCGATCGAGTAAGATAACAGTTTTTAAAAACCTTTAGTCTCGAGTCAAATTAATAGGAATTGGATTGGAGTTAAAGAGTATTGATCAAATTTTACTATCGATAGTATCGATAGTTCTAACAAATAGCAATACTATCGATAGTACTAGAGATAGTCTGAATGATTTTGGAGGTCAACTATCGATAGGAAAACTATCGATAGTTCCGCAACACTACTGTGTAGAGTCGTGCGTGCAAACTATTCTCGTTTGTAAGTGGTCATGCGGGAGAGACCCCGACCGGACACACATAACGCTGAGAAATATCGGGACAGAGCAATAGCAGAGCATTTCCAGTAGTTTATGTACAGAACACACATCAGGTTAGCCCAATCTGTACAATTTCCTCAATTCATAATGAACCGAACGTGTTTGTCATTGAGTTGAGAGTCGATTGAAGAAATGTGACAGTTTTGTTTACTTTGATGTGTGCTGTACGTACATAGAATGTGCTGATGGCAGTTTGAATGTGTACGTAGGTGCCGGGCGCTATGTCACGCCGTGTACAGTCAGCTGCAAAAATACACTTTAAAACTTTATCACAATGCTATACCTACATTTCGTATAAGAAAGTAACAGTCTAGCTATTATGACAGGGTACTCAAATATTAACATTTCTTTGCAAGCGACCGTACATACGCTCCGCAACCTGGAACACACACATAAACACTATATATGACTAGGCATGGGAATTGCCGTCGGCCAATTGAACATCGGGCCGGCGGCATTCCCCCAACGCAAAAAAAAAAAAAAGGCATGGGGAAATTGCGTGCGGGCTGTACCTGACTGCAATCGAGCCCACTCGCTCGTTACTAGAGCTTCTTGAGAATGTTTATTGATTAACCTAGTATGCCTAAAACATGCTAAAACGTAGGCCTCTTCTTAATAATTGCGAGAAAATTAATAATATCCACAAATACACACACACACACACACACACACACACGCACACACATACACACACACACGCACACGCACACATACATACTCACACACAAACATATACACTTACCAATCATTCTATCTTACAGTAATATATTTGTAAATATTCGGCCTATGCGAGTATTATGAGTAAATAGATGGTTATTTATGTATATAAAAGGAGAACCTGAGTTACTAAGTGACTAGGTCCCACAGCCCATACTACTGACCCTAGAAACTTGAGATTGATCAGGAGGTTCCTTTATTACTGAAGATGTTTAAAAATTTTACCCTTAAGGGAGTAAAAAGTGGGTTAGAAGTTTGTATGAAAGTCCGTCATCTTTGATGTTAGGAATGAATTTGTACTTATACGTATAATTTGAAATAAGCAGAAATTCACTTCAACGGTTTTGGAAAATCACCTTTTGAACGGGTAAAATTTGGGGTGAAAAGTAGTATGGGGGTTTGCTAATTAGTAAAGAAATATACTTAAAATTGATGTTTGTGCAAGGGTTTTCAATAATAAAGTGACTTTTGAACTTTCAAGCCCTAAATGTCGCGCCGCGGGCGCAGTCTAGAATAGAATAAGATCGAATTAATGTCATTTACATTTAACTAAAAAAAAGAAAAGAAAACGATCAAAGAGAGAGGATATAATTCGCAAAGTAGCTATTTAGTTACAACTCTTTTATACGATAAATATTTGTGTCTTTGCTACCCTACTCGTTTATAAGTCCGACACATTCGAACTAATGGGTTGTTATAAGACGTTTTGTTTTGATAAACTTTTATTGAGAATGTTTTAGAAGATCAATTTTGTGTCGAGTGTTGATAGTGAGTGACGAGAACAGGCGCGTCAATAAAAGAATCTAAGATTAAATAAGATTAGATTAAATTGAAAGGTGGGTAAGATTTGCGAAATGTAGCGTGCAATGTAACATGAATGAACGAACATTTCGTAAATGTGAACGCAGGGTATACGTATTCACGTCTGGCACGCGGCACTTGACTATGCGTCTACGAGCCAAGACGAGCGCCCGAGAAATGCACCACACTCATTTCTCGTATGTGCATTTCCCGGGCGCTCTTTGTGTGAAGACGCATGGAACAGTTTCTATAGATTTTTTTAAACAACATTTCTGGTACGTCATCACAATCAGTGCGATTCGCCAGATGGTAAGCGATTATCGAGGACATCTAGAATACTTGCATTCGCGTTGCCAACTCTTGAAAAATCTTACCACTCCTTTTCAGACAGAAGAAACTCATGCTGTTATCTCTCGGGAAAATCTCAAAGTAACCTCGAATGTATTTAAAACTTAATGTTTTAATTTCTTAGAATAATGTTTAAAAAACAAGAATACTTATTTTTCTACTCTACTTCAGTCCAGCAGCACGTAGTTCTTGAGAGGTAAGTGGTTTAACCATCCAAAGTAGAATTAATGTAGGTAATTAAACGAAATTAGTAGTTCGCGCTGAGAGCTGCAACACATCACGTGAAGTTTAATTAAATGTGAAGAAAGTATGTATGCGCCTTTATTAAAAGCAAAGAAAAAACCAGTGTTTAATTAAACAGTCTTTTTAAGAGCAGATAAGATATTTGTGCCTCAGATATTTGGTTTTTCTTGTACTAAATCATATATAATTCACAAAATTAATGTTTTTACTGAGTGGGTATCCTCACTTTCTTTAGACTGGTAGTGCAAGGGAAGGTTAAAAGAAAAAAAGTGGCCGGCAGATCACGACGCACCTCCTTCTGATGACGCCGGCGGCATTTTCTGCGAGACAAAAAAAAACAATAATAAATAAATATTTCACAACATCACATACATTGATCTGACTCCGAGATAGGTAGCTCAAGCACCTGTGTTACGGATGTCAAAATTTTGCACTGTGTGGGGATCGAACCCGCAACCCTTGCACCAGAGGCAGCGTTCATTACCACTGTTCCAAATGCGCTAGCTAGACCGATCAAGTAAAAAATAAGTTTAAAGCCTAAAACACAACCGATCAAGTAAAAAATAAGTTTAAAGTCACATGCTTTGCTTGGCGCGGTTTTCTGTGAAGCCATCAGTCTGGTGGGCCCATTAATGATATTTATACCATGAATAATCCCCCATCCATGGTAGAAATATCATGAATGCATGTGGTAGAAACACGTACTTAGATTTGAAGAATCAAGAGACGCAAACAAGTGTGTCACGACTGGCGAGGTAACGAGCGCAGGACCAACGGCTTAACATGTTCTCCAAGGCACGGGGGTACAAGCCCACCAACATCCAGACCCCGGGCTGAGAATAAGAACTTCTTACCGAAAACATAGGTAAAAATTGTTGACCCCACCCGGGGATCAAACCCGGGACCTCTGGCGCTTTAAAGTGCAATCAACACTCGCCAAACATAGTCACTAACATCAAATCAATAATCACACTTAGATAAAAATTGTACCGTGGTGATCACTGCCCGTCAGATGACTCGCTTCCTTGTTTACCTCCCTTAAAATAAAGGGAGAGTACTATTAAACGGAAACACCATTGTTACTTTAAATTTCGGTGATTATGAAGGTTTAAAGTGTCCCAACAATCGTATATTTAATCCGGAGTAATAACAGTCCTGCCAGGAAGTATTATTTCATAAACCTGTTTCTGGTTTACGACCAAAGTTGCGTGTGTTAGGAAAAAGTTCTGGGGCTGCTGGCCGAGTGGAAATTGTCGTGTTGAGTTTGGCCGCCCGTAGAGGGCACCTGTGACCAATTGACTCTAACTTTGTTCGGCTTAGGATGTTTAGCGGAAATAAAAATAATTAAGTGGTTAATGGTTTTTGTAAACGATGAACAACGAACTATTTGCGGACAAATTAGCGCTATTATTATTATTATTTATTTTTTTGTCTCTCATATCTGAGGGTTCTCCTCGGTTCTCCACGGGCCTCGGTGTGGCGCAATAGTTAGTGGGTCGCACTTTAAAGCGACGGTTGCGCCTGGGGTCCCGGGTTCGAGCCCCGGGTAGGGACAAAATTTGTACCTGAGTTTTTCTGTTAAGAAACTCTCAGTGTTAGCCCGGAGTCTGGAAGTTTGGCGATCTTGTACCCCCGTGCCTCGGTAAGCACGTTAAGCCGTTGGTCCTGCGCCTAATCCCTCTTTGGTCGTGTCACACTATTATCCCATCGAAATAAGAGGGTACGGGAATAGAGAGTGCACATGTGTCTGCGCAAATACTTGTATAATATGTCTTGCGTAGATGGCTGATCGCTAATATTGGCCGCCATGACCGAAATATCGGTTTGGAGGACATTATTTGAAAGAAATGGGGTGAGCCTTACGTCTCATAGCCACTGCGACCAGTAGTTGATCTACTGTGGCAACCCCAGAATCTATTACAGCACCTCATGTTGCTTCAGCTCCAGGATAAACCCGAAAATGGAGCTGGTGGGGGAGCTTTTGATCTCGTCTGCCGAGATCATGTGTGCTCCCACGTGCTGGCTTCTGCAGTGGTGCAGCGCTATGCTCTCGCCGAGGACGTGGGTAATCGTTTCCTCGTATTATTATTATACTTTAAAACGCAAAGACTCGTGGATTGCTATAGCAATGGTAGATAAGTGGATAAGAACGCGCCTCTCATACAGGGGTTGTGGTTCTATTTCGAACATGGATTTTTCAAATTTAAGCGCGTATTTCTGCCATTAGATCCGTATGGGAAAACATCGTGAGGAAACGTGCACATTTCGAATAGTTCCTGAAACGTGTACCTATAATTCAGTTAGTCTGGTTCCCCTGTTAAAAGGTTTTAAGCCGTGGGAGAACCACGTTTCGGCGTGAATGGGTCGGCTCGACCGGAGTGATACCACGATCTCACAGAAAATAGACGTGAAGCAGCACTGTGCTGTGTTTCGCTGCGTGAGTGAGGGTACCTGAGGCCCAAATCCTTGGGGGAAGGGGGGTTCAAAGGTTGGCAGCGCACTTGTGACTCTACTGATGTCGCGGGTGTCAATGAGCGCCGGGAATGGCTTACCATCAGGTCCGTCTGCTCCTACCACCTAATCTATAAAAAAAGGAGAAAGGTTGCGGTCAGACGGCAGTCACTTCATTGTAATTACCAGACCCCCCAAATCCTGAATAATGGTCGAAGCGTACCCTTCGTACTTTCGCAATCGGGAAGTACAAGCTATAAATATGAGGATATTTTTGTAAACAATGAATTGAATTATTGTAAATTGGTTATTTATAATGTTACTGTATACCCAGAAAAGTCGTCTTTAACGGACTAACTTACTGGTAGCTTAACTTTGTGTATTCATTTTGTCTTAATTATTATTAAGTAATGTGGTACCCAACAAAGAGATCCAGAATTCGTCGTAAATGACGATACGCGTGTGTGTGAGCTAATGTGGAGATGGGCCAGGAAACCTGGCAAGGCGTAAGGACGATAGGTGGAACAATGTGCTCACCGAATGGCAGCCAAGAATAGGGCTTTATCTTGTGGGTAGAGCTCCAGGTCGTTGGTTTTTTTTATGTGATAGGTGGCAGACGAGCAGACGGATCACCTCATGGTAAGCGATTGCCGCCGCCCATAGACACCCGCGACACCAGTGGAGTCACAAGTGCGCTGCCAATCTTCAAACCCGCCTTTCTCCCGGATTGTATTGGTCCGATGATATTGTGAAGGTAGCGGGGAAACAGTAGATAAGGTTGGCGGGTGACCGAGAGAAGTGCCAAAATAAAGAAGAGGCCTATAGTCAGCAGTGATAGATGTGGGCTGATATGATGAATGTGGTAAGGGGACCAGGACAGATAGACGGATGGTCGGATCGTGAGTGATGTGCCACCGCTCAAGGACATAACAGTTTAGAACGCCACGCATGAATTATTGGCATAGTGTCAATTAATTACGATATAAACTCTAGGAACTAAAACTAGTTTAAGGAACTTGGGACTACCCCGTCATTCCTATACATAGCGATACAAACACAAGTTTGACTACCGCGCAACTGTATCGAGATTGTATCGCTGCTTTTAGTAATGGGTAAATGTCAGTCGAGACTACATGATCTGTGGAATCGCTGCTGCATTGAGACTTAGGGCCAATTTTGTGATCTGTAGTTACCTTTTGGTTAAATTAAATAGTTAACTGCCTAACAAATAGTCAGAGTGACAGCGATATTTGACCATTGGTTACTTTTTTAAACCATTAGTTCAGTTTAACTACGGATCAAAAAATCGGCCCTTAGTGACGTTCCTATCAGTTGCAAAAAGCCGAAATAGAAAATTCCCCTGCTCTACTACTATTAGATCTATCAGCAAAATATTGAATTTGTTTTCTCAAAGCTGTAAATGATAATAGCTAGATTTTATTACAAATACAAATAACTTTATTGTGCATAAGTAACTACAATTTGTACACACTGTAAATAGTTCAATAACATAACTAACTTGTTTGTACTAGGTATGGTGGGGTATAATGAGTTGCGGGTACGGAGGGAATTGGCACTGGCATCATATTTATTTAGATTGGTAAGAGGGAAGGCAGACAACAATCAGGTATTGAGTGTGTTGAGCCTGTGCGTCCCGGACCGATACGTGTGGCGCCGCCGGCGGCCGCCGCTGCTGGCCGCGCCGCGCGCGCGCACCAACCTGCTCGGCAAGGCACCTCTGACGCGCGCACTGCACACCCTCAACCAAATATCAGAAAAAAATGATCTGTTTTCATGTTCTCTGAGTGAATTTACTAAAACTGCTTTACTTGTAATTAGTTATAAGTAGTTACACTATTGTATTAGGTTTAGCCTGTAAGGATAGTTGTAAGTGTAGAAATAAATAAATAATAAACATACTTATTAGATAGGTATACTAAACTAATTAGTTAAATCTTGTCTCAGCCGAAACAATGTTTAATAACACATAATGTAGGTAGGTACAGAGGGGACTACGGTGCGGCGGCCTCCTCGTGTGGCCCCTTCGGTAGTATTTTAGCTCTGTTTGGAGCTGCTACCGAAGGGGTCCTGGCGTCCCTGGGCAACGGCGGATAGTAATTTGGCGCGCTCGCCATATTGCTACCCGACGGCCGACGGCTGCACACATGGAGGGGGGGTTATGGTTCATAACCCCCCCTACGGACCTAGGCCGGTCTCGGTCTGGGTCTTTGAGTGGACCGCTCTGTTCTGGAGCGAGGCGTTTGGTGGGGGGTGTTCTGACACCCTGGAGTTTTGGTTGGTTGTGCGCGGACCTGGGTCTCTCACCGGCGGTTATCCGGCATGCCGTCTCTGACCGGTGGAGGCCCTCAGCACTCGCCACGAAAGTGGTTGTGCCCAATTCGTCCGCGCACTTAAGGCGGTGCAGGACCAGTGGCAGTTGGGGGGATGTCGGACGACTGAGGGCTTCAGTGCCCAGTCCAGCCCTCCCACTCTGGTCACGCTTTGTCTTGTGCCACCCCTTCCTGGGTGGAGAGCCCGCGGGCTCGGTGGCCGTAGGGCCGTGTGTTTTGGAGGTTCTGCGTCGGGTTTCTCAGCCAGAGCGGCTCGGCGGCAGTCCGGTGTTGCCAATCTTCCTGGCTCCGCATCCAGCGGAGTTGGGACTTGCGGCGGCTTCGCTTTTGAAGCCTGCAGGTTTTGTTTCCCCAACCCACTCTGCACTGCAGCCAGCAGTGTACGGGTGGGGAGGGGTACCTGCAGTCCTCCTCCCGGTGGTATTCTGCACTGCAGCCAGCAGTGTGGATGCCACTCGGGGGGCGGAGTTGGTGGGCCGTGGGAGAGGCCCTGGGTCCAATGGACCAGCGTTTTGGAAGGAGGCCGTGCTGGCGAGCCTCTTCGCCCAGGACGGTTCGCGGTGGCAGCCTGGTGGTAATCCCGCGTTCCGTCCCGACTTAGCGGGTGTGGAATGGAAAAAGCCCCGGTGGTTTTAGTGGGTATGCCCTTGGACGGCCTCTGATTAGCAGAGGCCTAATCCAGAGGAGAGCCCCACACTACCCGGCCGACTCCCAGCGGCCGGGTGTGCATAAGGCGGCGCCGACCACCCGGCGCCGACGTCGGCCCCTATCAGTGGGCCGGCGGCATTTCCACCGGGTCAAAAAAAAAAAAAAAAAAAAGGTAGGTACAGAGACATAATCCTTTACCTTCCGTACTAGTACAAGACTGTGTTACGGCAAGGTAGTCATAATCATCCTGTGCATAAGGTATATTGTAACTAGTGCGTTATTGACCTTAGCGCGGGTGGCAAGATCTTTTTACTTTTTTCGTGATTTTATAATATGAATATCTAATTTATTACTACAAGAAGACAAATGGGTTGTACAAAGCTGAAAGATGAGATTATAATACAAATATGTACCACAGATTACTTCATTTATATTACAATGTTTGTTATCCAACTAGGCAAGTTAGCTTAACAGATTTGAATAAATAGATGTAATTCGTAATTTGACGTTGTGGTGCTAAATATAAGTACAGTAAATTGTTGAAAACAGATTGAAACAATTCAGGAGACGCAAGCTTAAATATTATGTCAGTTAATATTTGCTTGATCATCAATTCCATCAAACAAATAACAACAATAACAAGTTCTAGCATTTTTACAAGGTTAATAATAAATTAGACGTTACAAATTTCAGTAGCAGTAACTCAAATCCGCCTAGCTCTGTCTGAAATATAACCCTATTTGACGAGTAATAAGATGTAAGCCAAGAAAATGAGGTACAAGCCGAGAACAAAATTTACTATCCCGAAAAAATATGCATATATTCAGTGGTAATGTACGCTCTAACCAAATAAATTTCACGTAGCCACGTTGGCCTCGCCGTGCCATTTATCATGCTGAGGTGCCACGTACAACAACGTTACTGCCTTACGTACAATGACAAAACGACACTTGTAAGCTAACATTATTATAAACTATCTTTTGCTATTTCTAGGAAAGTGTTCCAACGAGTTTTCAAAAAGTCTTTCCTTACTTCATCATCATCATTTCACAGAAAAGACTCCCACTGCTGGATACAGGCCTCCCCCATTGTTCGCCACACACATCGGTCCTGCGCCGCCCTCTATCCGATGGATTCCCGTGATCTTCACCAGATCGTCAGTCCACCTTGTGGGGGCGCGCCTGCTACGTCTGTGACTTCCTGTACGTGGCATTCCACTCGAGGACCTTTCCAAACCAACGGCCGTCTTTTCTCCTCGCTATGCTTTTTTTTTTCATTATGGCAGACAAACGAGCAGACGGCTCACCTTATGGTAAGTGATTACCGCCACCCATGGACATCTAAGACACACGGGGAATCACATATGCGTTGCCGGCTCTTAAGGGAATAATAAGCTCTTTTCTTGAAAATCACCAGGTTGTATCTGTTCGCAAACACCACCATTGGTAGCTGATTCCACAGGCTTACGCGGTAGGAAGTGGCGTGAGAAGCACACTGTGGAATAAAATCCATCCAAGTGATGTGGGTGAAATTTGAAGTTCTGCCGTGATGTACAAAATTTGAAGCTGGAATAGGGCCGAACAGCTCCTCGGAACACTCCCCATTGTAGATACCATAGAAGACACATAGCGACGCTACATCTCTATGCAATGACAAAGGATCAAGCGTGTCGGAAATAGCCTGGTCGTAATTAATTCTGACCGCCCTTCGTTGGATACGGTCTAGAGGAATAAGCTCATACTTGGGAGCCATAGCCACCCAGAGGTGAGAGCAAGAGATGCCTCGGCATAAAATACAGTCAACTAGATTTAATCGCCCCCAGTCGGACACTTTTCCTAGTGTAGTCTCAATTTCAGACACAAGCTTGTACCGATTATGTGCCCTACCTATGTGTATTTTTTGATGACCCAGGAGAAATGCGTTACGCATACACCTGGGGGCGGACGGGTTACGTCGAACTCTCCTCTGGCGACGGCTTCTCCTAACGAGAAACCGGTCAGAGGCATGCCGACTAAAACTTCTGAGACTTTCCTTCATCTGTCCATGAGTGGGTGAGTGTTACGGGTCCACAGCTCGGAGCCTGGCACCACGACACATCCCGGACGGGGAAGCCCACCTAGACAGCGGGCACAGCGCTTCTCCCCCTAGTATTGGGGGGAAGGATTGGGACAGCCGAGAGAGTCGTGCCGTCTCCACCAGGCGTAGAAGGAGCCGTGCAATGCTGGTTGAGGAGCCCCAGCCCCACGCACCAGCGGACCTGCTCCTCGCAGGGGAAGGAGACGCAAGTATTGGCGTCGTCTCCTCCCTCTAGCGGGCGAGAGAGTCAGCCTCTTGCTCGCGTTCCGCCGCCTCCTTCGCCGCCATCACGTGCTCGCAATATGCAGCAAAGGTCTTCCAGGCATCCTCACTCGCTAGTATAGCTCTCGTTATACTAGACAGTGAGAGGTCCTGGCCGACCTTTACCACCAATGCGTGGCAAGCCTGTGCCCACGGCGCACACACTGCCAAGGTGTGCAGCGCATGTCCACAGGGTAGTATTTTAATTTGCAAGCTAAATAGATATAACGAATAAGTTGCTGTTTTCTGGAAAAGTGTCAAAACGAGCTTTGAAAAAGGCTTTACTTACTATGGCTAAACGACACTTGCTACTCCATCATGTTACGGCTCGATGCTAGCATACTTACCCATTTATCCTGTGTGTCAAAATAAACATACAGGAAAAGTAGGTAGGACTTTTAACAAGTGGCTAAAATGTCTCCTATCCACCCACTCAGCAGTAATAATTGATCGTGCGTGACGGACGGTTAGTCACAGACTACCTCACTGGTTCCTGCGGAAGCCATACAATGTGAGTCGCTTCGACCTCAGCTGATAAACAGCCTGTACTTATACTATGTTGTTTTTGCTAGGAAGCAACTCTCTTGTGTGTATGTATTTTTATATGTTTAAGTATGTATTTAAAAAAGAAAAGTATCAAATGTATATGTATATTTGTAATTCCGCTGTTGGTTCTGATATCTGTAACACAGGTGCTTGAGCTACCTATCTCGGAGTCAAATTAATGTATGTGATGTTGTAAAATATTAATATAGTTATATCTAAGTCTAAGGATATCCTCAACAGTTGTAACAAACTAGGTACATAGTATACTTAGGTATATTACAACTGTTTGCGAAAATATTAATAATGATGGATATATAACATTATTATGTTATATACACATACATCCAAAATGGCCTAACCGAGCCTGTCCTGCTGCGACGGGGTGTGAGACAAGATGTTATATCTTCGAAACTCTTCTCCGCTGCGCTCAGAACGCTAAACTGGAAAGAGCGCGGAATCAATATTAATGGCGAGTAGTATCACACCTACGGTTCGCAGACGACATCGCCATCTTGGCAGAAAACCTACAAGACCTAAAGGAGATGGTGAGCAGCCTGGCTGAATCTTCCAAACGCATCGGTTGGAACTTGGATAAAACCAAGGTCATGTTCAACGATCTCGTCGATCCGTGAACGGTCGCTTTTAATGAAGTACCTCTCGACGTTGTTCAGGAATATGTCTATCTAGGACAAACGATCCAATTAGGCAGAAACAACTTCGAGAGAGAAGCCAATAGAAGAATTTAGCTAGGCTGGGCAGCATTTGGTAAGCTTCGTCAAGTCTTCTCGTCACCCATACCTTAAAGTCTTAAGTCGAAAGTCTTCGACCAGTGCGTTCACCCGGTTGTGTGTGGGTGTGGTGAGTGCGGATTGCTGATGATGATGTTGATGACACATATAGTGTAAAATACGCACATAAGCCGCACAAAAGCACGCACACACACGTGTGCGTATGTTTGCGTGCATCCGTGTGTACCTGTAGTACCTACATTTTTAAATATGCCTGAAATAAACTAAGTTACATGGTTACATTGTTCTAAGCTGGCGTTCAAAATAGACGGAAACCCGGTGAAGGTAACATTATGATGCCTTTCCGCTTGAGAGTCATTGCGATATCCAACTTTACGTGGAATGTAACTTTTTGTGATGTACGATCCCGGTGCACGGGACCGTCATATATTTTTGTCAGAACTCTGAGCTACTGAACTCCTTTATAAATTGAGATAACCGCGTAACTTTCTTTTTTTATCGACCGATGATAGTCGCAAGGGACGTAACAGGTAAGGTAATTTTTCCTCTGTATTTTGAATAAAATATATCGTCTTTGGAGAGGTATGGCCCATTTCGCTCGACCTGAGTGCTCTATTTGAGATGATATGTACCTACACCGAATAGTTACTAAGTAACCTTTTCTTTTTCTTTCAATGTATGAAGGAATTCACCCATTTTTACATAAAATTTTATTTACTTAGCTGCTTTTTAAATATAATATTTTTTACGCCTCAAGCAATTTGAAGTCGCAGTGGGCTGGCAGAGCAGATGTACGAGTACCTATATTGTTTTAAACTTTCATGATCACTAACATTAGATTATGTATACACGGCGTCACGTCGAGTTACCCTTGTTGACCTTTGGACCGTCCTTACGAGCATGTCTGGGGCACAAGTGCTTTTTTTCCACTGCAGGGGGGTAACTTGTTCTGACGCTCACTGTACATGGTAACAATCCCGTACAAACTATTCAGAAGTGCTGTATGTCTTGAATTTGGAAATCATGCTATGCCATCAGGTGCTCCGTCTGCTCGTCTGCCACCTATCACATAAAAAAAAGCAAGACATAGTATGATGTTTGTACCAGCACGCTCTACATTATGAATTTGCTGACGGCCGCGAATCAATTGTTTTTTTTTTACACTATTGCGGACAAACGAGCAGACGGCACACCTGATGGAAAGTGATCACCGCCGCCCATGAACATCTGCAACACCTGAGGTATCACATATGCGTTGCCGGCTCTTAACAAAGGAGTACACCCTTTTCTTGAAGGTCACCAGGTCGTATCTGTTCGGAAACACCACGGATGACAGCTGGTTCCACAG
Source organism: Marasmia exigua (assembly GCA_019059595.1). NCBI lineage: Eukaryota > Metazoa > Arthropoda > Insecta > Lepidoptera > Crambidae > Marasmia > Marasmia exigua. Next base: position 14,010,512 of record CM032473.1, read on the forward strand.
TTTTACTGTGCGTGGTAGGAAATGACGTCAGAAACGCTTTGTAGTCGATATATACGTTTATATTTATTTTGTAATTAATTTACATTTTAGTACAATAAACTCTCTATACGGTGACGGACACTTTTATTCAACATTCCGCTCCCGGCAAAACTTACTAGGCTAACATACAACTACATACCTACCTAACTTACTTCTAATTACAACTACTTACATCTACCAGTAAAGGACACAACCCTCACATTCTTCGAGTCGGATCCATCATCAACAAACTCCTGTTAAATCGTGATAAGTGATAAATTTGCAGTAGCGAATCGGTTGACTGGCCTCCCAGAAGCGGGTCTCACCGGAAGATTTAGAAGTCACACATACTGTAGAGGCATCCTTGTCACGGGCTAGCAGCACGTTTTTTTATGTCCCGGTGGAAAATGCCGCCTTAAGCAGACCCGACCGCTGGGAGACGGCCGGGTAGTGTGGGGCTCTCCCTTGGGGTGCTCCCAGGGGCCTACCCACTAAATACCACCGAGGCATTTCCTGCTACGTCCGTGTGGGGTGGGCTACGGTGACGGGTACGAAACCAAGTTCGCGGCCCACCCTCGAAGGACGAGAGGCTTGCCTGCACGGCCTCTTCAAAAACGGGCCTCGCCGAAAAACGAGGCTTAGGGCCACTCCCATGGCCCACCACTCCACCCTCTCCGGAATCGTCCACGTTGCTGGATTGCAACGTTACTTAATAATGTTACTTAATATGTCGTGCGTCGAGGGTTAAAAACCGACGGGGTGTTATACGTTTGACATGCCTGTGTGTGTGTGTGTGTGTGTGTGCGTGTGTGTCTGTGTGTCTGTTTATGGCATCGTAGCTCCCGAACAAATGAACCGATTTTAATTTTGTTTGAAAGATGAATAAGGATGAAGTGTTCTTAGCTATGTTGGATTAAAATCGATCCAAGATGGCCGCCGTCACAAAGATTTGGATTTTATGTTTTAACACAACTCCCACAATATGGGTATCATATAAAAGGGCTTGAGTAGCAGAATAATTGATATAATCGTGAAAAATTTCAAATTCAAGAAGGCCGCCGCCAGAAAATGACGAATAACCTATTTGTTCTTCCAACTACCTCAATATAGGTATCAAATGAAAGAGCTTTAGTTGTGTCGGGGGATTTTTAAATTTTAAATTTTCTCAATTATTAAAAAAGGAAAATATCAGTTAAATGAACCTTTACTTAATACGAAATAACAACTATCTCTAAAACTCAACATGCTTATTTGTTAGGATTCGGATTATTAGCTGCACATATTTCGCAGTTTTTAGTTCTTATTCTGTAGATCGTACAGCGTGCATCAACTTTTGCTGTCGGTTGACTGTACAAGAAAAACAACAATTGACTATTACTATGGTTTTTTAAAATATAATAAGACAATAACTAACCTCCATATAACATTTTTGTTAGTATACTTTTTCGCGTCTATGGTATGGTATAAAAAATATGTAATAATATACACCTTGAGTTTCTCAGAAGATTGACGTTAGGTACACAAAGAGCAGTTTTCCAGTAGGTATTTGTAAATTTCCCAGTGATTCGCTAGATGGCACAGTCAGTCCCTGTAAATGTTAGGTGTGGTATGATATTTCACGTGGAACCTAATTAATCGGAAAATTGTTTTAGGTTTTTTACATTAAATATCTTAATACTTCGCAGTTAATATGTATTTTTAGTGCTATTTACATTTTAAATGACAGATAGTGATTCAAAACTAAACTTTTCATAAACAAGTTAAATATGTATTTTACTTCTTTACTTTTTATCTCTATTTTCTAATAGGTAAAATAAAGTTAAATATGGCAGGACCGTAAATGTCATGATGATGGTTGGTTTATCAAATACTTCATAACTATCATACTATCATAGACAAAAAAGGAACTTTTAATTGATAGTGAGAGTAGCGTCATCTGGTGTTGCTATTAGAAACCACCCGAAAATACCTACTGGAAAACTGCTTATTGTCGTTAGTCTGAAAATAAGGATATTTCAGTTTGAAGTTTTTGAGGTTATGTCTGAACAAATAATATGTAATTTAACAAAAAAACTAAATATTAACACTATGTTTACTTCCAATAATCTACAGATAGGTAAATTAAACAGAGTCTTTGACCAGGTGATATCACTTGTGAAACCCAAAAGCCCGCTCCACACTTATTTGCGTATTGCGTGCGAAGAAGCCGCGAGCAAACACGAAGTATGGAGCAGATTCGCAACACAAAGCCACGATGAAAAAACTGTTATTTAAGTACATTTTATATTAAACATTGAGCTCCTTTTAAAAAAAAATCTGGATTTTGTCAAGACTAGATTAATGTCTGAAAAATCTTATGAATTTATATGATATCATTTCGTAATAACGATATTTTAAGACGCTAAATAAATAACTCAACAATTATTCCGCCATTGTTCTTTGTGCGATTTGTGTTTTAGATAAAATCTTTATAATATTTTTACAAAAAGGTATCTTGTCAAGCCGTATTGTTAAATTTAACAAGAAAAGATTTCAAAGTTTTATCAAGAAAAACTTCAAAGCCTACATACAGCACGAAGTTAAAAGTGAAATTATTATAAACTTTGTCCTGAAACTTTGCGAATTGGTGTTAACAAATTCATAGCTTTTGTTTTTAATTTACATTCAGATTTTTGTATGTACTTGGGTGTGATAAGTGGCCCTGGGATATATACAAATTTTTGAGTCGGATAGACCTTTTGTAAAACATTATTTATGACACTCTGATATTTCGGTTACATAAATAATTACGCCGTGTGGTCCCCGGCAGAGTAGAATAGGCCACCCTCACTCTTACCAAGGTGTCGTAAAAGGCGACTAAGGTAAAACTGCTGGCATGATCATCAGCACCCAGAGAAGGAAAACTGCATTTATATCAAAACCCTCGCCAACCCGTCTGCCAAGCGTGGTGAGTATGGCATTTACCCCTCATGTGATTGAGGAAGGCCCGTGTCCCTAGCAGTGGGGACTTAAATGGGCTGGTGATGATGACGACGAAATAATTACGCAGGACGAATAAAGTCCACAATTATTTTAGTATTTATTTTGACTGCCTCGTTGGCGCAGTGGGTAGTGCGTCGCACTTTACAGCTGCGCTTGAGGTCCCGGGTTCGATCCCCGGGTCGGGCCAAAATTTGTACCTGAGTTATTCTGTTAAGAAATTCTCAGTGTCCCAGCCCGGAATCTGGAATTTGGTGGTCTTGTACCCCCGTGCCTCGGAATGCACGTTAAGCCATTGTTCCTGCGCCCGATCCCTCTACGTTCGTGTCACACTGGTGTGTCCCATCGGATTATGAGGGCAAGGGAATAGAGAGTGCACTCGTGTGCACACACTTGAGCACTATAATATATCCTGCGTAAGGTTGAGATTGGCCGCCTCTTTTGTAAGCGCAGTAAAGATCATGTTTGTCCAATCGAATGAACACTTTTATATGCGTTTGTTTGTCGGCGTGATTGTTTCTAGCTCCACAATGGCGCAAGACGAAAACCTTTGAAGAATTTTCGTTTAGAAATTCGCTATAATTTTTCAAGTTGGCCCATTATTATTAGTTGGTCAATTATTTGTGTAGGGCTTTAAAAACTTCTCCGGAGAGTTTCCGAACATTTTGTAAGAAGGTGTAAACAAAGGCGCAGTTGACGAGTTTCCATCTCTCCCTCAAAGTACCACATTGTTTTAAAAAAAATATGTATTTGTCTACACAACGATTACTTAAGTTGTTTTTTTTTCGGATCGATTCCTGTGCAATACAAGCTCAATCCGAAAATAATCAAATGCGGTTCCCTTTTTTTTTTTGTGATAAAGTGATATGGGCCTGGGCCACATAGAAAGGATGGGAGAGGATTGCAGTGTCAAGAATGCTTACTTGGGCCGGCTGAACGGTTGACGCCCGGTCGGCCGCCCAAGATATCGCTGGGATGATGTCGTTCAGAAAGACCTACGTAAGCTACGTGTCAGTGTCACTCTGATATTTCGGTTACATAAATAATTACGCCGTGTGGTCCCCGGCAGAGTAGAATAGGCCACCCTCACTTTTATCGAGGTGTCGTAAAAGGCGACTAAGGTAAAGCTGCTGGCATGATCATCAGCACCCAGAGAAGGAAAACTCTGCATTTATACCAAAACCCTCGCCAACCCGTCTGCCAAGCGTGGTGAGTATGGCAATTACCCCTCATGTGATTGAGGGAGGCCCGTGCCCCAGCAGTAGGGACTTAAATGGGCTGATGATGATGATGATGTATTTACTTATAAACTTCTCTTACACTATCTTTAAATATTCGTAAGGTAAACTGTACCGAATACGATAATTCATTATTATCGTTGTTATCTAGTTGGTCTAGCTTATCTGTCTAAGGTTATAAAATCATGGGAGGGCGCTTCGGCACAAATGGGTTGGCTCGACCGGAGTGACACCGCGGCCTCACAGAAAACCTGCGTGAAGCAGCACTGTGCTGTGTTTCGCTGCGTGAGTGAGGGTGCCGAAGGCCCAATCCGGGGTAAAAGAGGGTTTAAACGTCGGCAAGGCATTTGTGACTCCACTGATGTTGCGGGTGTCAATGGGCGGCAATCCCTTACCATCAGGCTATCTGTCTGCTCGTCTGCAATCAATTACATTAATAAATACAAAGGTCTGTCGGCAATCATTTCATTGTTATTAACCAGACCTCGCCAATTCTGTTTCTTTAACTTATCTTATATTTACTGCTTAATAAAGCTCGTAATTGATCGTGCCAGTAGACCAAACTTAAGTTACATAAATATCTTTAAGTAAATAACTAAAGTGAAATAAAAAACCCTACCTACTTAATCCTGATATTCTACGAAGGAAAGCTGGAAATACTGGCGATGTCAAGTTTCAATACACAATTTCAATATTGATTCTTGTGAACTAAGCCGACACTTGTTATAAGCGTATTCAAATTTTCGGCCGTTTGCTGTAAAATAATGGAAAAACTTCGGAAAGCATTTATGTCGTACAGTTAAATTTACATATTAGTAGGTAAAATTTCTTAGGGACGAAGTCGGGTGAACTAGTCATCATTTTTTTTGGTTTAGCGGCAGTTGGCTTAACTATTTTCTATTGTTACAAAATTCAACGGTACCTATTCTTAATTTTAGATTGTTCGGTACGCAAGTTTTTTTTTAAACAAAAAGAGTTACTTATTCACATTAGTGTTAGTGGCTCAGTGTTGGTTATATAGGCTGTGACTTTGCATTAAATATGAAATGTATTCACAAGGATCAATACTTAAATAGGAATCACTAATTGTCTCGACGACTCGTTGGAGCAGTGGTAGTGAATGCTGCCTTTGGTCCAAGGGTAAATACATTTATGTGCATGAACATTTCTGTTTGTATTTGTCTGGGTGTTTTCTATACATTATACGTATGTATTTACAAAAGAAAAGTATTATATGTATATATGTAATGCCACTGTTGATTTTGATATCCTTGACACAGGTGCTTGAACATACCTATCTCGGACTGTGATGTTGTGAAATATTTAAATACTAGCTGACCCGACAGACTTCGTCCTGTCAAAAAAAAAATGTAATAATGGCTTACTCATTTGGACAATTCACACAATATATCTTTATAAATTATAGCCTATGTGTTATTCTGATCTATAAGCTACATTACTGTAAAGTTTCATTAAAATCCGTTCAGTAGTTTTTGCGTGAAAGAGGAACAAACATCCATCCATACATCCATCCAAACAAACTTTCGCCTTTATAATATTAGTAAGGAGTAAGGATAGTAAGGATTTAATTTTTATTATCTTTATAATGATCATGGTCTGATCTTAGAGTAAATTAATTTAATCTAAGGGTCTGAGCAGCAAGTGGAGTCTATATTTTTTATAAGAAAAGTACCTACAGCTAACTTGGTGGTGACTTGTGTTATATGAGATTCCTAACGTAATTATGCTGTGACAAGAATACTGGATCGATTTGCAAATATTTTCGTATTGCAAATGAAATTTTAAGAGAACTTTTTGACCGTGTGAGGGCTGGCTCGCCTCAGTGCGATACCACGGCCTCACTGTGCTGTGTTTCTCTGATTGTGTGAGGGTACGGGAGGCCCAATCCGGGGAAGGGGGCTTAAAGTTTGGCAGCGTATTTGTGACGCCACTGGTGTCTCGAGTGTCCATGGGCGGCGGCAATCGCGTACCATCAGGTGATCCATCTGCTCGTCTGCCAACTATCACATAAAAAAATGGTCTGAGCGGCCACTTGTAACATTTTTATAAGAAAAGTAGACCTAAAATTATGTTTAAAAAAAAGTCTGGCATGACTCATCATGGAGGAAAATTTGTGGTAACTGGTGAAGAATATCATATATTATCTATGTAATCTTATATGAGATTAACAAAGTAATTATGCAGTTGTCGTAACTAGAAAACTGAATCGATTTGCAAATATTTTCGTTTTTGCAAATGAAATTTGAAGAGAACTTGAACTGATAGTTAATACTAACCAAATTTCCGACGGACATTGCTTCAAAATGTAAGGCACTACTTAGCTTTGATCAAACATAAACTAAAATAATTTAAATTTTTGACCAGTTTTCTTGATACCCCTACTGCATAAAAACCGAAAATTCACAGGTATAACTTTTGTCATAATAAATTTACTATACTTTTTCATAGCTTAAACACGACCAATTTTCCCGTGTTGAATATGGAAGGAAAAATAAACATCTCCGCGCAATTTTCAGGCGCGAAGTAACATCCCAATAAATGGGTTACGTTATAAAAAGAGTCATTGGCTGAATACGTGATCGGGAGGTGCGTGAAAGACGATTTGCTCAAAAACCTATTTTAATTCAGGGCGGATCTTATTATGTTCAAAATTACAATCGTGTGATCAGTCGTGCAGACCAAGTACCTACGTGTCACCATAATCCAATCCGCCATGTTTTCTCTTCGCACTTGTTTATTCGCGACTCGCGCGCGTCGGTAATTCACACTGTTTTTGTTACAAGGTTAATAACATACGTTTTTATGTCCTCTTTGTATGTATATTTTTTCATACGTGACGGATCTGTGTACATGTGCGCATTAGCATGATTTTTTGACTTAATGTGACGGGAGCACCCGTTGTGAGCGTTATATTCGGCGTGTGTAACTCTTTACTGAAACGACTCTAGTGATCCGACTCAGCCAAATGATACACTGTTCCGAGTATCTAATGTTCGCTCCGAATGTATCATTCGATTCAAATAGATCTCGAGTTTGAGTGATCCGATCACCCGAGTGAGCCGAATGAGCAGAATGATTCGATGCGCCTAATCCGAATGAGCCGAATGATCCTAATGAGCTTAATGATCCGAGTGAGCCGAATGATCCGATGAGCCGAGTGATCCAAGTGAGCCGAATGATCCAAATGAGCGGAATGAATCACGGCTCCATCTGAAAGTCGATGTTCCAAAAGAAGCGTTTCTCTGTTCCGCATCTCTGCACTGCAGATGTAAATGTTCCAATCTTTTGAAAGATACGTTTTCGCCAAGTCTATTTTTGATAGGTATGCAGTCAGGTCTGAATGTAGGCAAGAGTTTTTGCACGGTGAATATTTCTGGCGCATTAATTTTATTATCATTTACTTTGAATACTCACTAGAGGAAACCTGATAATTTTATGGACTTAATTTCAATAAACGGTTCTCTCATGATTAATTTAAACCCAAATTAATTTTTAACGCCCTCTCCAGATTACGTTATCGTGCAATTCTCTTGTAAATTTTCTTCGCAAGGTTCCCTGGAGGTCCATTCACAATCCAATATATTGTAAGAAAGGACACCAGTGACTATTGTAGAAGTTTCTTCCGCTAACATAAGTTCTGAGGTCACTTGAATATTTTAACACAAATACTTAAGTGTTTAAATTCAATCTAAGATGATGATAAAGTTTTAAGTTTTAATATTAAATAATAATAATAATCGTTTATTTCAGGCAATAAAAAAAAACAGAGCCCATATGATACATTATGATGTGATACATTGTTTTGCCCTAACATTAGATACTTTCAATTTCGTAATACACTTAATTTGATTCAATTCAATTCCAAGATCTATATCAAGGTAAATAATCAGCCAATCATTAGAAATAAAAATAAATGTACATTAACATTATTACAAAAACAAAAAAAAAACATATTTTAATAGTTTTAATAGCGCCTTACAAACTGGCCCGAACTCTCTTTACTCATAGTAGTATGTAAGCAGGCGACTTGCGCCTCCGCAAACATACCTGAGGCGCTGCAGAATCGGGGCAGCCCCATCACAACCCTGAACGCGTTATTATATAGATTAAACACGGTCGATTTCGTTTTAGTGGTTAAATATATAAAATATTATTTAGAAATTCTTCGCTTGGCCTAACGTTACCTAACCTTAATATTTTTTATAACCGCTAACCTTTTTTTATCAGGGGTTATGTCGGGCTCTCCTCTAGGTATGCGCCCAGAGACATACCGACCAAAAAACACAGCGGCGTTCCCTCGTGGCCCAATTGGGGAAAGGTTATGGGTATCCGGCAAAGCCTTGGACTACCACGACCTCCACCGGGCGGATACCCACCTACATAGCAGGCCGGACTTGCCCCCTCATTGAGGGGGCGAAGGGGATAGCCGGGAGCGCCCAGTTATTCCGGTCAGACATTGGTAGGGCTCTGTTTAGTGCCAGCACTGGTGCCCCTGCACTAGTTGCTGACTGATCCCCTCCGAGGACCCGGATATGACGGTCCTAACCTAACCTTAATATTTTTTATAAATGTAATAATGTTTTGTAATTTTGTTATTTTATTTGTGTCACTGAATAAATATTTTTTCTTTCTTTCTTTTTTTTTAAATATAGCCTTTGTTCTTTTGAGACAATCATCTTTCAATCCTGTTGCCAGGTTATCTGAATGACACGTCTTCTTCTTCCTTACTTCCTTGTCATTCTTCATTTAAACATCCACTGCTATTATTTAATCTGTTTTGAACAATTTCGGAGCGGAAGTCTCTAAGCAAACATTTATACTATTTATATAAAAATTGATCACTACTTTTTGATCTGTTTTTGCACTCGAAATTTGGATGAACGCCATAAGTGTCCGTTTTTGGCGGTAATTCAAATTTCGAGTACAAAAGCAGACCTCACAGAAAACTTGGTGTGAAGCAGCACTGTGCTGCGTTTCGCTGCGTGAGTGAGGGTACCGGAGGCCCAATCTTGGGGAATTGGGGGTTTAAAGGTTGGCAGCGCACTTGTGACTCCACGTGTGTCGCAGGCGTTCATGAGCGGCGGCAATTGCTTACCATTAGGTGATCCTTCTGCTCGTCTGCCACCTATCACAAAAAAATTGACCCAAAATTAAGTATAAGTATTACCTATAACGAAAAAAATACGAAAATAATATCCGGTTGAGTTGCTAACATTTTAAATCAATTGGCGTCGCTAGTGTGCCCTACCCGTCACCTTAAAAACTGGACAAGCTTTTACAATCATATCATTTTTCACACAATCCATCTCTTTTTAGCCGTCCTGTGTAGGTGTACCTACCCACTAACATACTATATTTTTATAAAACATGTCCGTACCACAAAGTTTTAGTCGTATAATATCCTTTATATTGATGGAAAAGTACCACAAGCGTAATGTATTTCCAATTTCAGTTTTAATAAGCTAATTAGTCGGTTTTCATGCGAAGATGAAGAATCATACCCGGCCTTGTTATTTCAGGTCGTCAAATACTAATGTAAACCTAAATTAAGCATACCAATTAAGGACCGTGGGAGAGCTACACTTCGGCGTGAATGGGCTGCCTCGTCTGCAGTGATACCACAGCCTTTAGAAAACCGGCGTGAAGCAGCACTTTGCTCCGAGGGACAGAGGGGTTTAAAGGTTGGCAAGTTGGTTGTGACTGCACTGGTGTCACGGGAGTCCATGGTCGGCGACAATCGCTTACCGCTAGGGATCCGTCTGCTCGTCTGCCACCTATCAGAAGAAAATATATATATTTCAACTTAAATATACATATTTCTGCTTTAATGAAAATAACCACGTCTGTGTCTAAATTAGATAAATTCTATTATTGTATAATTTTTATGATCAGCCTTCTGTTTATATTTGTTGTATTCATGATAGATAGATTTTATTTCGAGCCGTACGAACTTCTTGTAGGATATTTACTATGTTTAAAAGCATTCGACGACGAACATCAATGTACAGTAAAATCAACGCTGGTTTATGTTACACTGACTATGGCATTCGAATTCCTGTATAATTTTAACATGTAACTCGTTTTGAATAAATAAATAAAATAATAATAACTAGGTAACATTTAACCAAACATCTAGACAAATATGAAATAACCCTGTTCACTTACCTTTGTTTGAAGCAGACAGCCGACAGTTAGTCTGGTTCCCCTGTTGAAAGGTTGTGAAGGTCAGACGGCAGTCGTTTCATCCTGCCCAAATCCTGAATTATTCGCTAAAATTAGATACTGTGTCTATTCATACTGTACCAGCCACGAAGCTTCGCAATACATTCTTCAATGAATGTCTCTTAATTAAATTGATTAAGAGAACTCTGTTAATAATGACAACCAGCTCTTATGCAATACTATAGTGAAACATTTTGGCTTTTGTTAAGATTGCTTGTTTATTTCATTCGCCATTTCGTAGTAATGTAATACAACATCTCTTCTTTGCATACTGGAGAAAAATGTGTGATTTTTGTGACTCACATTATCACTTACTCTAACTTGGGTCGATTCCCTCACTGCTGAGGATTGTGACTCCTTCCGTGACTTTGTCAACCAGCTGTCTCCATCGGTTGCGTTCCGTTGATCAGTGTAGGGCATTGCTTACCAGGATTAGAGACCTTACCATGAGTTTGAAATACTATCCTCGCTATCCAAAACTATTGCTCTGTCTCTTTCACATGCACCATAATGCTTTCATTGTAACAAAGTGATAGTTTTCGATAGCGAGAACAGTTTTTCAAACTCATGGTAAGGGTACTGGAGTTTATTCGCTATCTGGCTATTATCACTAACACTTTTCTAATTTTAAAAGATTGATCTTAAAAGTCCCAAAGTCATCCTAAAGTGTTCGATATTTCCACATTTTATTTCAATTCTTTTGACATCATGTATTATAATAGTATGCAAACAAATGTCTCGCCTATTTAATAATATCATACGAATAAATAAATCCTAAAGTGTGCTTACTTGTTTCGATGTCTCAGCGACCCAAAATGGGTCTTGGCTTACGTTTAATAGATGTCGCCATTGGTCTCAGCCTAAAACAGCTTGACACCAATCTCATGCCTCCAGCTTTCGCAGGTCCGCGTTCCCTACATTTTATTTATCACATAGGCGCAGACGAGCAGACTTCCCCTAATGGAAACCGTGGTGGAAATGGTGATTACCGCCGCCCATGGACACCTGCAGCACCAGAGTAATCTCAAGTGAACCGATCTCGATGGATGGCGGTCTAATACTGTGCGTTTTTCGCGGAACTTTCTACCACGTAGGTACCTCAGTTCTGTGGAACAGTTTACCTATGGGAGTATTTCCCGACGGCTACGACTTAGGGACCTTCAAGAGAAGAGCGTACTCCTTTTTAAAAAGGCCGGTAACGCATTAGCGATCTCTCTGATTTCACGGATGTTAAAGAGCGGCGATGATTGCTTTCCATCAGGTGACTCGCTTGCTCGTTTGTAGCCTCTAGCATTAAAAAAAACCGGCATTTAAAAAGGTGTTTTTTTTTGGTTTGCAGGTCGTATCGGTACGGTCTTTTCTTGAAGGTCTGGAGGTCGTATCGGACCGGATCTACCAGAGGCGATAGTTCATCATCAGCAATAGCGTGGACGTCCTACTGGCCGACGCCTAGTGACAACCTTAATAATATATTTACATTAACCTCTCTCCATCTTTTTCCTGAGTATGAATAAGTAATATCCGACTGACACAAAGGTATCCTGTGTTACTCGTTCCCTGTACTAGCTATAGCGAGAGTAATTACTGTATATTTTCCTCTGGGTTCAAATGAATAATTAATGAGAGAATACGAATGTACTACACACGAGTGATCAAATAAAGGCATGATTCATAAGGCTTAAATTCCATCTCAAAGGATGTGGAGGAAACTTGAAATCTTGAGAGTTGTGAAGACTCTTATTCAAGTATTGTGATGCTAAAATAATGTTTGTAGAGGAGGTGGAGGGTTGTAAAATGAGGCCAAGTGGGTAGGTAATTATGGATAATAATATAGGTACGCTCGCAGGCACATTGAACCACCTTTAGTCTAAGATATTAATTGAAAGCGAGGTCAGACGGCAGTCGCTTCATTGTAATTACCAGAGTCCAGCCCAAAACCTGAATCATAGACCAAGCGTCCCCGGGCTCCAGAGTGACAGCTTTGGACAAAATCGGGAATCACATTCTAAGATGAGAGAGACGAATAGAAAGCCAGGTGTACCCATTGTTAATGGGATGAAAAGTATTTTATACCTTACCTACTGCCACACTCAGAGTCGTTCATTAACTTAGTTGGCTACTTAAGAAAAAATATTGACACTTATTTTGATACGCATAAAGACTACCGATACTAAAGTTAATGAACATTAGCTTAAATGACGTAGGTGGCAGACGAGCAGACGGATCACCTGACGGACGCAACACCAGTGGAGTCACAAGTACGCTGTCAACCTTTAAACACTCCTTCCCCACCCGTATTGGGCCTCCGGTGCCCTCACTCACGCAGCGAAACACAGCACAGTGCTGCTTCACGCCGGTTTTCTGTGAGGCCGTGGAATCACTCCAATCGAGTCGGCCCATTCATGCCGAAGCGTGGCTCACTCACGGTCGAAAACGGTAACGATAAAAAAACGGTATCTCATCTATTGCAAATGGTCGGACAATCAAACAGACATACACAAACGTTAGTACATTTTCCCATTAATAATTAGGTTGGAAAGGCGGGCTTAGATAAACCTCTGAGTTTGAGACAACATCATTTATTCGAGCTTGTTCGGCCTCCTAGTATGTATCTATCAACAACCAAGGATATAAATTACTTCGTCTTCTTCTAACCTACGGCCTCATACATGCTTCGTGGTAAAATATCCGAGTCTTCCCTCTTCCAGTCATCATCATCATCAGCCCATTTAAGTCCCCACTACTGGGGCACGGGCCTCCCTCAATCACATAAGGGGTAATTGCCATACTCACCACGCTTGGCAGACAGGTTGGCGAGGGTTTTGATATGAATGCAGAGTTTTCCTTCTCTGGGTGCTGATGATTATGCCAGCAGCTTTACCTTAGTCGCCTTTTACGACACCTCGGTAAGAGTGAGGATGGCCTATTCTACTCTGCCGGGGACCACACGGCTCTCTTCCAGTCACTAGGTCATGAATGATGGGAGATAGGCAGTCCATCAAATTCAAGCTGCTTTAAAAAATTGCATGTGAACGTAATAATGCTACTAACTCGACCTGATTGGAACAGTGGTAGTGAACGTTGCTTTTGGTCCAAGCCTTGCGGGTTCGATTCCCGCACAGTACAAACATATGCATGAGCATGTCTGTTTGTATTGATATGGGTGTTTTCTATGTATTATAAGTATGTTTAAAGAAAAGTATTATATGTATATATTTGTAATTCCGCTGTTGGTTCTGATATCCGCAACACAGCTGCTTGAGCTACCTATCTCAGAGTCAGATCAATGTAAATGATGGTGTGAGATATTTTTATACAACAGGGTCTTACAAATTGGCAACTTCTGCACTAAGCATGAATGCTTGTACCGCAAGAGTCAGGTAAATTATAAAAAAAACCCGGCTGTGAATAAAAATTGTAAAGAAACCTGTATATTGTACGTTGAAGAAGATAATGTAAAGCGTGAGTAAAGTCTTCCACTGACGGACGATGGAGCCGATATACTAGAGTGGATTGGTCGCCAGGTCGGTGGTTGTGGTGGAAACGTAGTATAAGACCCCTAGCGATACGATGGTGGTCCGACGATCTGGCGAAGATCGCGGGAATCCATTGGATACGGGCGGCGCAGGACCGATCTATGTGCAGAACATTGGGGGAGGCCTATATCCAGCCGTGGGCGTCTATTAGCTGAAATGATGATGATGATGATAAATATAATAACACTTACTATCCACTGAATCTGCCGTTTTACTAAACCCAGTAGTTCCACACCTCCTCCGCATTTATTCATTCATCTATACGGGTAAATGTTGATTGCCTTCCTAAATATTTATCTCTTATCAAAAACAGTAACAATCTGATCCGATTTTTTCTTAATTATCCTCTCTTCATGAAAACATCATTTCATTTTCTTTTCTTTCTTTACTTTTAACCACTGTAAAAAATCTAGTAGTTGATATTTTTTATAGCAATCTTTTGCAATTTATTCTTAAGTTAATAACACACTTAAAAATATCATCTATTGAATTAGCAGTCTCATCTTGAACTAGTGGTCAAATATTTGTAATATTTCCACTGGATATTGTAAATATACCTACAATATTGATGACACTATCGACAGCTCATTTCGAATCAAGCACTTAGAAATTTCGTCGGCTTATTAACTCGTTCAGCGGTCTAATTGGTAGAACATTCACCCGGATTGTGGAAGGTGTGGGTTCAAGTCCCGCCTAAATACGAGATGATTTTTTTAAGTGTGTTATTTACTTAAAATCTAGGTAGTTTGCATGCTGAGATGATCTACAATTGTAAGTACAGTTACCTGTATCTTATGTTGGTAATCCAAGAAACAAATACAAATAGCTACACATCAACGTCATATTTCTTCAAAAGATTCTCACCATAATGTCAAACAAATTTGGTTGAATTGGAGAATTTCATAAAATGGAATAATAATCTGATATGCGGCTGTTTGTCAATTAATTCACTATAGTCTGCAGGATTAAAATCAAAATAAAATTGTTCCCACCTTTGCTTAGTTTCTTTTAGAATTAAAGCATTTATCTCCGAATACTGGTTCTACCGCTCTGCATCTAATTGCACGTTCAAAGGATCAGACAAGGTATAGGAGGGTAAATGAAGACATTTAAAACGTTTTACTTTGCTAATAAAGTTCAAATTGCAGTGACCGCAATTTTAAATTATGAACGAAACAAACTCTGTAGGTAGATTAGTTTTGTCTGCGCGATAGAATATTTTCACAAGTAATAAGGTAAATTAATTTGGATTCCATACATTTTATGAGTGAAATTGTATTCTAATATTTAATTTCGATTTGATTTTCTTTTGAAAGATATTAAGTTTGCTCAGAGCAGTTGCAATAAATCAAATAAGATTTTTAATTTTGAAGTCAACTGGTATCTTACCTTTTTATTAACGACAACATAAAATGGATAGCAAATATTTTAAATTTCACATTAGACTAGCCTTCGACTGGCACGATGTTGCATTAGTATTTTAATAGGTATTTTTGTAATTAATCTATTTTCTGATTTCCGTAACACATCAATAAAGTTTGTAAGTACGGAATCGAGTCAATGCATGCGATGGTGTATGAATAAAAAAAACCGGCCAAGTGCGAGTCGGACTCGCCCCTGATGGGTTCCGTAGCAGCAAGTAAGATATATGGAAGGTAAATTGCGGTTTACGGTTTATAACGTATTAAAAAAAACTACTCACTATATCTAGTTCAAACCAATTTTCGTTGTTAGTTTTCAGGATTATGTACATCATATATTTTTTTTAGTTTTATGATTCATTTATTATAGAAGTTAGAGGGTTCGAGACACAATTTACCACTTTGAGAGCGTCTCGTGCGCAAAGTTTTGTGTTTAGAAAAAAAATGATGTAAAAAACCTCAATAGATACCCCACACGTATAGGTTTGATGAAAAAAAATAATTGAGTTTCAGTCTCAAGTATGGAGACCCCACAATTTTTATTTTTTCCAGTTTTCGTGTAAAAATCGTAATGCGGCTAACAAAATACATCTATTTAACAAGGTTCAATAGTATAGTTTTTATACTTTCGGAGAAAAGTGGCTGTGACATACGGACGGATGGAGAGACGGATAGACATGACGAATCTTTTTGCCATTTGGCTACGGAACCCTAAAAAGCCTCGCTGGTGCGGTGGCTAAGGTGAATGCCCAAGCGCATAGTGTGCCAAGCTGCCGGCACGGTGTAACATGTGGTATGGAAAGCTCTTGTTATAGTTGTTATCCCGGACGGGCGAGTTTTGAAAACAAACTTCTATAATTGTAGATCTGGGTGTGGTGAGAGACCGCCGGCTTTTGTCATTTTGTCAGAGTATTCATAGCTTATTTAAGATTTAGTATACGATGTGTACAAAAAAACTAAGCCTTAATACGTAAGTGTTGGGTTCAATGTCATTTCATTGTAATACTAAAAAAAATAGTTTTTTTTTATTATTTTTATTTTATTTTATTTATTATTTTCTTATGTTTACTGGTTTCCAAGATACAGGCTTAGCCTAGTTTGGAAACCCCTGTTGCTTTTTATACTGAATTCTTGCAAAGCACAAATACTTGCTTAACTTATACTTTAGTATATCGTGTAAAGACTTCTCTGCCAAAATATCGTCATCAACGAGCAAAGAAAAAATCATCTGTTCCAAAGATTATTGCCGGGTAGATACTGGATAATATTCTATATTATATGAAATAGCTAATTTGTTTTCACTCATTAGATGGTCTTATTTTGGCAACAAAGTCTTTACACGGTATAAATGTTTGTTCCCATTTTTTTATTGCAATAAATAGGCACTCTTAAGGTAAATCTATAATAAGTAGCCCTTACGTATTAGTGCTTAGTGCCTAGTTATGCACCTTGTGTACACGATGTACGGAGTAATACCACGGCACTTGAGTCACGGGTGTCCGTCCATGGGCGGCCGCAATCGCATACCATCAGGTGATCCGTCTGCTCGTCTGACACTTATCACTTAAAAAAATTTCTTACTGCCCTGCCTCAATAACCCTAACTGAGTCGGGCCTTCTTGAGACCAAATAATCGGCCTGAATTATCTGACGCATTTAGGTAGGTAAATATTTATTTATTTAGACATCTTCGGTTTGCACCTTCCTTAAATAATTGTAGGGATTAAATCTCCCAGCCAGATTTGTTTACTCCCGGGAAAACTCGCCTGTAAATCAGGCATTGGTGATTCAAACGTTGCGTAATAAAGAAAAACTTGACTGCCTGACTTGAAAAAAAATTGACTACCTCGGTGGTGCAGTGGTTAGAGGGTCGCACTTTAAAGCGACGGCTGCGCAAGAGGTCCCGGGTTCGATCCCCGGGTCGGGCCAAAAATGTGTATCCAAGTTTTCGGCAAGAAATTCTTAGTGGGAGCCCGGAGTCTGGAAGTTGGCGGTCTTGTACCCCCGTGCCTCGGAAAGCATGTTAAGCTGTTGGTCCTGCGCCCGATCCCTCTCCGGTCGTGTCACATTAGTGTCCCATCGGATTATGAGGGTAAGGGAATAGAGAGTGCACTTGTGTTTGCGTACACACTTGAGCACTATAATATATCCTGCGTACGTGGCTGATCGTTGAGATTGGCCGCCGTAGCCGTAATCGGTTGGAGGATATTAATAAAGAAAAACTACAAAGTTTTTACACTCGTGAGATGCTCCTTGGGGGGACGTATATAGTTACACGGCGGTTTCCATTAGTGCTGCGCCAATAACATTGATGGCACGCCAGTATATGCGCTATGTATACTTAACCCATAAAGAGTTTATAATGGTATCTCTAGAAAAACCTAGACCTACGTATCGCTGTAAAAATGTTGTCGAGACTGATCTGCGGGAACTCCAGGTCAAACATACAAACAAACATTTATTTGGACTGACCGGATGGCGCAATTGGTAGTGCCCTGCCTCTTACGCCAAAGGTCGTGGGTTCGATCCCCACCCTGGACAAACATTCGTGCGATGAAAACTTGTGTTTGTATAGTGTCTGGGTGTAATATATGTATTTTAGTATATATTTGTGTTCCTCTGTTGTCTGCTATCTGTAACACAAGTGCTTAAGCTACTTAGTACGGAATCAGGTCAACGTATGAGATGTGGTGAGAATTATTGTTGTTGTTGTTGCTAGAAATACATGATACATAAGGTCTTAAGTAGAATTTACGTATCTAGTGTTTGTATTTCGCTTGCCTGCAACCCTCTAAATATTATATGTGAAAATATTCAATGACTCGCGAGTAGTGCAGGATCGACCAAAGTGTCGCTCTCTTGTTTGGTCTTCGCCAAGATTTTGTTTGGGTCGCTTTAAAGCATCCGTTTCTCTGTGTGGGTAGTAGAAGTTATCATTGGCTTTGTGGTTCTTTTAACGGAGTTATTTTATTTTTATTGACGTTTGGGTCACTTAGCCAGTAGAGTAAATATCTTTAAATGCCTATTTTTGGCCATTATTTAATGCTTACTGAAAGCAATACCAACAATAAAGGTAAGTTGAAATGATTTTTGAATGTTGAATGTGCCAGGTTAAATGAGCAGGTCATATGGCACGCAAAAGTGATCGCTGGATTGGAGCAGTCTAATGGCGACAATGGGATGGGAGGTCGATATAAAAAGAACCGCCGGGAAAAATATTACCAGATTGCACAAGATCGTTACAATGGCCTAGACAAAAGGAAACCTACAACCGAATGACAGCATTCGGTTGTAGGTTTCCTCTCTCTCTCTCTTCAGCCTGTTCACAGGAACAGGCTGAAGAGAGAGAGAGAGGAGAGATGTTGAGAGAGATGCAAAGTCCGTGAACGCTCAGTTTCCGGGAAAAATTGGTCACACGTAGTTGTCAGCGTAAAAAAACTTAAAATTGTTTGATCACCTACTAGCACAGTATAAAAAGAGCATTCCTTTATACGGGGCCATTAGTAACACGTGAGCATGGCCGTGTGGTCCCCGGCAGAATAGAATAGGTGTCCCTCACTCTTACCGAGGTGTCGTAACAGGCGACTTAGGTAAAGCTGTTGGCCAACCCGTCTGCCAAGCGTGGTGAGTATGGCAATTACCCCTCATGTGATTGAGGGAGGCCCGTGCCCGAGCAGTGGGGACTGGGTTAAATGGGCTGATGATGATGATGATTAGTAACACGTTGTGTTTATTTTACTGTGACCACAACGCATTGTTGACAATTCACCCTGACCACTACCTAAATGAGGATATCGTAATAAATATAAAAAGAGCTTCTTTGATCATTTATGTACATATGGCATCACGTGGAAGTTACACTTTGGACCGTCTTAATATCTAAGACACAAGTGCTATTTCTGCTCTGTTGGGTAACCACCTGCCGCCGTCTATACTCCAAGAAACTGATTTTCAAGATAATTTTCAGCCTCTTCTAGTCCACTGCTGAACATATGCCTCTCCAAAGGTTTCCCACATTGATACATCGATAGTGCGCGCCAGATAAATGAGTGAGGATACCGCATGCCTAGAACAGTGAGAAGCGATGATAAAAAGTGTTCAATGCAATTATGACTTTCATATGGGACCACCCTCTCCTTCGGTCGTAAATAACGTAAGGAAGACGATATTATAACCAAAACTAATTTCAATATTCATAAATCATGTTAACTATTCACTTTGTTTCTCTGCCGTTTGACTAGGTTTATTAAAAGTGTAATCAAATTTTAATTAAAAATAGGTTATACTACGTAGAAAATCAATTTAGTCTTAAAATTTAGACATGTGCTTGGCCTCAAGTATTTATCCCCTACGTGGTGGAAGCCTCGACTTTATTAGTGTGAAGTATATTATGATTAACCCCCGACGCAAAAACGACGGGGTGTTATAAGTTTGACGTGTCTGTGTGTGTGTCTGTCTATGGCATTGTAGCTCCCGAACAAATGAACCGATTTTAATTTTACTTTTTTTGTTTGAAAGTTGAATAAGGAGAGAGTGTTCTTAGCTATGTTGGATAAAAATCGATTCCAGATGGCCGCCGTCACAAAGATTTGGATTTAATGTTTTAACACAACTCCCACAATATGGGTATCATATAAAAGGGCTTGAGTAGCAGAATATATTTATTGTAAAAAATGAGTCAGAAAATGACGAATAACCTATTTGTTGTTCCAACTGCCTCAATATAGGTATCAAACGAAAGAGCTTTAGTTGTGTGGGGGGTTTTTTAAATTTTCAATTTATTTTTTTATATTTTAGTATAGTTAGATAATGCGTGATGGTAGCTCAATGGATACGAACGCACCCTCTACGCAGATGGTCGAGGCTCGAATCCGAGCATGCACCAATGGTTTTTTCAAATCTATGTGGGTATTTCTACTATTACCACCTGCTCGGAGGAAACCTGCACGTTTCGGGAAAAGTTTCTGAAACGTGTAACCATGATTGAGTTGGTCTGGTTCCCCTGTTAAAGGGTTGCAAATGTCGCACGGCAGGCGCTTCATTGTAATTACCAGACCCCCCAATCCTGAATCATTGTCTTGGCGTACCCTGGGCTCCAAAGCGTCAGCTTTGGACGCAATCGGGAATTACACGCTAATATGAAGATTATGAAGACTTTAGTATAGTTAGATATACCTGCACAATATGGGCCTTTCAGATACCGAAATCTGCAGGTTCTGTCGCGAGGACAAGAAAACAATTATTCACCTCCTCGGCGAGAGTATAGCGCTGCACCGCTGCAGAAGCCGGCACCTGAGAGCATACATGATCTCGGCAGACGAGATCAAAAGCTCCCCCATCAGCTCCATTCTCGGATTTATCTTGGAACCTGAGCTGAGGTGATGAGGTGCTGTAATAGGTTCTGGGGTTGCCACAATAGATCAACTACTGGTCGCAGTTGCAATGAGACGCAAGGCTCACCCCATTTCTTTCAAATAAAAAAATAACAAATACTTATAAAGCAAAGTGTAACTTGTTATCAAAATATTTATACCTATGGGTGCTAGCTATCTTATTTGCCACTCAACACTCTTAGTGAAAAACCACGTAACACACGCCACAATTCTCATCGCCGTCAGAGAGTCCATCTTTGACTTTTGAAGCGACGGCTGCGCAAGAGTACAATCCCCGGGTCGGAAGTTTTCGGTATGAAATTTTTGTACCCTCGAATTTACTTGTACCCCCGTGCCTCGGAAAGCACGTTAAGCTGTTGGTCCTGCGCCCGATCCCTCTCCGGTCGTGTCACACTAGTGTCCCATGGAACCAGTGTCCCAGTGGATTATGTAGGCAATGGAATAGAGAGTGCGCCTGTGTTTGCGCACACACTTGAGCACTATAATATATCCTGCGTACGTGGCTGATTGTTGAGATTGGCCGTCGTAGCCGTAATCTGTTGGAGGTATTATTTTTAGTCGGGAATTGTGGTAAAAGGATTCTATTCCAGCTAGCCTGAAATAGATTACATCTAGTCTTTTTTGCCTACCTCCTGGGGGTAGGGACCCCCATTTTGCCACATTATTTTGAGCGTTATTTCCAATTGAATAAATCTGTAAACCTGCTGGGCGTGTTATTTTAGGTACCCTAGCCTAGTTGTAACAGCGCTTCATGTAACAGGGCAATGGCATTCAGTGGAGTCACAAGTGCGCTGCTAACATTTGACCTTTGTGTTTTGATCGTTACACCAAAAAGATAAAATGCTGTTTTTTATTTTCCATCCTTTGTGAGAAATACGTTTTGGATTCCTGATAAAAAGTGCGGTACCTAAATTTGTTTGAATTTCAACCCTGGAAAACCCTCGTTCTAACCCTCTCAAATATTTGCGTGGCCGCGCGTTGCAGCCCGAACATCGGGTGAAAGTTTGGGGAAATCCTAAAGTTTATGAAATTCTGAAACTTGTTCCATATCAAACTCCAAAGTTCGCTCATAATAGACAAATTTTGAGCTGATACAACGAAGCTTTTCAGCTTGAGCCTAATTGCAATTGACTTTCTAATTGCAATACGTGCATAATTCTTACTTATTATCTGTTACTTTCGTTTCAATTTCAAAGTGCAATAATATTCAAATTTAATTACATATTTCTTTGAAATATAAGTTTTAATTTATACCATGAAAAGGAAAGCGATGGCTGTTGTTTTTTTTAATCTGCCTATAAACTGTTCCACTGCAAGTCAAAGGCCTCCATCATAGAAATCAAGTTATCGCTACTATAATGGGATTAAGCTTAATCACCATGCTTGCCAAATGCGGATTGGTGATCACAAACCCGAGCTATGTCCGAAAAATTCGTAACATACTTTTCGCTCGACCCGGGAATCAAACCCAGGACCCTGAGATCACGACCCGGACTTAAACTACTAGATCAACAGGGCGTTAATGGCACTGGTTAGTGATCGATCAGTAACAAATGCAGCGAACCGCTTTATTAAAATATATTCGTACTCTTTTGTACTCCATTTATATTTTTTACTTAACAATAAAAAAACAGCTGCTCTCAAAAAGTATTTCTCTTATAGAAATTGAGTGGATAAGACCGAACGTTTGATTCTAAGCATGCAGCTATGGAGTTTTTGAATCTATATGCATACTATCCTATTATTAGCTCGGCGGTAAGGACATCATCAAGCAAAGGAATCATCATCATTTTGGACACAATTCTAAATCGAGTAACCATAACTCTGTTGCGCTGGTTACCCTGTCTAAAGGTTGCGACTGTCCATCAGACTGCAATAGTTTCATCGAATTTATTCACTAGACTGATTAAGTCTTGGATCATGGTCCAAACGCACCCCGGGCTCCAAAGTAATTAGCTTTGGACGCAACCAGGAAAAACACGCAGAGGTGATGATGACCCATGACAAGGATAGT